>CM042834.1:21778309-22265630 GCA_023653725.1 Bungarus multicinctus
GACTATTATTCCTAAACACATTGCATTTGCCAATGTTAAAAAATCTTTTGTCAACAAGCCGTATTCTAATTCAATTTTCTGAACATTTTTTGTGTCAACTTGTGATGCCTCTCCATTGGGTTGGGGCTGTCCTCAGCCACTGTTTGTCTAATGGGAATGGAGGCACCTATTGCCTTCTACTCAAGGACCCTGTCAGCAGCTAACAGAAATTATAGCCATCTTGAGAAAGGAGGCGTTGGCTGCAGTAGCAGGGGTCAAGCGGTTTCACAAGTTTTTCTATGGCAGAGACTTTGAATTCATTGTTATGTATATGTAAATAATGTAGTTGGGTTGACAATATATAAATTACAAATATATATGTTTATAGCTTTAAGGAAAAATACTGTAATGTATTATGCTGTGTTCTGATTGGTTGATTATACTACAAGTTGCCATAAGAGAGAGCTATAGATCATGGTTTAACTCTTTTTCTCTTTTTCACTGATGATCTCTCTTAATACTGATACTGAATGACTATGGACTAATACTGACTAACTCTGTTTATTTTGATATTCTGTTGATATCAAAGGTTATCTGTTGTATTATGGTTTGATAGTTGTCTGCTGTAAAAGACATGAAACCGGTAAGAAGACTTTATAACAATATTTCTGGACTGATTAAAAAACATGTATGACATGGACTGTTTATTGGACTGTGCTATTTCTTCAAGTAAATATTAACACAACTTGTTTAACTCTGTGTGGCTGTATATTTATTCATAACAGTTATCATAAACCGTTTCTGTGTGCATATCCTTTTTATACAAGGGTTACTCTGCACATATCCTAACACTCATTACCAACCACAAGCTGCTCCTTGGTTTGCTAGCCGGAGACTGCCCAACCCCGGCTATCCTGTCACCCAGAATGACTTGGTGGACATATTTTTGGCAGCATTCAACTATTGCCTGAGCTACTGGCCAGAGAAGACCTTGGGGCACACTGACACACTAAGCCAATGCCCACTGCCAGTGGTGGACAACGATCCTGCTCCTGTAACACCAGTTCTGATCAAAGAAGTAGAAACGAATCCTGTCAGGGCTGCTGAAATTGCTAGCCAATCAACTAAGGACAGAATTTTGGGGCAAATTATGAACAGGGTTTGAAGGGGTCACCAAAGGGGCCGGTAGAAAAAAGCTTGCAACCATATTACACGTGGCAAAAAGAATTGTCTGTATTAAAGGGGTGTTTGTTGTGGGGAGATCGAGTAATCATACCCCCAACCCTAAGGGAACAGGTATTAGAAACACTGCACCAAGGACATCCCTGAATAATTAGGATGAAAGCTCTGGCCAGGAGTTATGTGTGGTGGCCTAAAATGGATAATGAGATAGCTCTAGGGGTCACCGAATGCCCTCAGTGTCAGGAATCCCAGCCAGTTCCACCCTCAGCCCCAGCCACAGAATGGGAAAAACCCCAGCCACCATGATCTAGGGTCCATATCGATTTTGCGGGATCATTCCAGGGGCAAATATTCCTAATAGTTGTGGACGCCTACTCAAAATGGCTAGAGGTAATTTTGGTGACCAAAACAGCAGCAGAATGTTGGTTAGGGTCTTGTGGAAACTCTTTACAACCCATGGACTACCTGACACCTTAGTCTGCCATTTCACTATCCACTGTTATTTAAACGCTTTGTTCTCTACTCAATTCAATGCAACCTTCCACTATATATTTCTCCAATTTCCTCCCTTTAACCTATACGATACATTACTTATTTTATTACTACAATATTGTACTTATCGATATATTAACTGCTTTAATTATTACAATATACTTACCTTTCAGCGGAAGTTCTATAATAGGTTATTAATGCTACTGGATTATTAAAGTATTTTTACAGAAACTATTATAGTAATTCTATATTTGTACGTTAGAATAGATCTATCCTCCTTGATTTCCTATGTTATTCCTTTTAACTTATAAAGTACCTATCTCTCTAATAAATTTCTAATCTCTAATTCTAACTTCACAGTTGCAAATATAAAAGTTGCAGATGCAAATATCCTCTATAATATACCTTTGCCAAATATATTCATCAATATTTATTTACAGATACCTTGGCTACCTTTTAAACAGAAAAATATAAAACCTTAAAAATATTACAATCAATTATTTTATCAATACATTAATCAATTCATTAATCAATTTACCTATTAATTGTTGGGATTCACAGCAAATGGTTAAATAGTACTGCTTGTAGCATACAGAAAATATAGTTGCATTGAATATATGAATTTGCACATTCTATGATAAACCATATCCTTTGCTGAGCTCGTACACTTGCTGTCTATGCAGAAACGCAAACCACGAGCCGGACCGGATAACTCGGAAATGAGGACAAGGCCAAAATTAATCCTAGCCATAGCTCTGCTCTGTAGAAAGCATATGACCTATTATTATCTGCCGCAAAGATATGTAACTACTTATGTGAGAAAGGACGTAATTCCCTATGCATGTAAACACTGTACGATACTTGCTCACTCCCCTATGTATGTTGCCAAATAAAAGAGAGGCTCAGAAACACGAACTGGGTCCACTCGTCTGAGGAAAACCTGTGTGTTGTCTCACTTGCAGGTCAAGGATCATGAGTGACCCACCCGGTTTGGGGCCATAGTTAATGGATGCCCGCAAGCTGGTGACCCCCGATGCGTGATAAGCGTCTTGATGTGGGTTCTGCGGCGAGGCGGCTTGACAAAACGATATATGGTTTTGGCTGTGGCGGAAAGCGCATCTCGGACCACCCATACTACCAACGGGAAAACTGGACACCACCCATCCACGATTGGAGCTCAGGTAGTATGGGGGGAACAACGCTCTCAACAACAGGTTCACACCTTAAACGAGCTGAGGAGGTAACCGAATCTCAAAAAAGATATGCTTCAAGAGAGGGTAAATCACCTCCCTCGATGAAACAAATGATTTAATGGCCATTCTGCACACATTATGGCAAACCATTTCCCATGTATCCAGGCAGGAAATTTAAATAAAAGTTACATGGACCAAATGGGAGAAAGTCTCCATTCGGCTCTAGAGCACGATGACGTTTTAAACCATGGCGTGCAGTCTGGAAGGTTTCAGTGATCATCATAAATTTGCCAAACAATCACTAACCGGATTCTGGCGACTCCTCCGTATGAATCCACAAAACAGGAACAGGCATCCTCAATCTGTTTTGCAGGAACTCTAAAAAAGGCACTCCAATGCTCCAAACAACAGAACCGCAACACATCTTTCTCCTTCCCTTTTCGGAGGTAAATAGTAGAGCAAAACAAGCTGGAAACATCAGCGGCAACTTGAAACTGAGGATTTAGAAACGTGTGCTAGTTTCCGGGTCATTGGGCCCAGCTGGAGCGCTGAAGGAGCGGCTGCTAGGAAGCATCATCAACTGTAAGTATAAAAAAAGTAAAGAGACTAACGGGAGCAGTTAAAGATTATGGACTTCTCGCTATGTTTGGGGTTTACTCGCTTCTGGCTTTATCTGCGTGTTGCGATGTTATTGCAGATTGGCAGTCGCTGTTGGCATGATTTTGATCCCGCCCATATGTAGGTTGAATTAGGAATATGGCAAACAACCCCATTACCAGTGCTGGCAATGCAGGACTCCCCAAAACGTCCTTGAAGACGATTGTGGGCAACCGGCACACAAGGACAAACCATAGCTCAACAAAAACTCTTGACAGAGCTGCCTTTCCATTATTTAAAAGATGCTGCTTTCGCTGCTCACGGAAGTAGATTGACAACAAGGCATCCCATTGCAAACTTTTCCCCAAAAATTATCCACTTGCTGAAGACGATGCCCCTTTATAAGATCGATATTCAGATTGCTTGGAACGCCAAATTGATAATTAGATGCTAGAGGTGAAATAATGATGAAATCTGCTTATGAAAAGGCTAATTCCGGATGCCCAAAGTGGAAAAAACACTGTGTTAAAACAACGGTTAATGCAACAATTGGAAAGGGCACCTCGAGCCATCTTAAGGCCTTATAACACTCCTGCTGTGTAAATTAAAAAGGAAAATCTGGCAAATGGAGATTCCTTCACGATCTGAGGGGAGTGAATGCTATTATCAAACCCATGGGGGCACTACAGTGTGGCCTCCCAAACCCCAATTTAATTCCTCAAAATTATGATATGATGGTCATTGACCTGAAGGATTGTTTTTTCTCTATCCCCTTACACCCCAAAGATAGGCATATCTTTGCCTTCACTATCCCTGAACCTAACAATGCTCAGCCCGCCTCCCGTTACCAGTGGAGGGTCCTCCCCCAGGGCATGCTCAATAGCCCCACCATGTGCCAGTATTATGTTTCTCAAGTGCTGCTACCATACAGGACCCGCTACCCAACCTTTCTGATTTACCATTATATGGATGATATCCTGGTTGCAGCCCCAGGCCCTAAAGGCACAGCCTTAAAAACATTACCTCATCTCAGACACATTTTGCAACAGGGGGGACTTCACATTGCTCCTGACAAGGTGCAAGTTTCCCCCCCTTTTCAGTATTTAGGACACAAAGTGCTTACATCACATGCTTTACCCAATACACCCCACATTACGCTGCCTCCCAAACCCTCACTCTTGCACTACAACAATATTTGGGATCCATCAATTGGATCAGACCCTACTTAGGCCTTTCCACCGCACAACTGTCACCCTTGTTTACTGCCCTTACTAAAGGAAAACATCCATCTGACATAATTCCTCTACAAAAGGATCAATTAGATGCCTTACACCTCATTAATCAGGCCCTACTCACAAAATGGGTGGACAGATTGGTAGAAAATGTACCTTTGTATTGCTAATTTTCAACACCACCATGCTGCCCACTGCAGCAGTGGCTCAAGTAACACTTTCCTTGATAATTCTTGAATGGATCCACCTATCCCACACACCTCGTGCAACACTTACTACCAAACCTGCCTTGTTTGCTTCTCTCATCACCAAAGGCCGGCTACGGTCCAGGGCCCTAGCTGGTATTGAACCTTCTGTCATTTACCTTCCTTGCTCCCTCTCCACATGGGAGTCACTGCTCGCTGTCAGCGACCACCTTCAGTTCGCCCTAGCTGACTGGCCTGGTGTTGTCTCTTGCCACCCACCACCAGACCCTCGCATACAACTTCTCAAAACCATCCCTTTCACTTGGCAAACTCAGATGTCTCCCCTTCCCATTCATGATGCAATCACCGTCTTTGCTGATGGCAGCAAAAAATATGGTGCATGTGCCTGGCAAGTTGATGGCCAATGGCACACCAAAATTACTCCTCCACAGTCCTCCGCCCAAAGGGCAGAACTTTATGCTTCTATTCTTGCCTTTGAGGCCTTTCCTCACCAATCCTTTAACCTTATTCTTGACAGTCTTTATGTTTCTCAAATTATTTCCTCCATCTATCAGGCCTATCTATCTCCCTCTATCGAACCAACTCTCTTATCCTTGTTTCTATCCCTGCAACACCTTATTTCCCAAAGAACTCACTCTTTTCACGTTGCACACATTCGTAGTCATCAACCGTTCCCTGGCATCCTCCAGGAAGGGAATGATGTGGCCGACGCTGCGGCCGCGGCTGCATCTTCCTCCCTATTCACTCTTGCCCCCTCCTCTCCCACTCCGTGGGAAAGCCATTCATATTTTCACCAGAACAAAAAAGCGCTTATTAGGCAGTTCAAAATTTCAGCTACAGAGGCTGCCGCAATTTTGCAACAATGCCCTATCTGTAGTAAACAAGCACACTCTGTGCCCATGGGAGTCAACCCCAGGGGGACAGAGTGCAACCAAATTTGGCAAATGGATGTCACTCAATATGCTTCCTTTGCCCCTTGGAAATATATTCATGTTTCCATTGACACTTATTCTGGCTTCATCATGGCCACCCCACAAAGGGGTGAGGCCACTAAACATGTAATCAATCATTGTATTCGCACCTTTGCATCGTTGGGACGCCCAAATGAACTCAAAACAGACAATGGTCCGGCTTACACCAGTACAATTTTTGCAGATTTTTGCAAAAAATGGGACATTGTCCACAAGTTTGGCATTCCTTACAACAGCCAAGGACAGGCTCTAGTAGAACGTGCGAACCAGACCTTGAAGCACGCTCTAGACAGATATATTGGCACACAGGGAAAAGTACCCCCTAGCCTCCCAGCCGTGCAAGATACTCTTAATCTTTGTCTATATACTCTTAACTTTTTGAATCTGACGGGCCAACCACCCAGCTGTGCTGCTGCTCGCCATTTCGCTGCCTCACCTGCTCCTGTGGACCATCGACCACTTGTCTACTATCGTTGCTTACCAGATCCAACCTGGCAAGGACCAGCTGGCCTTATCACCTGGGGTAGGGGATACGCTGCGATTCAACTTCCTGACCGCGTTCTTTGGGTCCCTGGTCGATGTGTGCGTCCCTATCACGAGAAGACAGGTAACCAACAGATCACTTGACTTTTGTGACGACCGCCGTTTGAGACAACCACCGCGTTCACATGTGCTGGCTCTGTCCCTGCCTTTGTGGTTGTTGCTGCTGCAGCCACTGTTGTGATTGCTGTCCCATCTGTGATTGCAACATTGAATGCGACATTGTGGTCATTGAAGACCTCCTGGAGTGCTTTTTAGTTTCCAACACCCACCACCCTCCCTACTATAACCTGGTGTCTTCCCCTACAGTCGTCCAGGCTCTTCAGTATGTGGTATCTCTTTATTCTTCTGAACTGTTGGACACCCTCCCTCGGGAGCAATAACCCCCATCGCCCTATGAACCTTACATGGCACGTTCTGGATTATCGGGGTGCTTCCTTGAATTCCACCTCGAACTATACTTTGTGGCCATGGTTCCCTTCTTTATATTTTGATTATGGAGAAATGTTAGTGGGGGTAGAGGGTTTTGCTGATAAATCCAAATGCAGCCCCTCCCCCGAGAGGTATGGGCAATTGGCCTTGGCCTATACATCTGTCCGGGACATATTAAAACCTATGCTCATCGGGAAAAATGTGGTGGCGTTCTGGATTTTTACTGCAAAAAATGGGATTGTGTTTCCACTGGCAAAATATGGTGGACTCCCCCTCATAAAGATGACTACATCACTGCCACTCTGGGCCCTGATGGATCCCTTCCATGGAGTTCCTGTTCAAACTGGGCGTGCTGTGGGATCCGATTAAACCCCACAAAAATCTCTTTTACCACCCTGGGCCGCCATCTTCCACGGAGCACCTGGCAAACTGGACTTCGATGGGGGGGACGTGTGAATGATAATTCTGACAGAACCCTTGGCGGAAGCCACCCTGGCAATTTTTTCACCATCCGCCTGACCGTTTCTCTCCCACACTCCCCCCCCGTAGGAAAAAACAAGGCCATCCTCTCCTCTTTCCTAGCTCCTTCGGATGAACTCCTCCCCAACCCTCTTTTGAAGTTAATCAATTCTACCTTCAAGTTTCTCAATTCTACACAGCCAAACCTGACTACCACTTGTTGGCTTTGCCTCTCCGCCACGCCACCTTTTTACGAGGCCGCCGGCTCTTCTCAGAACTTCACCAACCATTCCTCTCTTCCCTCTTCATGTCGCTGGACAAATGGCACTCAAACCGTCACCTCCATAATCGGGCAAGGCTGTTGTATCGGAATAGTTGGTAATTTTAGCAAATACTGTTTAAACTCTTCTTTATGTACAATGTACCTCCCTCGTAACAGAACTTCAACCTCCACAGCAGGCCTGCATATACTGTGGACCAAGAAAGGTAACATTGCTCTTCGATTGCAAAAAACTTGGTTTGTCCCTGGCAATGATTCAGTGTGGGCCTGCTCCACAGGTTTAACCCCATGTGTTTCAGGTGATGTTTTGCTAAGTACCAATAGCTTTTGCATTCAGGTGTACCTTCTTCCCAAATTGTCATATCACAAGTCAGATGACTTTTTAGACTCCTCTCCCTCTTCTTCCCGATATAAACGGGAAGTTGTAACTGCCCTAACGTTATCCCTACTCCTAGGCTTGGGGGCTGCAGGGGCTAGCACTGGTATCGCTGCTCTTGTCGTAGGGAACCAACAATTCCACTCCCTGCGGGAAGACATTGACACAGATCTTGAACGCATAGAAACTTCCATTTCTCACTTGCAAACATCTCTCACCTCCCTCTCAGAAGTAGTCTTGCAAAATAGACGAGGACTAGACTTACTCTTTTTGAAAGAAGGGGGGTTATGTGTGGCTTTAAGAGAAGAATGTTGTTTTTATGCAGATCACTCTGGCATAATACAGGACTCCATGACCAAACTAAAGGAGGGTTTGAACAAACGTAAAAAGGAAAGGGAAGATCAAGGATGGTCTGGAACATGGCACAATCTTTCCCCTTGGCTTACCACCCTGCTAAATGCTTCTATAGGACCAATAATTTTGCTTATACTAATATGCACACTTGGCCCATGTTTGTTTAATCGCTTTTCTTCATTTATCACAAGTAAAATAGATTCATTACAGACCATGCTGTTGCAACCCCAGAATACCCCCTGGGACCTTGAAAGCAGGGGGACCTACCAACCCGTGTCGCAGGAGGATGTGTCAAAATTTTCCATCACGAACGAAGAGGATGAGTCTGTCCTTTAGCTCGTTTTTATCAACCATCGAGACATCCCCTCAGACAACACCAGGATAAGGTCAGCAGGCACAGGCCGAGTCGGAAGACTTGACCTTGTGTCCAGTGGTTGGCGAGTGACAGCGTATCTCAGACTCGGAGGAGTCTCGGCCACACTCCGACTCCACCAGCCACAGCCTTTCCATTTGAATAAAAAAGAAAGGAGGAGATGTTGGGATTCACAGCAAATGGTTAAATAGTACTGCTTGTAGCATACAGAAAATATAGTTGCATTGAATATATGAATTTGCACATTCTATGATAAACCATATCCTTTGCTGAGCTCGTACACTTGCTGTCTATGCAGAAACGCAAACCAAAGAGCCTGCCCGGATAACTCCGGACATGAGACAATGGCAAATTACATCCTATGCCAGTAGCTATGCTCTGTAGAAAGCATTGACCTACTTATTATTCTGCCCTGCAACAGATATGTAACTACTTATGAGAAAGTACGTATAATTCCCTATGCATGTAACCAATGTACTGATACTTGCTCCCTCCCCTATGTATGTTGCCAAATAAAAGAGAGGCTCAGAACACGCCCTGGGTCCACTCGTCCTGAGGAAAACCTGTGTGTTGTCTTCACTTGCCGGTCAAGATTCATGAGTGACCCACCCGGTTTGTGGCATAATTAATTGGAATGCCGCAATTAATCAATTCATCTATCATTCAACAACCTCAATCATTAATCAAACAATTTATCAAATTGTTATTCAAAGTTATATTGGTTTCAGTTCATGCAAACTCTGCTTAGTCATGTTCTATTGAATTAGCCTCTTTCCTTTATTTTCTGTCTCTGCTGTCCACTGTCGTCTCAGTTTTTAGTCCATTCCTCGTGCCGTAGCTCTCCATCACCAATCTCTTCCATGCTCCAAATCTCAAATGTCACAGTTCTTGTCCTTCTGAGGTGTCTGATTCTTTGATCTAGCCACTCTATTCAGTTAAATTGGCTATATCGTCCTCTTTCTGAATGCCACTGCTCACACCACTGGGTCGCTACTTATTATCGGGCTTCTGCCCTCTTGCTGTTCTGCCTCCACAGTCTAAGATCCCTTCCTCTTCTGGTAACACTCTTCACCTTTACGATATTGAATTAAAAAGAGCCTACTCGATGCTGCCACCGTTGTTTTAATTCTTTCTTCCTCATTCAGTGTGGTCACCACAACTTCAGGTCCAACATTAGAAAAATGACAGGATACTCACGTGAAGGGGGTTCCTTTCTGTGAAGACTTCTGCCTGGCTGCTCCTCGGGCTTCTTCACTATGCTGAAAATTCCTCCAAGACTTATTTGCCCCCCGGGGGGTCTCCAGATGCGAAGATTCAGGTCAAGGGAGTGGAGCCCCCTCTCCTATCCCTACACTGCTGCGACATCACAACCAGAATGGATTAGTTTAATGATTGTTGAAAAAATGGCTGCAAGATATATGAAAGCACATAAAAACAAACCTACCAATTTATATATGTAGACTAGGGCATTCTACCAGTTCTCACCTATTCGCTAGAACCTGTTATTAACTTTCTAAGCAGTTTGGAGAACCAGTTGTTGGAAGAAATCTCCTTTTGTTTTTTCCCACTTTACAGGAAGGCAGGAAGGAAACATTCTGGTGTTGTTCCTAGCATAATCTTTATTGCCCTGCTTACAGAAACTGCCTCTTCGTTAACCCTTATTACATTCTTGGCAGTACGCCTAGACTTCCTGTCTCCGGAGCTTCTGGGGCTTGACTTTCTTTCTACACTGCTGTTGGGAGGAAATACTCCCCTGGAAATACTTTCAGCCGGAACAATCAGAACATTGAAGAAATAATTGAATAACTGAAGCAGAGCTGCTGGAAAGAAGCTTTTAATGACAAGGAACCAAGATGAGTGACATTCAACAAGGCTTCTTGGCTAGTAAGAAAGATTGACATTCAAACATGAGTTTACATACCTTTCTGAGTTTTGGTCTGAAACTTGTTTTTGGTGGTTTAATTCTGTCCTTGGTGATGTTTAATCCTGTTTTATTGATGGGATAATTTTCCGTAGTCAGTTGCTTGGAAGGAAAAAGATTAATCTGTTCCTGAAAATAAACTGGGTTGAGAAATCTGGCTACTTCCTGTGTCTATTTGTTCTTCTAATTGGTTTAACAAGCAACAATTACTATTGTAATTTAATGATTCGTATTGTTTTTGAATTTTTTCCTGCCTCCTGCCTTCTTTTTCTATCCGGGAAGGGGGTCTTCCTTCATTGCCTTAGTAGTTCCTGGCATTGTCCTTTTGGGGTGTATTTCCAAGAGGCACTGATTCTTTTACTGCCTTTCTGGGGGAGCACGTGATATTTTCTAAATATGGATGATTTCTTTAGGATATCTTGTGAGGTGAGACCAGCTAGTGTCTTTAAGTGGTGCAAATGGATCTAAGGATTGCTTTTCCTGGGTGTGCTCTTTCTGGAGAGGTTAAATGACCTCTCTGCTAAAACATTTTACTTTATGAGCAAGAGTTGGCTGCTAATAGTTATAGTTGCTTTTTAACTATTTTAATTCCTCAAAGTGCTCTGGCACTCTGCCTGATTTGTAACTCTGGTTTGCAGGTATTTTTAATCTAGTGATTGGTATTTAGGGCAGCTTTTTGTAAGCAAAGCAGCTTTTTGTATTTTTGTACAGGTAATCCTTGACTTACAATAGTTTATTTAGTGATCATTCAAAGTTACAACGGCACTGAAAAAAGTGACTTATGACTGTTTTTCACATTTACAACTATTGCAGCATCTCCACGGTCATAAGAAGCCAGGTGAGGAGAAGCGCCCTTCGATGTGAGTGATGTTGAGTTGGCCATGCACACCCAGTCACATGACCACCAAGCCATGCCCACCAAGCCACGCCAACAGAACCAGTTGTTAAAAAATTTGAATCCCACCCCTGGCTGTCAGTCTTGGGAACCATATATTACTTGGGAGCTTCGAGGCTACCACATTTTTCTGCCTAGGAAGAGAGATGGAAGATTAGACACAACAAAATTCTTCTCTAGAAGTAAAGGACGTGTTACTCTGCACCTGGAGAGGAGTGGCTCAAGGAATGTCTCCATTGGGACTGTGTCTGATTTGATCATGTGACTCAGGGAAGGTGGAAGAGAACAAGACTACTGAAGAAGGTGCCGTGGGTCCGAATACCGGGGTAATTTTCAAGACCTGGTATTCTCCCTCTGAAGAAGGGGTGTGAGCCATTGAAGCTGCGGAAGCGGAGCAAAGGCAAGAAACTCAGCCCAAAGAGCTGGAGTCCTCGAAGCTTTGTCAGGCTGATCCAGTTTCAGAGATGGGACCCGACATGAGGCCACCTGAGTACTGACTGGGCACCAGCCCACTGAGGTCAGCCCATCCTGAATGGAGAGAGGCAAGACCTTTGGGATCCGACAACTCCTGGGACTGAAACCTGCTGCCTCCCTCATAGAGCCAATCTTTGACAAGTCTCCCAGGGTGATTTGACGCCTAGACGGCAGAAGTTATGTCCCATGAACCCTAGCCAACCTGCCGAAATGGATTGCGTTCACAACCAGGTTCCCTTTTGGGGGTGGGGGATAGTCTAGAAATGACGTGCAAATAGGAAAAGACAGAGTGCACCTCCCTTGGTTTCCGGTAGCTTTTCTTCTTGGGGTGTGCGTCTGAGAATGCCAAACTCTGAGTAGAGGTCCTGGGAAATGTGTCAGAATAACACTTAGAAGGGACCTTGGGCGTAACTCTATACCATTTCAGAGAAATGGCTGTTCAATCTTTTCTTAAAAACTTCCAGTGATTGAGCACCCAGAACCTCTGAAGACAAGCAGTTCCACTGGCTAATTGTTCAGTCAGGAAGTTTCTCCTTACTTTTAGGTTGCTTCTCTCTTTGTTCACTTTCCATCCTTCTGGTGCTTTGAAAAATACATTGCCCCCCCCCCCCCCTTTATGGCAGCCCCTTAAAAGCCTGTTGCCACACTCTTGGGCAAAGCATGTGAGCCATTTCCTCCTTTCAGTGGTCCATGAAAGTACATCTATAGTACATAGATAATAAAATAAAAAAAAAGGCGAACACCATTTTTACAGAACTATAGATATGTTGAGGCTGGTATGACAAGGAATGGCTGGGAGGGAGGGGAGGGGCCAGGTGAGGCAGCCCTTGACGTGAGTGATATTGAGTTGGCCACACCCACCCAGTCACCCACCGAGCAATGCCAGCCAGTCATGTGACCACCAAGCCATTGGACCACCAAGCCACCCAGTCACACAACCCTAGGCCACGCCCACCAAATAAGCCACACCCACAGAACTGGTAGTAAACTTTTTATTAGGCAGGTCATATTGGCACATCTGGTGAAAACCCAACTCTGAAGGTCCCTAGGTTTCTCCCACCCAAATTAAAAATCAAAAGTTCTTCTCCCCAGTCCACATGTCCATCAACTAGGTTACTGTCCCAATTCCAGCTGGTTTCAGTCCACGCCTCCCCAGCACCTGGTGAGAATGTCTTTGGTTCCCAGAATGAATTTTATTTTGGCTACAGATCCCCAGCTATCTCTCTTCCACACTCCCGTTCCTACAGCTCCAACCAGCCTTGCTGCGGCAACCCTGAAGACTTTCCTTCCGGTTGACGTCGCTGTGTAATCTCTGAAAGTGACTCTTTGGAATACTTTTAAGCAGAGAGTAAAGAGGGATAGAGAAAATTATACCCTAAAGCTACAGAACACAGAAAAACTGGATGTATAAATATTACTGACAGGACTTTGAATAGGTGCTTCAAAGTGCTGGATATATGACTGTTTACTGGATATCTTGTCTGAATTAATGAGAAAGAAACTTAAAATGGATTTTTAATGTCGATTTTGGAAAGCCCATTATTAAATGTTGATTTTTAAGATGAAGGCGCCATCTACTGGTGAATGTGGCCCTGGATAGTTTTTGAGAAGGGGAAATAACATCTGGAGGTCTGTTTTGCTTCATTATTTACTGTTCCATACTTATCTACTCTAAGATGACTGAAGGCCAACCTTGAAAAACCTGGAGGATATCTACTGGAATGATTTTTCAATACTGGAACTATTTAATAAATGAAAAAATGGATTGAAAGAACTACTTGGAAAACTCCCTGGATGGTATAAATGAAACCTGTTGACTAATTGTGGGATAGAAAGAATTTTAATTATGGCATTTCCTGATGAATAATATTAAGACCAAGTAATCTGCTGGCTTTGTGAAGTCAAAAATATTAGACCCTGGAGCGGTGACAGATTATTGACAGAACACTGAATACTACTTGGGATTTTTTAAAATAAGGCAAGATGGCTCATCAGGAAGAACTGGAGACACAAAAAGAAATTATAAGGCTACTGCAAAACATTTATGATACAATGATGGTGAATACTAAGGAGATAAAGGACTAGTTACCTGATATAACTGGAAAGACTGAAAATGTGCAACAAGGACCAATGAAGCAAGACAATAGAGCCAAGGAGATAAGGGAGACAACTGAAACTCAGAGGATGAGACAGAACAGATGACACAGCAAAAAGAACAAGATTATAAAGTTGGAGTAGGAGATTATAAAGTTGGGTGAAATAAAGTTGGGAGAATATATACAAGGAGATAGAAAAATGCTTATGTATAACATTAGATTAATGTAGCAACTTTTAAGACTGGCCGCATTAGAAATTAGAATAGATATAAAATTTAGAAACAGAAATATTGTTATATATACTTTTATTCAATATATATAAAGTGAATATCAAAGATTAAAATCAGAATTTGAAAAGGGATGTTACTAGGAATACTCAAAAATAAAAAAGTTTTTACTATTAGTATAGCAAATACTAGTAATTGAAAAATGAAGGACTAAGTGCTGATACAGTTATGTATAACGTTAGACTAGGTAAGCTGGACTAATTTAGTATTTTTTTGTATTATTACTGCTTTTTATCAAAATGATGATACTCAGATACCACTGTTCATGAAATGATATTGATGTATGTTTTCTAAAAAATAAACTTTACAGAAAAATCTTTCCAAAATGGCTTCAGGGTGGACAGCATTAGCACTAATTGCTGTTTCAACCCGAGAACCACCCATATTCTTTTCCAGGCTCAAAAGAGAGCTGGAAGTGTAATTTCCCCCCCTCTGGGCAGTCGGCATCCTGGTAGGCTTTATACCTTCAACATCATTTTTCTATGCATAATAAAATGAGGTTTTCCTGGCAGAGGAGTTCAAGGCATTGCTGCAGATTCAGATCTTTTCCAATTGCAACTGAAGAGGGCAATGAAAGATTGGCATTTTAGGACTACAACTCACCCTGTTTGCAGCTCTGACTTTGCCACCCAGAGAAAGGGCTGTGCAGGAGAAAGACACCTGGGCCCTTTTCAGTCTGGTGGGGAATGCAATGGTGTGGGAGTATGCCAAATGTCAAGGCTTTGAATTTTGCTATTTGCTATACATGGGGTTGATTGCTTTCTGTATTTTATTGCTGTAAGCTGCCTGGAGTCACATTGCATTGGGTTGCCATACACAATTTCTTAATAAAAATACATACACACATACATACACATCTATATCCCACCTTAATAAGATGTAGCAATAACTCAAGGTGGCAAATATACCTAATAGAGATCTAAGTGCCTTTTCTCTGGCCTAGCATGGGAATTCCCCTCAACGCTATGAAGAGGAACAATCACACAACTCCAGAGAAAGGAAGCTCAGATCTCCTCCCTCATGTTTGATCCCAAGAAATGTTTGACTAAAAAGAATAAAATAAGAAATTAAATGGTTAATTTCTCAACTGGGCTTGCAAAGTCATAAGAGAAATGAAATTCAAGATTCTTCTACACGCATCAAATTTTGTTTCATATGGAATTTCTTGTGTACGATAAGAGAGGAATTTTGTGCGAAACACTTCCCACAATCTGGACACTTGAATGGTTTTTCCCCTGTGTGTAACCTTACATGATTTATAAGGTTAGACCTGATACTGAAATCTTTCCCACAATCTGGACACTCATATGGTTTCTCTCCTGTGTGTAACCTTACATGGTTTATAAGGCTAGACCTGATACTGAAATCTTTCCCACAATCTGGACACTCAAATGGTTTTTCTCCTGTGTGAGACCTCTGGTGTATCACAAGCATAGAATTCTGCTTGAAACTTTTCCCACAATCCAGGCACTCATATGGTTTCTCTCCAGTGTGAGCCCTCCGGTGCATCACAAGCTTAGAATTCTGTTTGAAACTTTTGCCACAATCCAGACACTGATAAGGTTTTTCTCCAGTGTGAATTCTCTGGTGCATCATCAGGTTAGATTTCTGACTGAAACTTTTCCCGCAATCCGGACATTGAAATGGTTTTACTCCTGTGTGAGTTCTCTGGTGTCTCACAAGCTTAGAACTCTGCTTGAAACTTTTTCCACAATCACTACATTTGTACGGTTTCTCTCCTGTGTGTGTCCTGTGGTGTTCTACCAGGTGGGAACTCTCCTTGAAACATTTCCCACAATCCAGGCACTCGTACGGTTTTTCTCCTGTGTGAGTTCTCTGGTGTCTCACCAGGCAGGAATTCTCACTGAAACTTTTCCCACAAACAGGACATTCAAAGGGTTTCTCCCCAGTGTGAGTCCTCTTGTGTTTCACCAGGCAGGAACTCTGACTGAAACGTTTCCCACAATCCAGGCATTTATATGGTTTTTCTCCTGTGTGAGTTCTCTGGTGTTTCACCAAGCTGGTATTCAGACTGAAACTTTTCCCACAAACAGGACATTTATACAGTTTCTCTCCTGTGTGAGTCCTCTTGTGTTTCACCAGGCAGGAACTTCGACTGAACCGTTTCCCACAATTCAGGCACTGATATGGTTTTTCTCCTGTGTGAGTTCTCTGGTGTTCCACCAGGCTGGAATTCTGATTGAAACTTTTCCCACAAACAGCACATTGATATGGTTTTTCTCCTGTGTGAATTCTCTGGTGTATCACCAGGTTGTAATTTCGAATGAAACTTTTCCCACAAACAAGACATTTATATGGTTCCTCTCCTGTGTGTGTTGTCTGGTGTTCCACCAGGATGAAATTTCGACTGAAACTTTTCCCACAAACAGGACATTCAAAGGGTTTTTCCCCAGTGTGAGTCCTCTTGTGTTTCACCAGGCAGGAACTCTGACTGAAACGTTTCCCACAAACAGGACATTCAAAGGCAGGGCTTCTCTCTAGTATGGGTTCTTCCATGAATCATGAGAAAGCTTTTCTGAGGAAAGTTTTTGCCGTACTCCAAACATTTGTATGGCTTTTACTAGATGTTCCTCACTTTTTCTTTATTTAAATATTATCCTCCTTGATTTCTCATTCAATGATTTTCTTCAGTTCTGTGTGCTCTATTTTTTCCAGCTTTTTTCCAGTTCTTGTTATTCTTTTCCTTGCCTCTCATCTGTTGAGGAAGAATAGTTTTTAAACTTTCCAGAGAAATGGAAAATATTTTGTATAATGGCATATTTTGCACTATAATGCTGCTCTCATTCTCTGTTGTCCAGAGAGCTTTTCTTGGCATATTCTCTCTCTGTAAGAGTAATAAAAATGAGTTAGTTTCATTATTGTTGAAAAATGGCAGCAGGACATGTGAAAGCAGCAAAAAAACCAAAAAAACCCTATCCCATATATTAGCATGAAAAAACAAACACTAAAATTCTATTTGAACCTCTAATTTTAACTATGATTGATTTGGCATAGAGAAGATTACCAATATCCATTTTCAAATATTGACGCAAGATCTCTTTTTCAATCAGTGAAACAGAATAGAGTTGAAAGGGACATTGGAAGTCATCTAGTCCAGCTCACTCTTCAATCAGATGTGTGCTATAATATTACAATTAAATTTTTGGCTTGGGGAAATACACTCATGTGTGCACACATATGAGCACAGAAACACACACCTATGGATTCATGCAGACAATCCATGCGTATCCCGATGTGCAAAATGTCCCAAAGTGCATTCGCTCCAATTCTTTGATCTAAGTTCAGAAACGGGGCGGGGGAGGGGACGCTAATAGCGGAAACGGTGCCCAACTCCTAGTCGAGACACAAAGCATCATCCATTTTGCCCATGAAGCTCCTCGCTTGCCAGGGAAATCCCAGGTCAACCAAGTCACAAGGAATCAACAGGGACGTGAAGGCGGGTGTTTAAAATGCGGGTTTAAGAAATACGAAATAAATGTTCTTTTTTTAAAATCTCCCATCAGAAAATCTCAGGCAGAAGTTTTAAATCCTGCAGCCCCAGAGGAATAAAATTCGGCGAGGGGAAGAATATGCAGCAGCAGCAGCCAACGCCTTACAGCCTTGTTGCTTCCTCTTCTGCTTCCCCGCCCTGGAGGAACCCAAAAGGGCTCGACTTGCTCCCGGCTTCTCGTCCGACCTGCCCTCCACTCACCTCCCAGGAGCCGCTTCGACCCTCCAAGCAACACAAGAGGCTCCACCGATGCCATTATCCTCCCATGGCTGAGCCGGAAGAGAAAGCTCCCCTATCTTTCGCGTCCTCTCCTTTACAACCTGTCTAGCAATCCAATTCTCTATCGTTTCAACTCGTTCAATTTCAGCTTCTGTCCCTTCCTTAGAATACCTCAGTCGCCGCTGTACCGAGTGTTGTTGCTCTGTAGCCCGCCATCTAGCGACAAAAAGCGGAAGAACATGCTCCTTCTACCCAAAGGCATTTGAAGATGTTCCCATTGATTCCGGGCTTCCTTAAGTGTCATCAAGTCCTATTTGACTCCCATCGAACTCATCGGTAGCTTTTCTCCCTTGAGGATGATCCATCTCAAACTTTTTCTTTCAGCCCCACAAGACGACGCACATGGTCCCTGGAGCTGAGCCCGAAGCTTCGTTTGCCGGAAGGAGCAACTAAAGGAAAGCTTCCTTTGTGAGGGGCGCGGACTATAAATGACATGCAAATAGGAAAAGAGAAAGTGCATCTCCCTTGGTTCCAGCCACTTTTTCCTCTTGGGATGTGTGTGTGCAGGATAACTCCTGAGAACCTGCCTCTGCACAGCAGTAAACCTGTTAAGAGTGTAGCTTGTCTCTTCTGGGATTTTATTTTTTTTTTATTTCCCAATTTAGTTATCAAGCCCGCTATTTTCTTTTGGTGCCCCATCCTTGGATATTCAGGGGCCAATTGGTGTTGCAACCTAGAACCACCCCTATTTCTTTCACAAGCTCAAGAGAGGGCTGGAAGAGTAATTCCCCTCCCTTCTGGACAATTAGCATCCTGGCTGGCTTTATGCCTTCAGCAGCAGTTTGCTATGCATAAGAAAATCATGAGAGGTTTTTCTGGCAGAGCAGTTCAAGGCATTGCTGCATCCCCATAGTCAGATGGTCAGTTGCAGTGTCCTGGGGTCATGTGATCACCTTTTGTGACTTGAGCGGGTGCACCAACTGGGGGTCCTCCTGCAATCACGCCTCCTGCTTGAGGATTCATCCTTTGCACAGATTTGCACAGATTCATCCGATGCACCAATATTTCCCTTTCCCAGACTAGGGAGGCCTTGCACAGTGGCTCACTTGTGCCTTGGTCACCTCCAGTTGGGATTACTACCCCGGGTCCCCAGAAACTTCAACTAGTCCAGAACGCAACAGCCCATGTAGTAATCGGAGTCCCTCGATTGCCTGTGTAGCATCTTTGTACCGCGAGCTGCGCTGGATTCATTTCTTTAAGGTGCAATTGAAGATGCTGGTCATCACCTTTAGTTATTTATTTTAATAGCTCTTAGAATTATATACCACCCACAATGCTTTAGAGCATTCTCAGTTTACAGTGTCAGAATATTGTCGCCCAAGATATGGGTCCCCGTTTTACTGATCTGAAAAAGATGGAAGACCTACACTTAAGTAAAGTCCTACACTTAGGCAAGAAAAACCAAATGTATCCATATAGACTGGGTGAAACCAGGCTCAATAGTAGTAACTGTGAGAGGATCTTGGAGTCTTAGTGGACAACCAGCTAAATAATTATTCTGTCTTTTGGTTCACTTGCTGAATATAAAGACCAGATAACTCTACAAATTCTTCCATACAAAGTTTCTTTTATTGGATTATATTAGTTATCCTCAAGGTAACTCACAATTATGTCGAGATGCATCTAATGTCCAATTCTTTGCACAGTTGAAATCGTAGGGTAAATGATAGCAAGCTATCCCATATTTCATCCCGTAGTAGTAGAAGCAGGGGATAGATATGCTACCATGATGCTGTGTTCAGGCAAGAGTGAAGAAACCTCCTCCGACCTACCAAGGGTCAATTCAGTGACCAATCAGGGTTACAGATATGGCCACATACATGAACTACATTTTCCAGGATACCTTAACTACATTTACCGTGATGCATTCCCTTAAGGGCACCGCTCCTAATTCCTAACTAACCATACCTGGCTGGACTGCACAATAATAGTCAGCAGTGTGCAACAGCAGCCAAAAAAGCTAATGCAGTCCTAAGGTGCATTAACAGAGGGATACAATCAAGATCATGTGAGGTACTAATACCATTCTATAAAGCCTTAGTAAGACCACATCTAGAGTACTGCATCCAGTTTTGGTCACCACATTATAAAAAAAATGTTGAGACTCTAGAAAAATATGCAAAGAGCAACCAGGATGATTAGGCGATTGGAGGCTAAAACATATGAAGAATGGTTACAGGAACTGGGCATGGCTGGTCTAGTGAAGAGAAGGACCAGGTGAGACATAATAGCAGTCTTCCAATATTTGAGGGGCTGCCACAGAGAGGAAGGGGTCAAGCTATTTTCCAAAGCACTTGAAGGCCAGACAAGGAATAATGGATTGAAACTGAACAAGGAGAAATTCAACCTGGAAATAAGGAGAAACTTTCTGACAGTGAGAACAGTCAACCAAGGGAACAGCTTTCCCTCGGAAGTTGTGGGAGCACCATCACTTGAGACCTTCAAGAAGAGATTGGATTGCCATTTGTCAGAAATGGTATAAGGTCTCCCGCTTGGGCAGGAGGTTGGACTAGATGACCCATAAAGTCCCTTCCAACTCTGATTATCTGTTATCTGTCATGGAAGACAGAGTCAACCTCAAGCCCTGTCAGGAACGAACTCCAGGCTGTGGGCAGAGTCAGCCGGCAATACTGTATTCTAACCACTGAGCCACCAGGGATCCTGTCACTATTCTCCCACCTTTATTATTCTTGCATCCATCTATTTTACCAGGTCAGATAGGGTGGCTACGTTCCTAGCCCCTCCCCTTAAATATTGCCATCTGAGAGGAGCTAGGAAGTGAGTCTTTTCCATTGCAGACTCTTCCTTATGAAACACGCTTCCCCCTACAGG
This sequence comes from Bungarus multicinctus, assembly GCA_023653725.1. NCBI lineage: Eukaryota > Metazoa > Chordata > Lepidosauria > Squamata > Elapidae > Bungarus > Bungarus multicinctus. The sequence goes on from CM042834.1 coordinate 21,799,271, forward strand.
CCTTAATCCTCCTGGTCTTCCAAAAAGCAAAGAAGATCTAGCTTTTCCACTAAGCACTGGGTTAATAAGAAGAGAGGACTGCATATCAGAAGCTTGAATTGAAATACGGTTTTGTTTTTACACATTTAGTTTTAATATGGTTTTTATTGATTGATTGGGAGTCAGCCAGAGTTTGTTGTAAAATGAATGGCTACATAAATATTTAAAATAAATTAGAGGAAAAAGATGAATCCAAAAATTGGTCGCGCTGTGGCAGTCTTTGTACAGGTTCCTTGAAAGTGTTCTACGAATTTAATTATCAAATTTATTTCCCGCTAATCCTGTAATTAACTTCTCCAATTCAACTCTTTCCAAGAAGAAAGATTACCAGTTTGGAGAAGAAATAGCACCAGACATGAATGTAGTTACTAAGGCCAAAGGCCTGGTTAACTTCTGATTTGAACAAAAGCAAGTATCACCTTTTTTGGAATTCCCAGACCATCCAATCGCCACCAACCTTGATGGAAATGTGCTGCATTTGCACGGCAAGTACCAGGGGTGGGATGCAAATATTTTTACTATTGGTTCTGTGAGTTTAGCTAGGTGAGAGTGGCTAGGTGGGCAAGGCTATGTGACTGGGTGGGTGTGGCTTCTTTTTGTGTGTGTGTGTGCAGCAGCACCCCTCCACGCTCTGTTTTTTTGGCTTCCTGGGCCTCAGGAAAGCCTCCTGGGAGGGTAGTTTTTCTCCTAGGAGGCTTTGCTGAGGCCCAGGAACACTCCACAACCCTTTTTTGCCTCCTGGGCCTCAGCGAAGCCTCCTGGGTGAAGCATTACACAACAAGTGGGATCCTGGCACAGCTCATCATTGGATCAGCTGATCCTTGGGAGGAAAAATAATACCGGTTCAGCTGAACAGTCGCATTTTTTTACTACTGGTTCATGTGAACCGGGCCGAACCGGTAGAATCCCACCACTGTCAAGTACATGTTAAATGGAGAGGTTTAACAATCCAGACACTGATACGGTTTTCCTCCAGTATGAGTCCTCTGGTGTATCATCAGGTTGAAACTCTGATCTCTCGCCTGGTGTTTGTTTGGTTTAATCCATTCTTTCCTTCCTCAAAGGCTTTAATTAATGCCTGCCAATTTTGGCTATACATAGAACCTTTTTCTTCCTACTAACTTCAAGTTATTCCTCACTTTTTCTTTATTATCCTCCTTGATTTCTCATTTAATGGTTTTTTCAATGGAGGCTTCTGAGGTATTGCCTGGTTATGTATTAAAATGGCAACTGAACCCAACAGTATAGAATATGAAGGGCAGATATCACTGACGATGAAACCTGTGGCTGAGGTTGGAATCTGTATAAGATCCGCCTTAGATGATGGTTTATATTTGAGGAAATATCTAGCATGTAACCGCACATATGACATATGACATAAGGACTTGTCTAAGAGGATGGAACAACTATATGATCGTTGTTTTGACCTGTATGGCAATTATTCTCCTTCCTATATGAGACTTAGAGCTCTGGAAGAGATGTTATTTATGCTATTTATTGAATTAAGAAGTACTCTAATGACATTGATGTTTTTGTGTGACAGTTTCGTTAGTGCAAAACTTCCATTTACCTGGAAAGGTAAATGTACAGTTAGATGTTTTGTGGTACCAAGAATTTTACATAGAAGTATAAGATACTAAAGGAACAGAGCCTAATGCGAGAAGTGAAAATGTTGTTCTGGAATTAATGAGAGTAGCTTTGAATAGTTTTTCTTTTTGTGTGAAAGGAGAGACTACAGTTACAGATATCATGTCTACTTGTTTTATAGAAATTCCAGTGTCGGAAGGATTTTTTTTTTTATGGCAGAGTTTATCCTGATGATGTTTTGTATAATTTGTAAAAGATGATACTTTGTTTGGATTTCCTATGAAGCCAACGAAATGGACTAATCAGAAAAGCTGACAATTTTCCAGCTTATGATTGTATTAAGTATAAACATGCAGATGACAAAATAAGTTATACTTATTTGCCTACTGAAGGTTTTTTTTAATTGAATGGAGGTTGAAGACGTAGGTGTAAGACACATGTGTTATATTTACCTAGAGGTTGGTTTATGTTTTGTGGAGCATATGTATATGCATTGATACCAGTTAATACAATGGGTGTGCAATTGGTTGTTTAATATCTGTTATGGCAACTGCCCATACTAAGGATGAACATGTGAAGAAATATAGAGGAAAAACGTTAGTGTTTAATGCTTCTTTTACAGACTGTAATGATATGTAAGTTGTGTTTCCGCTATTGTAAGGCTAAGAAACCTGAAATAAAACGTAAAACATTTAGTCAACAGGAAGTTAGGCTTATGTTAAGGGATCTTGATGATAATTCTCAAGTATAAATAGGTAAAAAAAATAAAGGGAGGATTGTTATGAGTGGAATTTGGTTATTATATTTGAGAATATAAAGAACCAAACTGAAGCCATTTTCTGTTCGCAGTTTGGAACTTTTAAAGCTCAGAACAGTTATGAAATGTGTGTTTGTGAGACAAATATGTTAGGTTGCAACACTGTGTGCTTGGCTTAAGTTAGAGGACATTTGTACTTGGGCAATCTGACATTATAAATGTCACCTTAAGGAATATTAATGTTTCCTTATAATTTTTCTGGAATTTGAAAAATAGGAAATCTGAAAATGTTGGAAGTTTTCCATGAAAGATTGTATAACATCCATATATGGAAAAAGGAAGTGTTATATAACCATGTGATTTGATAAACCTATATAAGCTGTATTCACTAAATGGAAGGCGTCTCCTTCCTCTTAGAAAATGTTTCTTTTCTGGAGTAGAGAGGAGTCCATACTGCAGTATTTTCCCAAATAAAGCATCCTATAAATCAGGTTATCAAAAGTCTGTTGTTTCATTTTTATATGCTTATAACAATGCCATGGAGGAACCCAAAGGGCCCGACTTGCTCCCGGCATCTCCTCCAACCTGCCCTCCACTCACCTCCCAGGGGCCGTTTCAACCCTCCAAACAGCACAAGAGGCTCCGCCAATGCCTCCATCCTCCTATGGTTGAGCCGGAAGAGGAAGTTCCTCTGCCCTTCACCTCCTCGTCTCCACATCTGCTGTAGCAATCCATTAGGGGGCGTGCATAAGCACAACAATGTGCCTACCGTCCCTGTCCTATTGTTTCTTTTTTATTTTTTTTATATGTATCCATGTATTCATAACTATGTTTTTATTTATACCTATTATCTTGTAAGCAATTGACAAAATAAATAAATAAATACCTCTTATAGTGTCAACCAGTTCAATCTCAGCCTCTGCCCCTTCCCTAGAATAGCTCAGTTGCTGCTGTATCGAGTGTTCTCTGTGGTGCACCATCTAGCGACACACGGCAGAAGAACATGCTCTCAGCCTTGGAAGCCATATATTACTTGGGAGTTTCGAGGCGACCACGTTTTTCCGCCTGGGAAATTGCGAGTGGGGATTTCATAGAGAGGTGGACGATTAGACACAACAAAATTCTTCTCTGGGAGTAAAGGACATGTTACTCTGCACCTGGAGAGGAGTGGCTCAAGGAATGTCTTCATTGGGACTGTGTCTGATTGGACTATGTGATGGATTTGTGGGTGCAAGGGTTGAATATTTGACTTTCTATTGGGAAGAGAAAACCCAGAACTCTCAGATTCGGGTTTTCCCAGATGTGCCAATATGACAACTCTAATAAAATGGAACTGTGAGAAAATGCTTGTCTCAGAGTTTATTGGTTTGGAGTTTGTTAGTTGGAATGCTGACACACGCTCATTCTACCCTAAGGCATTTGAAGATGTTCTCATTGATTCCGGGCTTCCTTAAGTGCCATCAAGTCTTATTTGACTCTCATTGAGCTGATCGATAGATTTTCTCCCCGAGGATCCATCCCAAAACCTTTTCTTTCAGGCCCCCCAAAAGGGCACTCCTTGTCCCTGGAGCTGAGCCCGAAGCTTCGTTTGCCAGAAGCGGCAACTAAACCAAAGGAAATCTCCCTTTTGGGGGAGGGGTCTAGAAGTGACATGCAAATAGGAAAAGACAGTGTGCACCTCCTTTTGTTTCTGATAGCTTTTCTTCTTGGAGGGTGGGAAGGATAACTCCTCAAAACCTGCCTCTACAAATTAGAGGTGTAAGACAGAACCTTGGCTCCTTGGCTCTGCTGGGATTTAGTTTCTTTTCCTCCCCACTGTCCAACTCTGCTGCCAGATCTGTAGGCCGTTGGCGGAGCACAACACTATGTTCAACTAACCAGCATGGTATATCCTATTGGTGCTCCGTCCCTTCTTAGCAATCAAAGTCTAGCACCAATTGTCTATGGAGATTCTCAGTCATCCAGGTCATATCAATGGATTTCCAGAAAAATTAAAGGAAGCATTTCGCTTCAATTTGAGGTGTGGACAACACACTCATCTATCTTGAGCAGGGAAGGGACACAGGAGAGAAAACATCCTGTGGCTATGAAGGCTCCACACCCTGAGGACACAGATCAACCTCCAGGTGGCCTCCAAGATGCTCCAAAAGAATGCAAATGACCAACTGTCTGCAAGGACCAAGAATCCTTCCATCCCCCACCATCCAGTCAGAGCTGAGGAATGTTCATGATGAGAAGCGAAACGTCCAGTTGCCTCCTGATAAAGCAGCTCTTGTCAGGGTTCCAAGTAACAGACCCAATGCAATCAAAACTCCGAGGCCAAGCTGCTCCTCAAAATCCAGAATTATTTGGCATGTCATATTGGCACATCTGGTGAAAACACGACTCTGAAGGTCCCTAGGTTTCTCCCACCCAAATTAAAAATCAAAAGTTCTTCTCCCCAGCCCACATGTCCATCAACCAGGCTACACTCCCAATTTCAGCTGGTTTCAGTCCATGCCTCCCCAGTACCTGGTGAGAACATCTTTGGTTCCCAGGAGAATGAATTTTATTTTGGCTACAGATCCCCAGCTATCTCTCTTCCCCACTCCCGTTCCAACAGCTCCAACCAGCCTTGCTGCGGCAGCCCTGAAGACTTTCCGTCCAGTTGATGTCGAGCAGTGATCGGAACAGGGGAGCAAGGCTCCACATCCCCACGCTGAATCTTCTTTGTTGGAGGTCCGCCAGGGGGCTAAATTCACTCTGTAGGGGTGACTAACGAGGGGCACCCTGATAGTTGCAGAGGGTGGTAGCTCTCCTGCTGGACCAAGGGCTTCTTCCTCCTCTTCTGAAGATGAAGGCGAGGCGACCAATATGGCCACCATAAAGAATGGGCTGGAGCGACAAGAGTAGACAGTGATCGGAACTGGGTGATGTGAACTTTAACTTTTTGTCAAGGATTTCCCCACAAGAAATTTAATCCATAAAAGTGACTCTTTGGAATACTTTCAAGCAATGAATAAAGAGGGATAGAGAAAATTATACCCTAAAGCTAGAGAACACAGAAAAACTGGATGTATATATATTACTGACAGGACATTGAACAGGAGCTTCAAAGTGCTGGATATTTAACCATTGGATATCTTGTCTGAATTAATGAGAAAGAAAGAAACTGGATTTTTGAAGTCAATTTTTGAAAGTGGACTTTTAATGTTGATTTTTAAGCTGCAGGCACCATCCACTGGTTAAAGTGGACCTGGGTAGTTTTTGATAAGGGGAAATAACATCTGGAGGTCTGCTTTGCTTCATTATTTACTGTTCCATACTTATCTACTCTATGCTGACTAGAGGTCAACCTTGAAAAACCTGGAGGATATCTAATGGATTGACTTTTGATAACTGAAACTATTTAATAAACGAAAAAGTGGATTTAAAGAACTACTTGGAAAATTCTCTGGATGGTATAAATGAAACATATTGACTAATTGTGGCATCTAAAAAAATTAATTATGGCATCTCCTAATGAACAGTATTAAGACCAAGTAATCTGCTGGCTTTGGGAAGTCAAAAAGAATAGACCCTGGAGTGGTGACAGAACACTGAATACTACTTGGACTTTTTTTAATAAGGCAAGATGACTCATCAGGAAGAACTGGAGACACAAAAAGAAAGTATGAGGCTACTTATTACACGATATAACTGGAAAGACTGAAAATGTGCAACAAGGACCAATGAAGCAAGACAATAGAACCCAGGAGACAAGGGAGACAACTGTAAACTCAGAGGATGAGACAGAACAGATGACACAGCAAACAGAACAAGAAGAAAAGGAGGAGATTATAAAGTTGGGTGAAATAAAGTTGGGAGAATATATACAAGGAGATAGAAAAATGGAATTGAATAAAATGAAAGATATATTTGGAAAAAAGATAAGAGGATTTGGCAGGCCTATGGGGTGGACTGGCAGAAAAAAATATTGTGGAGGGAAATAAAGCTTTGGTTGAATATGAAAGATATAAAGACCCAAGGGAGGAGTATGGGAGGCAAGCTGAAAAGAGAACAAATTTAGCTTCCAAGAGAATGAGAAACGATGGATAGAAAGGATTTTTCTTTTAAAAAAAAAAAAGGGACCAGCCTAAAACTAGAATAAACTGTAAAAATAGGGGGAATACTTTTTATCTAAACGCAATATTTAAAGTGAATATCAGAAGTTGACATTAGAATTTGAAAAAGGATGTTATTAGGTATGCTCAAAACAATGTTATTAGTATTAGGAGGTAGCAAATCGAGAACCACCCATATTCTTTTCCAACCTCAAGAGACGGCTGGAAGTGTAATTTCCCGCCTTCTGGAAAGTTGGCATCCTGGCAGGCTTTATACCTTCAACAGCAGTTTTCTATGCATAATAAAATCATGAGATGTTTTCCTGGCAGAGGAGTTCAAGACATTGCTGCAGATTCAGATCTTTTCTAATTGCAGCTGAAGAGGGCAATGAAAGGTTGGCAGTTTAGGACTACAACTCACCCTCTGCTTGTAGCTCTGACTTTGCCACCCGGAGAAAGGGCTGTGCAGGAGAAAGACACCTGGGCCCTTTTCTGTCTGGTGGGGAATGCAATGGTGTGGGAGTATGCCCAATGTCAAGGCTTTGAATTTTGCTATTTGCTATATATGAGGTTGATTGCTTTCTGTATTTTATTGTTGTAAGCTGTCTGGAGTCACATTGTATTGGGCTGCCGTACACAATTTCTTAATAAAAATACATACACACATACATACACATCTATATCCCACCTTAATAAGATGTAGAAATAACTCAAGGTGGCAAACATACCTAATAGAGATCTAAGAGCCTTTTCTCTGGCCCAGCAGGGCAACTCCCCTCAATGCTGTGAAGAGGAACAACCACACAACTCCCCAGAAAGCAAGCTCAAGTCTCCTCCCTCATGTTTGATTCCAAGAAATGTTTGACTAAAAAGAATAAGACAAGAAATTAAATGGTTAATTTCTCAACTGGGCTTCCAAAGATAGAAATGAAATTCAAGATTCCTCTACACACATCAAATTTTGCTTCATATGGAATTTCTTGTGTACGATAAGAGAGGAATTTTGTGTGAAACACTTCCCACAATCTGGACACTTGAATGGTTTCTCCCCTATGTGTAACCTTACATGATTTATAAGGCTAAATCTACTACTAAAATCTTTTCCACAATCTGGACACTCATATGGTTTCTCCCCTGTGTGTAAACTTACATGATTTATAAGGCTAGACTTGATACTGAAATCTTTCCCACAATCTGGACACTCATATGGTTTCTCCCCTGTGTGTAACCTTATATGATTTATAAGGCTAGACTTGATACTGAAATCTTTCCCACAATCTGGACACTCATATGGTTTTTCTCCTGTGTGAGACCTCTGGTGTATCACAAGCATAGAATTCTGCTTGAAACTTTTCCCACAATCCAAACACTTATATGGTTTCTCTCCAGTGTGAGTCCTCTTGTGTATCACAAGCATAGAATTCTGCTTGAAAGTTTTGCCACAATCCAGGCACTGATAAGGTTTTTCCCCAGTGTGCATTCTCTGGTGTATCATGAGGTTGGAATTCTGATTGAAACTTTTCCCACAATCTGGACATTGAAATGGTTTTTCTCCTGTGTGAGTTCTCTGGTGTCTCACAAGCTTAGACCTCTGCTTGAAATCTTTTCCACAATCACTACATTTATATGGTTTCTCTCCTTTGTGTGTCCTGTGATGTTCCACCAAGTGGGAACTCTCCTTAAAACTTTTCCCACAATCCAGGCACTCATACGGTTTTTCTCCTGTGTGAGTTCTCTGGTGTCTCACCAGAATGTAATTTCGACTGAAACTTTTCCCACAAACAGGACATTCAAAGGGTTTCTCCCCAGTGTGAGTCATCTTGTGTTTCACCAGGCAGGAACTTCGACTGAAACGTTTCCCACAATCTGGACACTGAAATGGTTTTTCTCCTGTGTGAGTTCTCTGGTGTTCCACCAGGCTAGAATTCTGACTGAAACGTTTCTCACAAACAGGACATTCAAAGGGTTTCTCTCCAGTGTGAGTCATCTTGTGTTTCACCAGGTAGGAACTCTGACTGAAACATTTCCCACAATCCAGGCACTGATATGGTTTTTCTCCTGTGTGAGTCCTCTGGTGTATCACCAGGTGGGAATTGTGAATGAAACCTTTCCCACAAACAGGACATTTATATGGTTTCTCTCCTTTGTGTGTCCTCTGGTGTTCCACCAGGTGGGAACTCTCCTTGAAACTTTTCCCACAATCCAGGCACTCATACGGTTTTTTTCTTGTGTGAGTTCTCTGGTGTCTCACTAGGCAGGAATTCTCACTGAAACATTTCCCACAAACAGGACATTCAAAGGGTTTCTCCCCAGTGTGAATCCTCTTGTGTTTCACCAGGTAGGAACTCCGACTGAAACTTTTCCCACAATCCAGGCACTGATATGGTTTTTCTCCTGTGTGAGTCCTCTGGTGTATCACCAGGTGGGAACTCTGACTGAAACTTTTATCACAAACAGGACATTTATATGGTTTCTCTCCTGAGTGTGTCCTGTGGTGTACCACCAGGATGAAATTTTGACTGAAACTTTTCCCACAAACAGGACATTCAAAGGGTTTCTCCCCAGTGTGAGTCCTCTTATGTTTCACCAGGCAGGAATTTCGACTGAAACGTTTCCCACAATCCAGGCAGTGATACGGTTTTTCTCCTGTGTGCATTGTCTGGTGTTCCACCAGGTGGGAATTCTGCCTGAAAGTTTCCCCACAAACAGAACATTCAAAGGCAGGGCTTCTCTCCAGTATGGGATCTTCCATGAATCACGAGGAAGCTTTTCAGAGAAAAACTTTTGCCGCACTCCAAACATTTATATGGCTTTTCACTAGATGGATCCTCTCCTGCATAATCAGATGTAATCTGCAATCTGTTTTTTCCACATTAGGAAGTCTGTGGGGGTTTTCTAAAACTTATATGCTTGGATTTTTGAGGCAGCGAAAAATATTTCTCATCTATTGCCTGGTGGTTGTTTAGTTCAAGCCATTCTTTCCTTCCTCAAAGGCTTTAATTAATGCCTGCCAATTTTGGCTATACATGGAACCTTTTTGTTCCTACAGACTTCAACTTGTTCCTCACTTTTTCTTTATTTAAATATTATCTTCCTTGATTTCTCATTTAATGTTTTTCTTCAATTCCATGTGCTCTATTTTTTCCAGCTCAAAACTTTATACTTGTTATTCTTTCCCTTGTCTGTCATCTGTTGAGGAAGAATACTTTTTAAACTTTCCAGAGGAAATGGAAAATATTTTGTATAATGGCATATTTTGCACTATAATACTGCTCTCGTTCTCTGTTGTCCAGAGAGCTCTTCTTGGCATATTCTCTCTCTGTAAGAGTAATAAAAATGGGTTAGTTTCATTATTGCTGAAAAATGGCTGCAGGACATGTGAAAGCAGCAAAAAATACAAAAAAAACCTGTCCCATATATTAGCATGAAAAAATAAACATTAAAATTCCATTTGAACCTCTAATATTTATTATGATTGATTTGGCATACAGAAGACTACCAATATCCAATTGCAAATATCGACTCAATCATAAAATTCTCTTTTTCAATCCATCAGTCAAGTTGAAAGGGACCATGGAGATCTTCTAGTCCAGCTCCCTCCTCAAGCAGAGGTATGTATATTATAGGGTAAATTTTTGGCTTGGGGAAATACACTCATATATTCACACATATGAGCACAGAAACACTCATCTATGCATTCACACAATCTATGTGTATCCTGGTGTGCAAAATGTCCCAAAGTGCATTTGCGCTCAAATTCTTTGATCTAAATTCAGAAACGGGGGGACGGGACGCTAATAGAGGAAACGGTGCCCAACTCCTAGTCGAGACACAAAGCATCATCTGTTTTGCCCATGAAGCTCCTCGCTTGCCAGGAAAACCGCAGGTCAACCAAGTCACAAGGAATCAACAGGGACGTGGAAGCTGGTGTTTAAAATGCGAGTTTAAGAAATACGAAATAAATGTTTTTTTTTTAAATCTCCCAGCAGAAAATCTCAGGCAGAAGTTTTAAATCCTGCAGTCTCAGAGGAATAATATTCGGGGCGGGGATTAATATGCAGCAGCAGCCAACAAGTTTCAGCCTCGCTGCTTCCTCTTCTGCTTCCTCGCCGTGGAGGAACCCAAAAGGCCTGACTTGCTCCCGGCTTCTCCTCCTACCTGCCCTCCATTCACCTTCCAGAAGTCGCTTTCACCCTTCAAGCTGCACAAGAGACTCCGCTGACACCCTCAGCCTCCCGTGGCTGACCCGGAATAGGAAGTTACTCTGTCCTTCGCTTCCTCTCCTTTCAACCCCTCTAGCAATTCACTACTCTATCCTTTTAACCCGGTAAACCTTACCTTCTGTCCCTTCCCTAGAATAGTCAGCTGCACCGAGTGTTCTCTGTGGTGTGCCATTTAGCGACATGCGCTTCGAGGCGACCACGTTTTTCTGCCTGGGAAATTGGGAGGGGGGATTTCATAGAGAGGTGGACGATTAGACACAACAAAATTCTCTGGGAGTAAAGGACATGTTACTCTGCACCTGGAGAGGAGCGGCTCAAGGAATGTCTTCATTGGGACTGTGTCTGATTGGACTGTGTGATGGACTGGTGGGTGCAGGGGTTGAATCTTTGACTTTCTATTGGGAAGGGAAAACCCAGAACTCTCAGATTCGGGTTTTCCCAGATGTGCCAATATGACAACTCTAATAAAATGGAACTGTGAGGGAATGCTTGTCTCAGAGTTTATTGGTTTGGAGTTTGTTAGTTGGAATTCTGACATTAATCTGAATCTCTAAATCTTCAAGCAGCACCTTGATAACAGGGGATGTCCAGGGTGCTGAGCCCCAAGTGCCGACCTGCCAACTGGGTGGTGCGAAGACTCAGGGAAAGTGGAAGAAGGGGCCATGGGTACAGATATTGGGGTAATTGTCAAGACAAAATATTTTCCCTATGAAAAAGAGGTGCGTGCCATTGAAGCTGCTGAGGCAGAGCAAAGGCAAGGAACTTGGCCCAAGGAACTGAAGTCCTGAAAGTTTTGTCAGGCTGATCCAGTTCCGGAGATGGGACCCGAGATGAGGGCACCTGAGTACTGACTGGGCACCAGCCCACTGAGATCAGCCCACGGTCCCAAATGGAGAGAGGCAAGACCTTTGGGATCCGACAACGCCCGGGATTGGAACCTGCTGCCTCCCTCATGGACCCAATCTTTGACAGGCCTCCCAGAGTGATTTGAGTGCCTAGACATCAGAAGTTATGCTCCACGAACCCAAGCCGGCCCACCAAAATGGATTGCGTTCACAACCACGTTCCCTTTCGGGGGTGGGGGTGGTCTAGAAATGACATGCAAATAGGAAAAGATGGAGTGCACCTCCCTTGGTTTCCAATAGCTTTTCTTCCTGGGGTGTGTGTGTGCTTGTGCAGGATAACTCCTCAAAACCTGCCTCTGCAGATTGGAGAAGGTGTAAGACTGAAGCTTGGCCCCCTTGTCTCTGCTGGGATTTTAGTTTCTTTCGCTTCCATGTTCAACTAACCAGCATGGTATATCCTATTGGTGCTCCATCCCTTCTTAGCAATTCAAAGTCTAGCCTGAATTGTCTATAGAGATTCTCAGTCAGCCAAGTCATGGTATCAATGGATTTCCAGAAAAATTAAAGGAAGCATTTCGCTTCAATTTGAGGTGCGGACAACAGACTCACCTGCAACAGCCTGCACCTGTCTCGAACAGTGAAGGGACACAGGACAGAAAACAGCCTGTGGTCCCAAAGGCTTCACATCCATTTGCACTGCTCACGTGACTCTGAGGAACACATCAACTCCGACAACTCCTGGGACTGGAACCTGCTGCCTCCCTCATAGAGCCAATCTTTGACAGGTCTCCCGTAGTGATTTGAGTGCTTAAAGGTCGGCAGTTATGCCCCCCGAACTCAAGCAGGCCTGCCTAGATGGATCCTAACGCAACCCATGTTCACGTTTCCTGATCCAGGGCCAGTGAGTGGACACAGTGTGATGACGGCATCCTTCTATTCAGCCAGAGAAGACAGGACAACCGGGCCAATGCATCGGGCCCAGACTGCAGGAGATGGACAATAGCTGCCACCCATGATCAGAATGCTACTACACCCAGCTACCCTTCCTTGGCAGCCAGTCTTTATGCTGCTTCCTGCTGAATGCATCCCCCTGCCTGGGGCTTCTACCCAGCCAGGGATGGGTACCATACCAGTGGATGACAACATGATTTGCTCCACCAGTTCCTGCCCAAAAACTGAGTTCAGCCCAGCAACCAGTTTTGAGCCAGCAGCCAGTTGTAGCCCAGCCACCAGCTTCAGCCCAGCAGCCAGCTGCAGGGCAGCAACCAGTTGCAGCATAGCAGCATATTCCTTCCCCAATGCCAGCTGCTTTAGTAGCCCCTCCCGCTGACCAGCAGCACCGGGGAATGCCAGGGTGCAGCTGAGGTTTAGGGTGAATTTTGATGGAACCCCAGGGAAGCTGGCATACTTCTTCAGCCGAGTCTGGGAGCACATAGCCCAGTACGGGGACCAATACCAGTCAGACCATGACCTGGTATTGGCGATCGTGAAAGGGATGAATGAAGGAGATGCGGCTGACTGGATAGCCCAGCTACACGATGAAGGGGCTGTGGAGTAGACGATGCAGATGGGTTCTGTTATGATATGTACAGAATAACCCTTGAGTAACAAGGATATGCACATGGAAATGACAATGAGAGTAGTTATGAATAATTATTCAGCTACACATAGCTACACTGAATTGAGTTAAAGTTTACTTTAAGAAATAGCACAGTCCAGGTCATATACGTTTTACAGTCCAAATAATATCCAGTTACAAATTCTTCTTACTGGTTGCCTTTGTCATTTACAGTAAACAAAGATATCAAAGTATCAGATTAGATAGCAACAGAATGTCAGAGAAACAGAATGTCAGACAGATAAAATGTCAGAGAAACATAATTTCAGAGAGAACAAGCCATGATCTCTAGCTCCCTCTTATGAAAATTCACAATACAATCAACCAATTGGAATATTACAGTGATTTTGTCTTAAAGCTACACACATACATTGTTGGTTTATATATTGCCAACCCAACTAATTTGTGGACAGATTCCTTACAGGTTTGTACAGCTGCTCCCAGCCAATTCAAAGATACTGACCACAGGAATGAGAATGAGGCCATTATAAAGACGATGAAGCAAGGAAACCACCATATTAAGGACTTTGGGAGTTCAGGAGAGACGCTGGGAACCTCAGGCACTGGTCTGATCGAATCTTCCTCCATTACTTCAAAAAAGGCATAGACCAGAAGGTCAGAAAAGCATGTGGCATTTGTGGGAAACCCGAGCGACTGCAAGATTGGTACACCATGGCAATAGCGATGGACAGAGAAATCAATCTACACCGAAAAACCCTGCCAGAAAAATCAGTGATTAGACCTTTGGGCCAACGAACCCCGGCAAAGGCCCCTGAGCTGACTCCTGCTCTGCAGAATGGCACCATCAAGTGCTACCAGTGTGATCAATTGGCTCACCGGGCTTCCAAATGCCTAGCTCCTGTATCTGTCCCACAGCCTCGGCCAGTTGCAGCGACCAGGGGCAGAAGAGCCCCAAGGAAACCATTGGATGGAAAGAGATTCACCCGGCAAGCCATAGAGGTTCCCCTTCCCACAGAAGAAGGTGAGGAATCTCCATCTAGAGAGACCCCTGCAGGAACCACCAACAGAGGGGACAACCCGATGTGAGTGCAGCCATCTGCCCTTTTGCAGTAAGAGTAAAGTTGATAGCGCCAGAGACTGGGGTTCAGGGGGAATTAGAAGCAGTGATAGACGTGGGCTGTACCAGATATTTAATTGGACTCCCCTTTGGTGAACAATTAGAAATAAAGACAAGGTCCCTAGCTCACCTAATTTGGTTCAAACAAGTGGATGGGACATTTAATTAGTGGAGCCCCTGCCTCCCAAGTCACAGAACTTGTCAGGCTCAAGATGGGGAGGCACCACGAGCTCCATATGAGTTGTTGTAGCCCCCAAGATGACCAAGTCGGTCATATTGGGACTTGCCTAGCTCGGCAAGTAGACCAATACATCAAGTGGGAAGATAGTTACCATAAAATCGTAATAGGTATTGGCCCACTGCCCCCAATAGCAGGGGACAGCCACCCATTTCTTCCCAGCAATCAGAAGCAGCTGCTGCTGCCCTGGGACCATTGCCGGGTAACACCTCAGTCCCTAAAGAATACAGAGACTTGGCCGATGTCTTTAGCTAGGATGAATGCAATATCCTTCCCCCTCACCAACAAACTGACTATGCCATCGAAATAGAACCCGGGGCTTAGCTACCAAAGCCAAAAATGTACTCCATGATACCCGTGGAAAAGACTGAACTGAGAAAGTACATTGATGTCAACTTAGCCAAATCTAACCCGCAAAATCTAAGGTAGCTGCCCCAGTATTATTTAAGGAAAAGAAAGATGGAGGGATGAGATTGTGTGTGGATTTGTGTGGGAACAACACTGTGTGTGTGTGCAAAATTCTTACCCACTCCCCCTTATGAAAGACCTGCTAAATCATCTATTGAAAGACAAGATATTTACTAAACTGGACCTACGGGAGGCTTATTACAGAGTGTGCATTCGGGAAGGAGATGAGTGGAAAGCAGCTTTTAATTGCCCATTGGGGAGCTTTCAATTCCGTGTCCTGCCATTTGGACTCCAGGGCCCCCTGCAGTACAGTGGTACCTCTACTTACGAAAGCCTCTACCTACGAAAGTTTCAGGTTACGAAACGCGTCTTCGAGAAAATATCGTCTCTACTTACGAATATGTTTCAGGATACGAAAGGCTTTCCTGGAAAATGGCGCGTCCGAGCTGCGCTGCCATTGGTTAACTTCCTGGCATGTCTTCCTGGATAGGAGGGATCTGTGCGCACGCACCGCGCCGCGTTCTCAGTCTCGCGCTAGCAATCCAGCAAAGCAGGAAGTAAGAACGAAGAAGTACAGTTCGGGGGCTTGGAACGGATTAGGATATTTACAGGTAAAATGTGCCTCTACTTACGAAATTTTCAGGTTATGAAACGGCTTCCGGAACGAATTAATTTCGTAAGTAGAGATACCACTGTATTTATGCAGGTGATCAATGAAGTACTGCATGAGCACCTGTATACTGGAGTCCTAGGTTATCTGATTGACATTCATTGAGACATTAGAGCAGCGGTTCCCAAAGTGGGCGGTACCGCCCCCTGGGGGGGCAGTGGGACGCCTTACAGGGGTGCTAAGAGGCAAGGGGGCTGGCAGGGGAATGCTAAGAGGCAGCAGGGGGGCCTTCGAGGTGCCTGCCCTGCAGGCTCACCTATTGACTGTTGCACTGCTCCGGAGCTGGTACCTCGAACGCTCCACTGCCGCCTCTTAGCGTCCCCCAGGGGGCCAGCAGAAGGGCGCTAAGGGGCGGCAGGGTGGCATTCAACGCACCGGCTGTTGCACTGCTCCAGAGCCGGTGCCTCAAATGCGGCTGCGGTGGCATGTTACATGCCGCCATGGCTGCATTCGACACGCCGCTCCCCTGCCACCTCTTAGCGTCCAAGCAGAGGGGCGCTAAGAGGCGGCAGGAGGCGTTCAAGACACCGGCCCTGCAAGCTCACCCATTGACTGTTGCACCGCTCCGGAGCTGGCACCTCAAATATCCCCCTGCCGCCCCTTAGCATCCCTCTGCTGGCCCCCTTGGGGATGCTAAGAGGTGGCAGGGGGGCGGCGCATCGAATGTGGCAGCATGTAATGTGCCACCGCTGCCGCATTTGAGGCGTCGACTCCAGAGCAGTGCAACAGTCGGCGCCTCGAACACCCCCCTGCCGCCTCTTAGCACCCTTCTGCGGGCCCCCTTGGGGACACTAAAAGGCGGCAGGGGGGTGTTCGAGGCACTGGCTCCAGAGCGGTGCAACAGTCAATGGGTGAGCCTGCAGGGCCGGCGCCTCAAACGCCACCCTGCCACCTCTTAGCGTCTCCAAGGGGGGTGGCAGATGGGTGCTAAGAGATGGCAAGTGGGTGTCAAGGCACCAGCTCTGGAACAATGCAACAGTCAATGGGTGAGCCTGTGGGGTTGGTGCCTTGAACGCCCACCTGCCGCCTCTTAGTGTCCCCAAGAGGCCCGGGAGAGGGGCGCTAAGAGGTGGCAGGGGGGCGTTTGAGGCGCCAGCCCTGCAGGCTCATTGACTGTTGTACTGCACCGGAGCACATTGGGAAAAGCTGCCACCACCGCTTTCCCAAAGTGCCACCGCTGTCGCATTCTGTCTGTCCGTCCATCCATCCATCCATCCATCCAAAAGGTCTGTCTGCCTGCCTTCCTGCCTACCTATCTACCTGCCTGCCTGTGTTTCTGTCTACCTACCTACCTACCTACCTATCCATACATCCGTCCAAAAGGTCTGTCTTCCTGCCTGCCTGCCTGCCTACCTACCTATTTATCTACCTATCTGCCTACCTACCTATCTATCTACTTACCTACCTACCTGTCTATCTATCCATCCATCCATCCATGTTTGAAGCGCCGGCCCTGCAGGCACATCGGGAAAATAGAGCAAAGCCAGTCTGGGAGGGAGGGAGGGAGGGAGAGAGAGAGAGAGGGAGAGGGAGACAGAGACAGAGACAGGCAGGCAGGCAGGCAGGCAGACAGACTTGATGCATCAGATTGAAATGAGGCCTAGTTTAGACTGAGGCCCTTTTCCACATTGAAACATCTTTGGCTTCTATTAAAGATTTTGTGGACGAAACATGGTCAAGATTATCAGGAAGCTCTCACATTTTGTTGAGGCTTTAAACAGGATCCATTGGACCAGATCTCCACCCTAAAAATTACTTTTCCCCAATTCTGAAGAAGGCAAAACCAAAATGTACTGATAAATTACAAGAACACACACGCACACACATGCACACATGCCCTTCTAACCAAGCTGGAGCAGGTGATTGGTCTAGAATATCTATCTCATTATCTTTCTCCTCCCTCCCTCCCTCCTTCTTTATTTCTTTTTCTTTCTGTCCCTTCCTTCCATCTCCCCCTTTCTTCATCTGTCCCTCCCCCCCCCCCTTTTCTCTTTCTTTTCTTCCTTCTCTCTTTCTCTCTCTCTCTCTTTTCTCTCTCTCTCTTTCCCTTTCTCAGGCTCACCCCATTGACTTGGTGCACTGCTCCGGTCGGACTTGCTTTGGCAGGTCCCTCCAGTGCAGTGGGCTCAATGGGGTGGACCTGCAGGGCCGGCACCTAGAACGCGGCAGTGCCAGCACATTTGAAAATTAGAGCAAAGCCAGAGGTTGGTAATTTTTGCTGCGAAGAATCACAAAAGCTTCTGGGTTGTGCACAAGAAGGGACACACATGTCAATGCAATCCAGCAACATAAAATAAAGAAATACAAATAAAAATCAACAAGAATCGGCAAAGGATCTCTGATTAGATTCTATTCACTACTAGAATCTAATCAGAGATGTTTTGCCGATTCTAGTCCAATGACCTGCTCCAGCAGGGTTGGAAGGGAGTGTGTGTATATGTGTGTGCATGGCTGTCAAAACTCCAAAAACAGGTCAAGTAGCTCTGGGGAGGCCAGTCATAAATTAGAACACTTGCTAAACAACCGGCCATTAAGTGAGGACCACTTGTATTTGGTTTGCCAGTCACCTGGCCACGCCCACCCAGTCATGACCACCAAACCACACCTGCCCGGTAACGTGACCAGCAAGCTACGCCCACCCAGTCACATGACCACAAGCCACAGCCACCCGGTCACATGACCAGCAAGCCACACTCTCAAATTAGGCCATGCCCACAGAAATTTGAATCCCAACCCTGGATGGGGGGCACTGAGGATGAGTTTGTAGCATCAAGAGGGCAGTGGACTGAAAAAGTTTGGGAACCACTGCACTAGAGGAACATGTAAAACTAGTGTGACAGGTGCTGAAAAAACTCTTAGTTGCAAAACTTTATATGAAGCTGTCAAAATGTGAATTCCATAAGACCTCCCTAGACTACCTGGGCGACCGAGTGTCAAAACAAGGGAATTGAGATGGATCTGGGGAAAGTGAAAGCTGTATTGGACTGGCAGCCCCCTTGCACTCATAAACAGCTCCAAAACTTTCTCGGCTTCACAAATTTCTACAGACAATTCATTCCCTCCTTCGCAGAAGTAACCCACCCCTTAACTGAGTTACTAAAAACTGGCCCCTCTCCCACAAAACCAAAGCCTACCCAGCCATTAGCTTGGACGATGGACTATCAAAAAGCTTTCGAGAAATTAATGCGCCTCTTCGCAGAGGAGCCTTTTCTCCAGCATCCAAACCCTAACAAGCCATTTATAGTTCAAGCAGATGCCAGTGATGTGGCAGTGGCTGCTGTACTCCTTCAAAAGGACCCCCAAGGCCAGCTGTTGCCTTGTGCATATGTGTCTAAAAAACTGACATAGAGCAAAGGTGGGCGGTGTGGGAAACGGAAGCCTTTGCTGTGCAATGGGCTCTCGTTTCCTGGAGGCATTTCCTGGAGGGAGCTAGAGCCATTCGAGGTATGGACTGATCATAAAAACCTCAAAGCACTACGGATCCCCAAAAGCTTTCCCCCAAACAAGTTCGCTGGGCTCAGTATTTTAAACGCTTTAACGTCAGCCTAAAATACATCCCGGGGGAGGAACTTGTTAGCCGATGCCCTGTCAAGCAAACCCATATTTGACAGCCTCTGGGAGGAAGTTGTACATGCAATGATTTCAGATTGAGTTAGCAGCCCCAGCTACCACTTGAGCCCAAGCCAAACACCGATCTGACCCCCTTGAGGACAAATTGACCGCAGACTTAAAAGTGACACTTCTAACTGACCCATAGTTCATGGAAAATCGAGATGATTTGACCTTAAGGGAGGGGTTGGCCTGGGAAGGATCCAAGCTTTATGTGGCCAGCAGCTTGAGGCTGATGATACTGAGACAAAGTCATGATTCTCAGCTAGGTGGCCATTTTGTTTTTTTTAAAAATCCCTCCATCTGGCTAGAAGACAGTTTTGGTGGCTGACAATGAAAGCAGATATAGAAGATTATGTAAAGAGTTGTTCAATTTTAACTACAATGAAAATGAGACAGGAAACTGCTTGGCCTCCTCCAAGTGGCTGAACCTACTAGACCTCAGGAGGAGATTGCTATGGACTTTATAATTGAACTCCCAGAAAGTCATAGAAATACAGTAATTTGAACTGTCATTGACTTATTCTCTAAGGAAGCCCATTTCGCTCCACACCCTGAGGACACAGATCAACCTCCAGGTGGCCTCCAAGACGCTCCAAAAGAATGCAAATGACCAGCTGTCTGCAAGGACCAGGAATCCTTCCATCCCCCACCATCCAGTCAGAACTGAGGAAGGTTCATGGATGAGAAGCGAAACGTCTTCAAAGAAAAACCAGAAAGTCCACTTGCCTCCTGATAAAGCAGCTCTTGTCAGGGTTCCAAGTCACAGACCCAAGGCAATCAAAACTCTGAGGCCAAGCTGCTCCTCAAAATCCAGATTTATTAGGCATGTCATATTGGCACATCTTGTCAAAACCCAGCTCTGAAGGTCCCGAGGTTTTCCCCACTCAAATTAAAAATCAACGTTTTTCTCCCCAGTCCACATGTCCATCACATGGTCCAACCAGGTCACAGTCCTAATTCCAGCTGATTTCAGTCCATGCCTCCCCAGCACCTGTTCAGAATATCCTTGGTTCACAGAATGAATTTTATTTTGGCTACAAATCCTCAGCCATCTCTCTTCCCCAGTCCTGTTCCCATAGCTCCAACCAGCCTTGCTGTGGCAGCCCTGAAGACTTTCCTTCCAGTTGATGTCGCGCAGTGATCGGCACACGGGAGCAAGGCTCCACATCCCCACACCGAATCTTCTTCTTCATTTGAGGTCACCCCAGGGGGCTAAATTCACTCTGTAAGGGTGACTAACAAGGAGGGGCACCCTGCTAGTTGCAGAGGGTGGTAGCTCTCCTGCTGGACCCAGGGCTTCTTCCCTCTCTGCTGAAGATGAAGGTCAGGCGACCAATATAGCCACCATAAAGAATGGGCTGGAGTGATGAGAGTAGACAGTGATCAGAACTGTGTATTGTGATCCTTAACTTTTTGTCAAGGATTTTCCCACAAGAAATTTAATCCATGAAAAGTGACTCTTTGGAATACTAACAGCAAATAAAGAGGGATAGAGAACTGGATGTAAAAATATTACTTACAGGACTTTGAATAGGTGCTTCAAAGTGCTGGATATTTGATTATTTATTGGATATCTTGTCTGAATTAATGAGAAAGAAACTTAAACTAGATTTTTAATGTCGATTTTTGAAAGCAGACTTTTAATCTTGGTTTTTAAGCTGAAGGCGCCATCTACTGGTGAAAGTGGCCCTGGCTAGTTTTTGATAAGGGGAAATCTGGAAGTCTGTTTTGCTTCATTATTTACTGTTCCATATTTATCTACTCTATGATGACTAGAGGTCAACCGTGAAAAACCTGGAAGATATCTAATGGAATGACTTTTGAATATTGGAACTATTTAATAAATGAAAAAGTGGATTGAAAGAACTACTTGGAAAACTCCCCGGATGGTATAAATGAAACCTGTTGACTAATTGTGGGATAGGAAGAATTCTAATTATGGCATCTCCTGATGAATAATATTAAGACCAAGTAATCTGCTGGCTTTGGGAAGTCAAAAATATTAGCGGTGACAGATTATTGACAGAACATTGAATACTACTTGGGATTTTTTAAAAATAAGGCAAGATGGCTCATCAGGAAGAACTGGAGACACAAAAAGAAATTATAAGGCTACTGCAAAACATTTATGATACAATGATGGTGAATACTAAGAAGATAAAGGACTAGTTACTTGATATAACTGGAAAGACTGAAAATGTGCAACAGGGACCAATGAAGCAAGATAATAAAACCCAGGAGATAAGGGAGACAACTGTAAACTGAGAGGATGAGACAGAACAGATGATACAGCAAACAGAACAAGATTATAAAGTTGGAGTAGGAGATTATAAAGTTGGGTGAAGTAAAGTTGGGAGAGCATATACAAGGAGATAGGAAAATGGAATTGAATAAACCGAAAGATACCTTTAGAAAAAAGATAGAGGATTTGGCAGGCCTATGGGATGGACTGGCAGCAAAAAATATTGTGGTGGGAAATAAAGTTTTGGTTGAATATGAAAGATATAAAGACCCAAAGGAGGAGTATGGGAGGCAAGCTGAAAAGAGAAGAAATATAGCTTCCAAGAGAATGAGAAACGATGGATAGGAAGGATTTTTCTTAAAAAAAAAAGAGACCAGCCTAAAACTAGAATAAACTGTAAAAATAGGGGGAATACTTTTTATCTAAACGCAATATTTAAAGTGAATATCAGAAGTTGAGATTAGAATTTGAAAAAGGATGTTATTAGGTATGCTCAGAACAATGTAAATAGTATTGGGAAGTAGCAAATATAGAATGGAAAAATGAAGAATTATGAGTTGACATAGTTATGTGTAACATTAATGTAGCAGCTTTTAAGACGGCCCGCATTAAAAATTAGGATATAAAATGTAGAAATGGGGAAATATTGTTATACATACTTTTATTCAATATATGTAAGGTGGATATTAAAGGTTACGATCAGAATTTGAAAAAGGATGTTACTAGGTATGCTAAAAATAATTATTATTATTAGAACATAGCAAATATTACCAATTGAAAAATGAAGGACTAAGTGCTGATACAGTTATGTATAGCAACATTAGACTATGTAAGCTAGACTAATTTAGTAATTTTTTTGTATTATTGCTTTTGTATCAAAATGATGACACTCAGATGCTACACTGTTCACCAAATGATATTGATGTATGTTTTTTTAAAAATAAACTTTACCCCCCCAAAAAAAGACTTTCCAAAATGGCTTCAGGGTGGACAGCACTAGCACTAACTGCTGTTGCAACCCGAGAACCACCCATATTCTTTTCCAGGCTCAAAAGAGAGCTGGAAGTGTAATTTCCCCCCTTCTGGGCAGTCGGCATCCTGGTAGACTTTATACCTTCAACAGCAGTTTTCTATGCATTATAAAATCATGAGAGGATTTCCTGGCAGAGGAGTTCAAGGCATTGCTGCAGATTCAGATCTTTTCTAATTGCAGCTGCAGAGGGCAATGAAAGGTTGCCAGTTTAGGACTACAACTCACCCTCTGCTTGCAGCTCTGACTTTGCCACCCAGAGGAAAGGCTGTGCAGGAGGAAAACACCTAGGCCCTTTTCAGTCTGGTGGGGAATGCAATGGTGTGGGAGTATGCCAAATGTCAAGGCTTTGAATTTTGCTATTTGCTATATATGAGGTTGGTTGCTTTCTGTATTTTATTGCTGTAAGCTGCCTGGAGTCACATTGTATTGGGCTGCCACACACAATTTCTTAATAAAAATACATACACACATACATACACATCTATATCCCACCTTAATTAGATGTAGAAATAATTCAAGGTGGCAAATATACCTAACAGAGATCTAAGTGCCTTTTCTCTGGCCCAGCATGGCAATTGTTATGAAGAGGAACAACCACACAACTCCAGAGAAAGGAAGCTCAGATCTCCTCCCTCATGTTTGATCCCAAGAAATGTTTGACTAAAAAGAATAAGACAAGAAATTAAATGGTTAATTTCTCAACTGGGCTTCTACACACATCAAATTTTGCTTCATATGGAATTTCTTGTGTACAATAAGAGAGGAATTTTGTGTGAAACACTTCCCACAATCTGGACACTTGAATGGTTTCTCCCCTGTGTGTAACCTTACATGATTTATAAGACTAGACCTAATACTGAAATCTTTCCCACAATCTGGACACTCAAACGGTTTCTCCCCTGTGTGTAACCTTACATGATTTATAAGGCTAGACCTAGTACTGAAATCTTTCCCACAATCTGGACACTCAAACGGTTTTTCTCCTGTGTGAGTCCTCTGGTGTATCACAAGCTTAGAATTCTGATGGAAAATCTTCCCACAATCTGGGCACTCATATGGTTTCTCTCCAGTGTGAACCCTCTGATGCATCACAAGCCTAGAATTCTGCTGGAAACTTTTCCCACAATCCGGGCACTCATATGGTTTTTCTCCAGTGTGAGTCCTCCGGTGTACTTCCAACTCGGAATTCCAATTAAAACTTTTCCCACAATCCGGGCACTCATATGGTTTCTCTCCCGTGTGAGTCCTCCGGTGCATCAATAAGTTCGAATTCTGACTGAACCTTTTCCCACAATCTGGACACTCATATGGTTTCTCTCCCGTGTGAATCCTTTTGTGTATCACAAGCTTAGAATTCTGCTTGAAACTTTTGCCACAATCCAGACACTGATACGGTTTTTCTCCAGTGTGAGTTCTCTGGTGTATCAACAGGTTGGAATTCTGACTGAAACTTTTCCCACAATCCGGACATTGAAATGGTTTTACTCCTGTGTGAGTTCTCTGGTGTCTCACAAGCTTAGAATTCTGCTTAAAACCTTTTCCACAATCACTACAATTATACGGTCTCTCTCCTGTATGTGTCCTGTGGTGTTCCACCAGCTGGGAATTCTGCTTGAAACTTTTCCCACAATCCAGGCACTCATATGGTTTTTCTCCTGTATGTGTTCTCTGGTGTATCACCAGGCAGGAATTGAGACTGAAACTTTTCCCACAAAAAGGACATTTATACGGTTTCTCCCCAGTGTGAGTCCTCTTGTGTTTCACCAGGCAGGATCTCTGGCTGAAATGTTTCCCACAATCCAAGCACTGATATGGTTTTTCTCCTGTGTGAGTTCTTTGGTGTTCCACCAGGCGGGAATTCCAAATGAAACTTTTCCCACAAACAGGACATTTATACGGTTTCTCTCCTGTGTGAGTCCTCTTGTGTTTCACTAGGTTAGAACTCTGACTGAAATGTTTCCCACAATCGAGGCACTGATATGGTTTTTCTCCTGTGTGAGTTCTCTGGTGTTCCACCAAGCGAGAATTTTGAACAAAACTTTTCCCACAAACAGGACATTTATACGGTTTCTCTCCTGTGTGAGTCCTCTGGTGTTTCACTAGGTTAGAACTCTGACTGAAATGTTTCCCACAATCGAGGCACTGATATGGTTGTTCTCCTGTGTGAGTTCTCTGGTATATCACCACGTTGGAATTCTGACTGAAACTTTCCCCACAAACAGGATATTTATACGGTTTCTCTCCTGCGTGTATGTCATCTGGTGTTTCGCCAAGTGGGAATTTTGACTGAAACTTTTCCCACAATCCGGACATTGAAATGGTTTTTCTTTTGTGTGAGTTTTCTGGTGTATCACCAGAATTCTGAATGAAACTTTTAGCACAAATAGGACATTCAAAGAGTTTCTTCCCAATGTGAGTCCTCTGGTATCTCACCAGATTGGAATGAATGCTAAATCTTTTGCCACATTGGGAACACTGCTAGATCTTCTCTCCAGTATGAGTTCTTCCATGAATCATGAGGATTCCAAACATTTGTATGGCTTTTCACTAGCTGGATCCTCTCCTGCATAATCAGATGTGATCTGCAATCTGTGTTTTCCCTACATTAGGTAGTCTGTGGAGGTTTCCCAACACTGATATATTTGGATTCTTGAGGCAGCAAAAAATATTTCTGATTTCTTCCCTGGTGGTTGCTTAGTTCAAGCCATTCTTTCCTTCCTCAAAGGCTTTAATTAATGTCTGCTAATTTTGGCTATACGTGAAAATTTTTTGTTCATAATGACTTCAAATTGTTCCTCACTTTTTCTTTACTTAAATATTATCCTCCTTGATTTCTCATTTAATGTTTTTCTTCAGTTTCGTGTGTTCTATTTCTTCCAGCTCAAAACTTTGTACTTGTTATTCTTTCCCTCGTCTCTCATCTGCTGAGGAAGAAGAGTTTTTAAGCTTTCCAGAGGAATTGGAAAATATTTTGAATGATGGTTTATTATTACTTTAATGCTGCTTCTCATTCTCTTTTGTCCAGAGAGTTCTTCTTGGCATCATCTCTGTAAGATTAATATAAATGGGTTAGATTCATTATTGTTTAAACTGGCTGCAGGCTAATGTGAAAGCAGCAAAACAAAAAACAAAAAAACCAAGCCGTCCCAAATAGTAGCATAAAAAACAAATAGTAAAATTCTATTTTAACATCTAATATTATGATTTATTTAGCAGACAGAAGCCTAACAAGATCCAAATTCAAATATCGATGCCATCATAAAATTCTCTTTTCCAATCAGTCAATCAGAATAAAGTTGAAAGGGACCTTGGAGATCTTCTAGTCCAGGGGTCTCCAACCTTGGCAATTTTAAGACTTGTGGACTTCAACTCCCTCTTTGCTGGCTGAGGAATTCTGGGAGTTGAAGTCCACAAGTTTTAAAGTTGCCAAGGTTGGAGACCCCTGTTCTAGTCCAGCTCCCTCTTCAAGCACGTGTGCTATAATATTACACTTAAATTTTTGGCTTGGGCAAATACACTCATGTATGTTTGCATATGAGCACAGAAACACATACCTATGGATTCATGCAGACAATCTATGTGTATCTTGATGTGCAAAATATCCCAAAGTGCATTCGCTCAAATTCTTTGATCTAAGTTCATAAAGGGGGCAGAGGGGACGCTAATAGAGGAAACGGTGCCCAACTCCTAGTTGAGACACAAAGCATCATCCGTTTTGCCCATGAAGCTCCTCGCTTGCCAGGAAAACCCCAGGTCAACCAAGTCACAAGGAATCAACAGGGACGTGGAACCTGGTGTTTAAAATGCGGGTTTAAGAAATACGAAATAAATGTTCTTTTTTTAAAGTCTCCAAGCAGAAAATCTCAGGCAAAAGTTTTAAATCCTGCAGCCCTGGAGGAATAAAATTCAGAGGGGGAAAGAATATGCAGCAGCAGCAACACGTTTCAACCTCGTTGCTTCCTCTTCTGCTTCCCCTCCGTGGAGGAACCCAAAGGGCCCGACTTGCTCCAGGATTCTCCTCCAATCTGCCCTCCACTCACCTCCCAGGAGCCGCTTCGACCCTCCAAGCTGCACAACAGGCTCCGCCAACACCCTCAACCACCCTTGTGTGATGAGCCGGAAGAGGAAGTTCCTCTGCCCTCCGCCTCCCCTCCTTTCCAACCTCTGTAGCAATCCTCTACTCTGTCGTTTCAACTCCTTCAATCTCAGTTTCCGCCCCTTCCCTACAATAGTTCAATCACCGCTGTACCGAGTGTTACTTCTCTGTAGCCCGCCATCTAGCGACGTAAGGCGGAAGAACACGCTCGTTCTATCCTAAGGCGTTTGAAGATGTTCACATTTATTCCGGATTTGTGACATCACGTCCTATTTGACTCCCAACGAGCTCATCGGTAGCTTTTCTTCCTGAGGATCCATCCCAAAATTTTCTTTCAATTTTCTTCGTTTGCCAGAAGGGGCAACTAAACCAAAGGAAACCTGCCTTTTGGTGATGGGTGGGGGTCTAGAAATGACGTGCAAATATGAAGGGAGAAAGTGCACCTCCCTTGGTTCCAGCCACTTTTTCCTGTGGTGGGGAGGGTGTGCAGGATAACTCCTGAGAACTTGCCTCTGCAAAGCAGCAAACCCGTTAAGACTTGTCTCTTCTGCAATTTTATTTTCTCTTACTTCCCAATTTAGTTATCAAGCCCTCTATTTCTTATTGGTTTCCCATTTTGGCTTAGCAACGGATATTCCAGAGCCAATCGGTGTTGCAACCTGAGAACCACACCTATTTCTTTCCCAAGCTCAAGAGAGGGCTGGAAGAGTAATCCCACTCCCTTCTGGACAATTAGCACCTTGGCCGGCTTTATGCCTTCAACAGCAGTTTGTAAAGCATAAGAAAATCTAGAGATTTTCCTGGCAGAGGAGTTCAAGGCATTGCTGCAGATTAAAATCACTTATAAGTGCAGCTGAAGAGAGCAATGAAAGGTTGGCAACCTGGGACGTCAACTCACCCTCTGCTTACAGCTCTGACTTTGTCACCCAGAAAAAGGGCTGTGCAGGAGGAAAGACACTGGGCCCTTCTCAGTCTGGCTTCAGGCCGGGACACATCACCAAAACGGCATTGGAGTTTTGGAGGGTTTGAGATAGAAGGGATGCAGTCATTATGTCCCTCCTAGACCTCTCATTAGATTACAATAACAATGACCATATCCTCCAATGTCCAGGCTTTGGAGACAGGAAGTGGGAGGAGCTTTATTATGATCATTCTTCTTCTACCTCTATGCCCCATTCCAGTCCGTGTGGGTAGAAGAGGGTCCGAATCTTGACCCTGCAATTTGTGGTGCCTCAGGGCTCAAGCCTTTTGCTGCTGCTTGTTAACATGTATCTGAAACCGCTAGGAGAAACCATCCATACTATGATACCCGATTATGTACATGTAGTCTTGGACATAACATTTCATTTGAAGTTAGAACAGCAGTGAAAAGATGACTTATGACTGTTTTTCACACCAGTGTTGCAGCATCCCTTTGGTCACGTGATCAAAATAGGGACGCTTGGCAATTGACTCAACTTTGTGACAGTTGCAGTGTCCTGGGGTCATGTGATCACCTTCTGTGACTTGAGCGGGTGCACCAACTGGGGGTCCTCCTGCTTGAGGAGGCCATGGCTGGGGAGGGGTTTTGCACAAATTCATCCAGTGCACCAGTAGTTCCTTTTCCCGGGACGGGAAGCCTTGCACAGTGGCTCACTCATGCCTTGGTCACCTCTGTTTGGATTACTACCCTGGGGCCCCCAGTAACTTCAACTGGTCCAGAACAGAAAAGCACACACAGTAATGGGAGTCCCTAGATTGCCCGTGTAACATCTTTGAAGTGTGAATTGCACTGGATTCGTTTTTTTAAGGTGCAATTGAAGATGCTGGTCATCACCTTTAGTTATTTATTGTAACAATAACTCTTAGAATTATATATCACCCCCCCCCCAGTGCTTTAGTGTCAGAATATTGTCCCCCAAAATATGGATCCTTGTTTTACCGATCTCAAAAGGATGGAAGATGGAGACAACCTTGAGCCCCGTCAAGATCGAACTCCAGGCTGTGGGCAGAATCCAGGCTGTTCTGATTCTCCAACAGCATAAAGCCAAGTCCTCGTTCCGATAAACCCTTTATTTAATTTACAATGAATTTCCTCTCCAAGAAAATCCTGGCCAACAGTCTTTCAAGATAGTTCCCAATCACAGATCTTTATCAGGCTTGGAGAATGGCCAGGCCAATATGATAGTAGCATAATTAAAAATCAGAAAGGGATAAATGGAAGATTATATGACTAATATTTTATTTGTAGTAAAAAAAAGGGATATTTAGAATATGGAGATTGACACAAAAATAAGGTGCTGAAACGGTGAATAGTTAAAGAAAATATGTGTATTAATATGAAACTTTATAAGATTGTCAACTGTGTTGAATATGAAGAATATCATCATATTTGTTTTAAAATGTAAGACACTGTTACCACACTGTTCACACAATGATATGTTTGTAAAAAAGTAGAAAAAATTATACAAAAAAAAAAAGAGAGAATGGCCAGGCCAATCTCTTTCAGATACATAATACTTGGCAAGTATGCCGGAATGAACTAATTGTCTCCTGCAAAGCCCCACTCCCCTTTCGCTCCTATTTAATTCTCTAGGGGAGGGCCATTCACTGTCCACCTATGGCTTTACTCCCAAGTTGGCCTTAGTTCCTCAGCTGTTCCCTTCTTCTGGCAACTCTGCGCATACACTGGGAACAGGCGCTAGCTGTTCTTCTGCCTCACTGATGTCTCACTCCGAAGGTAACTGTTAACTGTAAGACAGCCCTGGCACCATCTTTGCCTCCGACACAGAGGACTCTTCAGATCCTTCCCCCAGACTCCAGGACTGGTAAATGTTCCTCCCCAGCCTCTTCACTTTCCAAATCTGTGGTGAGCTCTGCTGTCCGGCAACAACAGCCAGCAATACTGCATTATAACCACTGAGCCACCGGGGTACCTGTCACTATTCTCCCACCTTTATTCTTCTTCTATTGATCTGTTCTATCAGGTCAAATAGGGTGGCTATGCTCCTAGCCCCTTCTCTCAAATATTGCCATCTGATAGGAGCTGGGAAGTGAGTCTTTTCTATTGCAGACTCTTCCCTATGAAACACTCTTCCCCCTGAGGTTTGGCAGGCCTTTATCCTCCTGGTCTTCCATAAAGGAAGAAAGTTCTAGCTGTTCCCCTAAGCACTGGGATAAGAAGAGATGTCTGCACATCAGAAGCTTGATTTGGTATCTGGTTTTTGTTTATACGTATTTGGTTTTAGTACAGTTTTAAAGTTAATTATTGATTGGGAGTCGGCCAGTGTTTGTTATAACCTGGATGGCTACATAAATACTTTAAATCAATCAGAAGGGAAAAAGAGATGAATCCCCAAAATGGCGACACTTTTGGCTATCCTTGTGCAAGTTGCTTCAGGCAGTCTACACATTTAATTATCACATTTATTTCCCGATAATCCTGCGGTTAACTTCTCCAATTTAACTCCTTTCAAGGAGAAATATTACCAGATTGGAGAAGGAATAGCACCAGGCATGAATGTAGTTAGTAAGGCCAGGAGGTCTGGTTAACCTGATTTGAACAAAAGCAAGAATCACCTTTTTGGAATTCCCAGACCATCCAAACGCCATCAACCTTGATAAAAGTGTGCTGCATTTGCAGGGCAAGTACATGTTAAATGTGGAGGTTTTGCGATTTGCAATAAACGGTGTTTGTTGAGTTTTGTATTCAGGTTTTACTGCTGTAAACCGTGCAGTCACCATTAGTTGGGCTGCCATATACATTTTCATGCTAAGCAAAAATACAGAACAGAACAGAATAACAGAGTTGGAAGGGATCTTGGAAGTCTTCTAGTCCAACCCCCTGCTCAAGCAAGAGACCCTATACTATTGTGGTATATACATACATACACATACATACATACATGTTTATATCCCCCTGTATTTTATGTAGAAATAAGTCAAGGTGGAAAACATAGCTAATAGAGCTCCAAACTCCCTTTCTCTGGCCCAGCAATGGCAGATCCTTTCACGGAGTGAAAATACATACTACGCTGGGCCAAAGAAAGGAAGCTCAGATGAGATCAGAGATAGGAAAGAAAAAGAAAGAAAGGAAGCCAAGATCAAAGTCTCTTAGGCTAAAACATAAGAATAGTTACAAGAATTCAGCATGGTGAGTCTAGTGAAACACAGGAACCAGGTGTGAGATGATACCAGTCTTCCAATATTTGAGAGGCTGTCAAAAAGGGCGGGGTGGGTGGGTAGCAAACAAACTTATTTTCCAAAGCACTCGAAGACCAGAAAAGAAACTGAGTGCGCACCAGGGTGGATAAAAATAATTTTAAAAAATTAAATCTATTTTTTTTTATTTAAGTCAGATTTTTTTATTTACATAGATTTTTATTTTTATTTTTATCAAATTTATTTTAATATGCTTTTGGAGTAAAAATCTATGTAAAGATAGTTCTCTATTTGAGATACATTAATAATTTAGTTTATTCAGCATGGAGTTTAGCTATGTAGCATAATATATTGGGACTGTCAGTGAGTCAACAGAGGGTCAGAGGAGGAGTTGCTGTGGGATAGAGATGACAGCTGCTCTTTAAAAAATATGATTTCAAGACAGTTGATATAAATCAAGCCTTTGATTTCTGATTGTACTCTATGACTATCATTAAGTGTTGTACGTTATGATTCTTGATTCTTAACGAATGTATCTTATATGTATACTGAGAGTGTTTACACCAAGACAAATTCCTTGTGTGTCCAATCACACTTGGCCAATAAAGTTCTATTCTATTCTATTGCATTTTTACTAGTGATTTAAATTGTGATCAAATCCACCCTGGTGCACATTGATCAAGGAAAGATTCACTAGAAATAAGGAGAATTTTAAGACAGTCAAAACAATCAACCAATGGAACAGCTTGCCTTAAAAAGTTGTGTGAACTTTGTATGAAAACTGCCTGCAATCTGGGCATTTTAATGATTACTCCCCTATGTGTAACCTTACATGCCTTATAAGGCTAGACCTATAACTGAAAATTTTCCCACAATCAGGACAGTCATAAGGCTTCCCTCCCGTGTGAGTCTTCTGGTGTCTCACCAGCTTGGAATTCTGCTGGAAACTTTTCCCACAAACTGAACATTCATATGGTTTCTCTTCTGTGTGAGTCCTCTGGTGTCTCATCAGGTGGGAATTTTGACTGAAACTTTTCCCACAATCCAGACACTGAAAAGGTTTTACTCCTGTGTGAGTTCTCTGGTGTATCACAAGCGTAGAACTCTGCTTGAAACCTTTTCCACAATCACTACATTTATACGGTTTCTCTCCTGTGTGAGTCCTCTCGTGTTCCACCAGGCCAGAATTCCGAATGAAACTTTTCCCACAAACAGGACATTTATATGGTTTCTCTCCTGTGTGAGTCCTCTGGTGTTTCACTAGGTAGGAACTCTGACTGAAACATTTCCCACAATCCAGGCACGGATATGGTTTTTCTCCTGTGTGAGTCCTCTGGTGTATCACCAGGTGAGAATTCCGAATGAAACTTTTCCCACAAACAGGACATTTGTACGGTTTCTCTCCTGAGTGTGTCCTGTGGTGTACTACCAGGTTGGAATTTTGACTGAAACTTTTCCCACAAACAGGACATTCAAAGAGTTTCTCCCCAGTGTGAGTCCTCTGGTGTTTCACCAGGGAGGAACTCTGACTGAAACTTTTCCCACAATCCAGACACTGATATGGTTTTTCTCCTGTGTGAGTTCTCTGGTGTCTCACAAGCTTAGAACTCTGCTTGAAACCTTTTCCACAATCACTACATTTATACAGTTTCTCTCCTGTGTGTGTCATCTGGTGTTCCACCAGGTGGGAATTCTGCCTGAAAGTTTTCCCACAAACACGACATTCAAAGGCAGGGCTTGTCTCCAGTATGGGTTCTTCCATGAATCATGAAAAGCTTTTGCCACACTCCAAATATTTATATAGCTGTTCACTGGATGGATCCCCTCTTGCATAAACAGATGTGATCTCCCATCATCTGTCATCTGCTGAGGAAGAACATTCCAGAGGAATAGGAAAACATTTTGATGGTTTGTTTTACGTTTTAATGCTGCTTATTATTCTCTGTTGTCCAGCGAGTTCTTCTTGGAATCTTCTCTAAGATTAAAATAAATGGATTAATTTCATTATTATTGAAAAATGGCTGCAGGACATTTGAAAGCAGAAAAAAAATCCACCCCATCCCATATATTAGCATGAAAAAGAAACACAAAAATTCTATTTTAACCTCTAATATTAATTATGATTGATTTGGCATATAGAAGGCTAAAAGATCCAAATTCAAATATCGACTCAATCATAAAATTTTCTTTTTCAACCAATCAGTCAATCAGAATAAAGTTGAAAGGGACCCTGGAGATCTTCCAGTCCAGCTCCCTCTTCAAGCAGATGAATGTATAATATTACAAGGTAAATTTTTGGCTTCCGTAAACACATTCATGTATGCTCGCATATGAACACAGAAACATACACCTATGAATTCATGTAGACAATCTATGCGTAACCCGGTGTGCAAAATGTCCCAAGGTGCATTCGCTCTAATTCTTTGATCTAAGTTCATAAAGAGGGCGGTGGGGACGTTAATAGAGGAAACGATGCCCAACTCCTAGTCGAGACACAAAGCATCATCCGTTTTGCCCATGAAGCTCCTCGCTTGCCAGGAAAACCCCAGGTCAACCAAGTCACAAGGAATCAACAGGGACGTGGAACCTGGTGTTTAAAATGCGGGTTTAAGAAATACGAAATAAATGTTTTTTTCTAAATCTCCCAGCAGAAAATCTCAGGCAGAAGTTTTAAATCCTGCAGCCCCCGGAGGAATAAAATTCAGGGAGGGGAAGAATATGCAGCAGCAGCAGCACCAAACATGCTTCAGCCTCGCTGCTCCCTCTCCCGCTTCCCCGCGTGAAGGAACCCAAAGAGTCCGACTTACTCCCGGCTTCTCCTCCGACTTGCCTTCCACTCACCTCCCAGGCCGCTACGACCCTCCAAGCAGAACAAGACGCTCCGCCAACGCCATTAGCCTCCCGTGGGTGGGCCGGAAGAGGAAGTTCCCCTGCCCTTCGCCTACTTGCTTTCTATGTGCACTCTAGCAATCCACCACTCTATCTTTTCAATCCGTTCAATCTCAGCCTTTTCCCCTTCCCTAGAATAGCTCAGTCACCGCTGTATCGAGTGTTGCTTCTCTGTAGCGCGCCATCTAGCGACATAAGGCGAAAGAACATGCTCGTTCTACCCTAAGGAGTTTGAAGATGTTCCCATTGATTCCGTACTTCCTTAAGTGTCACCAAATCCTATTTGACCCCCATCGAGCTCATCGGTAGTTTTTCTCCCTGAGGATCCATACCATTTTCTTTCAAGTCCTCCAAGAGGACCTTCCTTGTCTCTGGAGCTGCGCCCGAAGCTTCGTTTGCCAGAAGGGGCAACTAAATCAAAGGATTTGGGAGGGGCGTGGGTTGGAAATGACGTGCAAATAGGAAAAAAAAAATTCATCTCCCTGGGTTCCAGCCATTTTTTTCCTGGTGGCGGGGGAGTGTGAAGGATAACTCCTGAGAACCTGCCTCTGCAAAACAGCAAACATGTTAATAGTGTGGCTTGTTTCTCCAATGAGATTGGCAAAAATTTATCCCAACCGAAGTTACAAATGTTGGAAGTGTAAAAAAGTTGATGGTACATTTTACCACATGTGGTGATTGTGCCCCAGAGACCAGGACATACTGGATCCAAATTAAAAACTGGTTGTAAGAGATTACTGAGTATTAGATTGAGCTCAGACCGGAAACCTTCCTCCTAGGAATTATTAAAGCCAGATTGCCAAAAGAAGTAAAATATTTATTGTTACAGATTACAACAGCCACCAGAATAATCTTTGTGCATGTATGGAAAACCCCAAATATCCATAACGAAGAATTAATAATACATAAAATAACAGAAAGCGCTGAGATGAATATGCTAAAAATGAAACTGAAAGAAAGAGATGACTCTGAATTCTTTTTAATTTGGAACAATTGGTATAAATGGTTAACAAACAGAACTAAGAGATAGGCAAGAAATTTAACTGGAATAATCCTTAAGAGAATAAAATGTAATTTTGTAAATTATACAAAGATATAAGAATAGCAATTATAGTTAAAGTTATTATTTAATATTAGACAAATGTAATAATATAATGTATTATGATTTTAAACCAAGAACCGGTATAGATGCCAAGAATTATGTTTTATAATTCCAATTATGCTGGAATTATGATGTTTTATGATGTAATAAAAGAAACTATATATATATATATATATATATATATATATATATATATATATATATATATATCTTTGGTTCTTCGGGTTTTCTCCCGCGTAGAATTCTACGCGGGAGAAAACCCGAAGAACCAAAGATCCACATACAAATACCCGCGAAAACCTCCGAAAACAAATATATATATATATATATATATATATTTACTTTGTATTACAACACCCTGTTAAGCCCCAATTAAGGGAGAAAGCATACTGCTTTCTTTTCTGTCTTTCGGCTCATCACCAGAGACCATACTGACAGAAAGCTATTTGTTTCGTTGCCTTTAGTTTATATGTGTGTAAGGTTTTTTTAAGCTGATAATTTTAAATAATAAATAAGGGAGACTAGTATAGATCTATTTCAAGCTAGTTAGCTCTCTTCAGCTCCCAGTAAGGGTATGGCTAGCTGAAGAGAGCTAACTAGCTTGAAATAGATCTATACTAGTCTCCCTTATTTATTATTTAAAATTATCAGCTTAAAAAAACCTTACACATATATATATTTGTATATATATATATATACAAATATATATATGTGTAAGGTTTTTTAAGCTGATAAATATATATATATATATACAAATATGTATATTGTACATATATTTGTACTAACCGGAGTACAACCTAACCCCCACCAGAACAGAACACACCCCCAGCCAATCAGAACACAGCCAAGCCCCCAACCAATCAGAGCACAGCCAAACCCCCAACCAATGAGAACACACCTCCACCCAATCAGAACACAGCCAAGCCCCCACCCAATCAAGTCACACCCCCACTAGTAGTTAAAAGGAAGAAGCAGCTGCAAGCTCATATCACTCTGAGAAGCACAAGGCCGAAGACACAAGCCTGAAGATGATGAATGAGACTTCATCGAAACGTCGCCTAGATATTTCCAACTCTACGCGGGAGAAAACCCGAAGAACCAAAGATATATATATATATATATATATATACTGCTCAAAAAAATAAAGGGAGCACTTACACAACACAATGTAACTCCAAGTCAGTCACACTTGTATGAAATCAAACTGTCCACTTAGGTAGCAACACTGATTGACAATCAATTGCACATGCTGTTGTGCAAATGGACTAGACAACAGGTGGAAAGCATAGGCAGTTAGCAAGACATCCCCAATAAAGGAATGGTTCTGCAGGTGGTGACCACAGACCACTTCTCAGTTCCTGTGCTTTCTGACTGATGGTTTGGTCACTTTTGAATGATGGCGATGCTTTCACTCTAGTGGTAGCATGAGACGGAGTCTACAACCCACACAAGTGGCTCAGGTAGTGCAGCTCATCCAGGATGGCACATCAATGCAAGCTGTGATAAGAAGGTTTGCTGTGTCTGTCAGCATAGGGTCCAGAGCATGGAGGTGCTACCAGGAGGGAAGCCAGTATGTCAGGAGATGTGGAGGAGGCCATAGGAGGGCAACAACCCAACATCAGGACCGCTACCTCCGCCTTTATGCAAGGAGGGACAGGAGGAGCACTGCCAGAGCCCTGCAAAATGACCTTCAGTGGGCCACAAATGTGCATGTGGCTGCTCAAACGGTCAGAAACAGACTCCATGAGGGTGGTATGAGGGCCCGACGTCCACAGGTGGGGGTTGTGCTTACAGCCCAACACTGTACAGGACGTTTGGCATTTGCCAGAGAACACCGAGATTGGCAAATTCGCCACTGGTGCCCTGTGCTCTTCACAGATAAAAGCAGGTTCACACTGAGCACATGTGACAGACGTGACAGGGTCTGGAGACGCTGTGGAGAACGTTCTGCTGCCTGCAACATCCTCCAGCATGACCGGTTTGGCAGTGGATCAGTAATGGTGTGGGGTGGCATTTCTTTAGGGGGCCGCACAGCTCTCCATGTGCTCACCAGAGGTAGCCTGACTGCCATTAGGTACCGAGATGAGATCCTCAGACCCCTTGTGAGACCATATGCTGGTGCGGTTGGCCCGGAGTTCCTCCTAATGCAAGACAATGCTAGACCTCATGTGGCTGGAGTGTGTCAGCAGTTCCTGCAAGACGAAGGCATTGATGCTATGGACTGGCCTGCCCGTTCCCCAGATCTGAATCCAATTGAGAACATCTGGGACATCATGTGTCGCTCCATCCACCAATACCACATTGCACCTCAGACTGTCCAGGAGTTGGGAGATGCTTTAGTCCAGGTGTGGGAGATCCCTCAGGAGACCATCCGCTACCTCATCAGGAGCATGCCCAGGTGTTGTAGGGAGGTCATACAGGCACGTGTAGGCCACACACACTACTGAGCCTCATTTTGACTTGTTTTAAGGACATTACATCACAGTTGGATCAGCCTGTAGTGTTTTTTTCCACTTTAATTTTGAGTGTAACTCCAAATCCAGACCTCCACGGGTTGCTAAATTTGATTTCCATTGATAATTTTTGTGTGATTTTGTTGTCAGCACATTCAACTATGTAATGAAGAAAGCATTTAATAAGAATATTTCATTCATTCAGATCTAGGATATCTTCTTTTTGTGTTCCCTTTATTTTTTTGAGCAGTGTATATACAGTATATAAAAAAGAGTGCAGTTTGTCCCTTCTGGGGACTTTTACTTTCACTACTCTTACTCCCAATTTAGCTATTAAGCCCGCTATTCCTTATTGGTGCTCCATCGTTGCTTAGCAACGGATATTCAGGGATCAGTTGGTGTTGCAGCCTGGGAACCATCCCTATTTCTTTTCCATGCTCAAGAGAGGGCTGGAAGAATAATTCCTCTCCCTTCTGGACAGTTAGCATCCTGGCTGCTTTAGACAATTGAGGCAATATATCATAAACAATCTGCAAAAGTAATGATAAATGGAGATTTGACAGACATTAATATTAAAAAAGGAGCCAGACAAAGATGTCCTTTGTCACCATTGTTATTTGTATTGACTTTGGAAGTATTAAGTAGAAACATTAGGAAAGGAAGAAATAAAGGGAATGAAAATATAAAAGGAGGAATATAAATTGCAGGCATTTGCAGATGATCTGGTTTTTATACTAGATGAACCACTGGAAACAGCTCCTAAATTGATAGATAAGATAGAAGAATATGGACAGGTGGCAGGATTAAAAATAAAGAAAGAAAAACCTAAGATTTTAGTTAAAAATATAATGGAGAAACAAAGGAAAGTATTGATGGATAGATTGAACATCCAGATCACAAATAAAGTGAAATATTTGGGAATGCAAGTGACAGCAAGATGTGGAATACTTAAGGAAAACAATTATTATAAATTAAAACAACAGATTGCAACAGACCCAGAAAAATGGGAAAATCTACAATTATCTTTGACAGGGAGAATATCTACAATCAAAATGAATATATTACCAAGGATATTTCTTTCAAACGATTCCAATAAAACTAGAGAAAGAATATTTTGAGGATTTAAATAAAATGATGTTGAAATATATATGGCAGGGAAAGAAGACAAGAACTAAACTAAAATTATTAGAGGATACTAGAATGAGAGGATTGCTTGGTAGTACAATTGGGAATTATACTACCACGCAGTAATCTTTATGTGGGTGAAAGAATGGATTGTTCTGAGAAATACTAGACTGTTAACATTGGAAAGTCATGATTTACAATTGGGGTGGCATGCATTTTTGTGGTATAAGCAAAGTATAGCGCATGGATATTTTTGGAGGCATTATATTCAAGACACCCTATTATTAACATGGGAGAAAATAAGGTAACAAAATTATTTGAAAATACCAGTCTAGTTATCAACAATAGAGGCATTTGTATATCCAATTATTTTTAAAATGGAACATACTGTTAGATATAGTGAAATTTTAAATGAAAAGGGTGAACTCAAAACAAAGCAACAATTAGATGAACAAGGGATAAATATGAATTGGTATTCATACATGCAAATACATTCTAGATACAAAGATAGTAAGATAGAAGGGTTTTATAAAGAACCAACTGAATTAGGTAAAATTTTAACAGGTACTGAAGAGAGGATGATCAAAAAAATTATATGGTTATTTATTAGGAGTGAAATTAGAGCAAATTAAAGAAACAATGATTGCATGGGGGGAAATTTTTTGGATATGGTATATAGAAAAATGGCAGAAATTATGGACTAGAAATTATAAATTAACAATGTCAACAGCTTATAAAGAGAATTTGTAAAATATGTTTTATAGGTGGCATCTACCCCCAGCAAGAATTGCAAAGATGTTCGAGAATAAATCACCGAAGTTTTTTTTTTTTTAAATTTGCATTTATATGCCACCCTTCTCCGGAGACTCAGGGCAGCTTACAGTCTATGGAGCACCATCCTAAGTGCTTAGCAATAGCCTTCATTCCATTGTATATGCCTGCTTATTACTAGGGCTTTTGGCCCGCTCCAAGCGGAAGTGTTGGAAATGTCATCAGATACTTGGATCGTATTACCATATGTGGTGGACATATGTGGAAGCTAAAAGATACTGGACTAAAATATACAAATGGTTGAAAAAAAATGACAAAACAGCATACAGATTTAAAACCAGAGATATTTTTATTGGGAACTTTACCTCAAGGTTACAATAAAGAATTGACATATCTGATTATTAATGTTTTAACTGCAGCTAGAATCACATTTGCTCAAAATTGGAAAAATGAGAAAATTCTGAGAGGAAGCGATTAAGAAAATAATGGAGTGTGCAGAAATGAGTAGATTAACATTAGCAATTAGAGAGCAACTAGAAAAAGAGTACTGTAAGATATGGGATTTATTTTATCAATGGTTAGACAGAAAAGTAGGAAATTGAAGAATATTATAATAGTAATGATATGTTACAATTGATTATTTCTGAATAAGTTATATCATGAATAAAAATTAGTAAGAACCGAGATTTGCTCTTAAGGATAATATGGAACTGAAATTAAAAGATTAATGATGGTATAATAATGATACAATGCGTTATGAAAAATCAATAGTGAATATGAATGTCAATTTAAGAGGAAAAGACTAGATATTGTGCACAAGACATATACCAAACTGACACACTGTATAATTGAAAAGTTTTTATTTGTTGTTTTGTATGTTTGTTATAAAAAAAAATTTTTTTTTAAAGCATACTGGCTTGGTTTTATGCCTTCAACAGCAGTTTGCTATGCATAAGAAAATCGTGAGAGGTTTTCCTGTCAGAGCAGTTCAACGCGTTGCTGCAGGTTAAGATCACTTAATAAGCTTAGTTGAAGAGGACAAATGAAAGGTTGGCAGCCTGAGACTTCAAATCACTCTATTCTTGCAACTCTGACTTTGCCACCCAGAGAAAGGGCTGTGCAGGAGGAAAGACACTGGGCCCTTCTCAGTCTGGCTTCAGGCCGGGGCACATCACCAAAATGGAATTGCAATTCTGATGGACTTTTGGAGAGGTTTGGATAGAACAGGTAGCCATTATGTCCCTTCTAGACCTCTCATTAGGTTTCAATAACAATGACCATATCCTCCAATGTCCAGGCTTTGGAGACAGGAAATGGGAGGAGCTTTATTATGAAGCTCCAGAGAGAGGGAGCCACCATGGAGAAGGCCCTTCTTCTGGGTCCCACTAGATGAATCTCCCTCAAGGATGGGACCCGCAGCATTCTCTGCCTCCCTGCTCTAATGGGTTGGGTAGATGTGACCGGCATGAGATGGTCCCTCAGATTACCTGGTTGCCAAGCCCTGATGGGCTTTAAAGTTGAAAAACAACAGCTTGAATTGCAACCGGGAGCAACCAATGCAGCTCCCACAGGAGAAGTGAGATGAAACATTTATACTCCTGGTCTTCTGTAAAACAAAGAAGATCTAGCGGTTCCCCTATTCACTAGCATATAAAGAGATGTCTAAACATCAGAATCTTGATTTGATATCTGATTTGGTTT
The DNA here is from genome assembly GCA_023653725.1 of Bungarus multicinctus. Taxonomy (NCBI): domain Eukaryota; kingdom Metazoa; phylum Chordata; class Lepidosauria; order Squamata; family Elapidae; genus Bungarus; species Bungarus multicinctus. The sequence goes on from CM042834.1 coordinate 21,839,980, forward strand.
TAATACAGTTTTTAATTATTGATTGGGAGCTGGCCAGTGTTTGTTATAATATGGATGGCTACATACTTTAAATCAATCAGAGGAAAGAGATGAATCCCCAAATGGCTGCACTTTTGGCTATCCTTGTGCAAGTTGCTTGAGGCAGTCAACACATTTAATTATCAAATTTATTTCCCGCTAATCCTGAAGTTAACTTCTCCAATTTAGGAGAAAGATTACCACATTGGAGAAGGAATAGCACCAGGCATTAATGTACTTAGTAAGGCCTGGTTAACGTGATTTGAACAAAAGCAAAAATCACCTTTTTGGAATTCCCAGACCATCCAAACGTCACTAACCTTGATAGAAACATGCTTCATTTGCAGGGAAAGTACATGTTAAATGTGAAGGTTTTGGTTTTGCAATATATGGTGTTTGTTGGGTTTTGTATTAAGGTTTTATTGCTGTAAACTGTGCAGAGTCACCATTAGTTGGGCTACCATATACAGTTTCATGCTAAGCAAAAATACAGAACAAAACAGAATAACGAAGTTGGAAGGGATCTTGGAGGTCTTCTAGTCCAACCCCCTGCTCAAGCAAGAGACCCTATACTATTGTGGTACATACATACATACATGTTTATATCACCCTGTATTATATGGAGAAATAAGGCAGTAAATATAGCTAATAGAGCTCCAAACATACTTTGATTGGCCCAGCAATGGCAGTTCCCCTTGACTCTGTGAAAGGGACCTACTGCACTGGGCCAAAAAAAGAAATTCAGAGATTAGAGAAAGGAAAGAGAAAGGAAGAAGAAAGAGAAAAAAAGCTCAGATGAGATTAGAGAAACAAAAAGGAAGAGCAAAGAGAATCAAATTAGAAGCCTGCAGGCTAAAACATAGACGAGAAGCTAGCCAGAAACAGAGATCAAAGGCTTGTAGGGTAAAACATATGAAGAATGGTTACAAGCAGAAAAGAAACTATGAGGGCACACTAGGGTGGATAAAAATTGATTTTAAAAAATAATTAAAAAACAGATTTTTTAAATTTACGTCAGATTTTTTTAATTTACATCAGATTTTTTTCTTTACAAATTTATTTTAATAAAATGCTTTTAGAGTAAAAATCTATGTAAGCATAGTTTTCTATTTAAGATACATTAATAACTGAGTTTATTCAGCATGCAATGGAGTTTAGTTATGTAGCATAAGGCTGTACATTCTGCAATATTGGGGGGTTAGTGAGTCAACTGCAGGTCAGAAGAGTTGCTGCAGGACAGAGATGACAGCTGCTCTTTAAAAATTATGATTTCAATTGAGTTAATTTAAATCAAGCCTTTTTACTAGTGATTTAAATCATATCCACCACCACAAAAGGAATGGGGGAAACAATTTTCCAAAGACCCAAAGGCCAGAGAAGAAACTATGGGTGCACACTGATCAAAGAAAGATTCAAACTAGAAATAAGGAGAATTTTAAGACAGACAGAACAATCAAACAACGGAACAACTTGCCTTAAAAAGTTATGTGAACTTTGTATGAAAACTGTCTGCAATCTGGAAGTTTGAATGATTACTCCCGTGTGTAACCTTACATGATTTATAAGGCTAGACTTATAACTGAAATATTTCTCACAATCGGGACATTCATAAGGTTTCTCTGCTGTGTGAGTCCTCTGGTTTCTCACAAGCTTAGAACTCTGCTTGAAACCTTTCCCACAATCACTACATTGATAGAGTTTCTATCCTGTGTGTGTCATCTGGTGTTCCAACAAGTGGGAACTCCAATGGAAACTTTTCTCACAAACAGGACATTCAAAGGCAGGGCTTCACTCCATTAGGGATTCTTCCATGAATCATAAGGAAGCTTTTCCGAGAAAAACTTTTGCCGCACTCCAAACATTTGTATGGTTTTTCACTGGATGGATTCTGTTGTGCATACCTGAAATCTGTATTTTCCCCACATTAGGCAGTCTGTGGGGGTTTTCCAACACTGATATGCTTGGATATTTGAGGCGGCAAAAAATATTTCTGATCTCTTCCCTGGTGGGGGTTTAGTTCAAGCCATTCTTTCCTTCCTCAAAGGCTTTAATTAATGCCTGTACACCTGTCGGTGTACTGAGTGTTGTTTCTCTGCAGCGCCATCGAGAGACATCAGGCGGAAGAACACGCTCGTTCTACCTTAAGGTGTTTGAAGATGTTCTCATTGATTCCGGGCTTCCTTAAGTAACATCAAGTCCTTTTTGACTCCCATCGACCGTTTCTCCCTTGAGGATCCATCCCAAACCCTTTATTTCAGGTTCCTCAAGCGGACATTTTGTCTCTGGAGTTGAGCCCGAAGCTTCCTTTAACAGATAATCAGAGTTGGAAGGGACCTTATAGGTCATCTAGTCCAACATCCCCCCGCCCCCAAGCAGGAGACCCTACACCAATTCTGACAGATGGGAGTCCAATCTCTTCTTGAACGTCTCAAGTTATGGCGCTCCCACAACTTCCGAAGGCAACTTCTGTTCCGTTGGTTGATTGTTCTGTCAGAAAGTTTCTCCTTGTTTCCAAGTTAAATCTCTTCTTGTTCAGTTTCCATCCGTTTGCCAAAAGGGGCAACTAAACCAAAGGAAAGCTGCCATTTGGGGGTAGGTGGGATGCAAATAAGAAGGGAGAAAGTGCATCTCCGTTGGTTCCAGCCACTTTTTTCTCGGGTGGGGGCAGGGAGTGTGCAGGATAACTCCTGAGAACCTGCCTCTGCACAGCAGCAAACTTTTCCCGCTATTTCTTATTGGTGCCCCATCCTTGCATAGGAACGGATATTCTGGAGCCAATTGGTGTTGCAACCTAAGAACCACCCCTATTTCTTTTCCAAGCTCAAGAGAGGACTGGAAGAGTAATTCCCCACCTTCTGGAAAGTTAGCATCCAAGAAGGCTTTATGCCTTCAACAGCACTTTGCTGTGCATAAGAAAATCATGAGAGGTTTCCCTGGCAGAGCAGTTGAAGGCATTGCTGCAGATTAAGATTTTTTATACATTCAGCTGAAGAGGGCAATGAAAGATTGGCAGCCTGGGACATCAACTCGCCCTCTGCTTGTAGCTCTGACCAGAGAAAGGGCTGTGCAGGAGGAAAGACACTGGGCCCTTCTCAGTCTGGCTTTAGGCCAGGGCACATCACCAAAACGGCATTGGACTTTTGGAGAGTTTGAGATAGAAGACGTACAGTCATTATGTCCCTCCGAGACCTCTCATTAGGTTTCAATAACAATGACCATATCCTCCAATGTCCAGGCTTTGGAGACAGGAAATGGAAGGAGTTTATTATGATCATTCTTCTTCTACCTCTATGCCTGGTTCTAGTCTATGTGGGTAGAAGAGGGGCCGAATCTTTACCCCTGCAATTGCCCCTCAAGCCTTTCGTTGCTGCTTGTTAACATCTACCTGAAACTGCTAGGAGAAGCCATCCATACTACGATACCCAATTATGTTGGACGTAACATTTTATTTAATGACCATTTGAAGTTGGTGAAAAAGTGAAAAGCAGTGAAACTGTGACTTATGACCGTTTTTCACACTTACCACTGTTGGAAGAAATATCCTTTTGGGTTCAATTCCAAGTGAATCTTCAGATCCAAAAGGAATTCAGAAAGGAAACTCAGATGAGTTTAGAGAAAGGAAAGAAAAAGGAAGAAAGGAAGCTGAGATCAAATTCTTGTAGGCTAAAACATAAGAATTGTTACAAGAATTTGACATGGCTAGTCTATTGAAGACAAGAACCAGATATGACATGATAGCAGTCTTCCAATATTTGAGAGGCTGTCATAAAAGGAAGGGGGAGGAAACAATTTTCCAAAGACCCGAATGCCAGATAAGAAATTATGGGTGCACATTGATCAAGGAAAGATTCAAATTAGAAATAAGAATTTTAAGACAGTCAGAACAATCAATCAATGGAACAGCTTGCCTTAAAAAGTTGTGTGAACTTTGTATGAAAACTGTCTGCAATCTGCATGTTTGATTCCCCTATGTGTAACCTTATATGCTTTATAAGGTTAGACCTATAACTGAAATTCTTCTCAAAATAGTGACATTCATAACGTTTTTCTCCTGTGTAAGTCCTCCAGTGTCTCATCAAATGAGAATTTAGACTGAAACTTTTCCCACATTCAAGACACTCATATAGTTTTACTCCCGTGTGAGTCCTCTGATGTATCATATGTTTAGAATTCTGCTGGAAACTTTTCCCACAATCCAGACACTGATATAGTTTTTCGCCAGTGTGAGTTCTCTGGTGTATCATCAGGTTGAAATTGTGATGTCTCGCCTGGTGGTTGTTTGATTCAAACCATTCTTTCCTTCCTTAAGGGCTTTAATTAATGTCTGCCAATTTTGGCTATACTTGGAACCTTTTTCTTCCTACTGACTTCAACTTGTTCCTCAGTTTTTCTTTATTTAAAAAATATCCCCCTTGATTTCTCATTTAATTTTTTTTTCTGTTTTGGGTATTCCATTGTTCCAGGCTCAAAACTTTGTACTTGTTATTCTTTTCCATGTCTCCCATCTGCTGAGGAAGAAGAGTTTTTAAACGTTCCAGAGGAACTGGAAAATATTTTGTATAATGGCTTATTTTGCACTTTAATGCTGCTTCTCATTCTCCGTTGTGCAGAGTGCTCTTCTTGGCATCCTTTCTATCTGTAAGATTAATATAAATGGGTTAGTTTCATTATTGTTTAAATTGGCTACAGGACCTGTGAACACAGCAAAATAAATCCCAAACATTAGCATGAAAAAAACATTAAATTCTATTTTAACGAATATTAATGATGATTGATTTGAGATACAGAGGCCTAACAAGATCCAAGTCCAAATATTGATGCCATCAGAATATTCTCTTTTTCAATCAATCAGAATAGAGTTGAAAGGGATCTTGGAGGATTTCTAGTCCAGCTCCCTCCTCAAGAAGATGTATGGTGTAATATTACACTACAATATTACAAGAATCACCTTTTTGGAATTCCCAGACCATCCAAATGCCATCAAACTTGATAGAAATGTGCTGCATTTGCAGGGTAAGTACATGTTAAACGGTGAGGTTTTGCATTTTTGAAACTCACTTTCTCTGGCCCAGAAATGGCAGTTCCCCTCGACTCTGTGAATGGGACCTACTGCACTGGGCCAAAGAAAGGAAGCTCAGATGAGATCAGAGAAAGGAAAGAAAAAGGAAGAAGAGAAAGGAAGCTGAGATCAAAGTCTTGTAGGCTAAAACATAAGAATGGTTACAAGAATTCGGCATGGCTAGTCTAGTGAAGACAAGAACCAGGTGTGACATGATAGCAGTCTTCCAATATTTGAGAGGCAATCACAAAAGGAAGGAGAGGAAGGGAAAAACAATTTTCCAAAGACCCCAAGGCCACAGAATCAACTATGGCTGCACACTGATCAAGGAAAGATTCCAACTAGACATAAGGAGAATTTTAAGACAGTCAGAAAAATCAACCAATGGAAAAGCTTGTCTTAAAATGTTGTTTGAACTTTGTATGAAAACTGCCTGCAATCTGGGCATTTGAATGATTACTCACATATGTGTAACTTACATGCTTTCTAAGGCTGCACTTATAACTGAAATCTTTCCAACTGGGGACATTCATAAAGTTTCTCTCCTGTGAGAGTCCTCTGGTCTGGTGTATCACCAGCTTGGTATTCTGCTGGAAACTTTTCCCACAATCTGGACACTCATATAGTTTCTCACCTGTGTGAGTCCTCCGGTGCATCAACAGGTTCGAATTCTGACTGAACCGTTTCCCACAATCTGGACACTCATATGGTTTCTCTCCCGTGTGAGTCCTCTGGTGTATCACAAGCTTAGAATTCTGCGGGAAACTTTTCCCACAATCCAGACATTCATATGGTTTTTCCCCAGTGTGAATTCTGTGGTGTATCATCAGGTTGAAATTCTGACTGAAACTTTTCCCACAGTCTGGACATTGAAATGGTTTTATTCCCGTGTGAATTCTCTGGTGTATCACAAGCATAGAACTCTGCTTGAAACCTTTTCCACAATCACTACATTTGTACGGTTTTTCTCCTGTGTGTGTCCTGTGGTGTTCCACCAGCTTGGAATTCTGCCTGAAACTTTTCCCGCATTCCAGGCACTCATAGGGTTTTTCTCCTGTGTGAGTTCTCTGGTGTTTCACTAGGTCAGAACTCTGACTGAAACATTTCCCACAATCCAGGCACTGATATGGTTTTTCTCCTGTGTGGATTCTCTGGTGTTCCACCAGGCTGGAATTCCGAATGAAACTTTTCCCACAAACAGGACAATTATACGGTTTCTCTCCTGTGTGAATCCTCTGATGTTTCACTAGGTAGGAACTCTGACTGAAACATTTCCCACAATCCAGGCACTGATATGGTTTTTCTCCTGTGTGAGTTCTCTGGTGTATCACCAGGCGTGAATTCCGAATGAAACTTTTCCCACAAACAGGACATTTATACGGTTTCTCTCCTGTGTGTGTCCTGTGGTGTTCCACCAGGTTGGAATTTTGACTGAAACTTTTCCAACAAACAGGACATTCAAAGAGTTTCTCCCCAGTGTGAGTCCTCTGGTGTTTCGCCAGGCAGGAACTCTGACTGAAACTTTTCCCACAATCTAGGCACTGATATGGTTTTTCTCCTGTGTGAGTCCTCTGGTGTCTCACAAGCTTAGAACTCTGCTTGAAACCTTTTCCACAATCACTACATTTATACAGTTTCTCTCCTGTGTGTGTCATCTGGTGTTCCAACAGGTGGGAATTCTGCCTGAAAGTTTTCCCACAAACACGACATTCAAAGGCAGGGCTTGTCTCCTGTACGGGTTCTTCCATGAATCATAAGGAAGCTTTTCCGAGAAAAGCTTTTGCCGCACTCCAAACATTTGTATGGTTTTTCACTGGATGGATCCTGTTGTGCATGATCAGATGTGATCTGCAATCTGTTTTTCCTATATTAGGCAGTCTGAGGGTATTTTCCAACACTATTATGTTTGGATCCTTGAGGCGGAGAAAAATATTTCTGATCTCTTGCCTGGTGGTTGTTTAGTTCAAGCCACTCTTTCCTTCCTCAAAGTTTTTATTAATGCCTGCCAATTTTAGCTATACATGGAACCTTTTTCTTCCTACTGACTTCAACTTGTTCCTCACTTTTTCTTTATTTAAATATTATCCTCTTTGATTTCTCATTTAATATTTTTCTTCAGTTCCGTGTGCTCTATTTTTTCCAGCTCAAAACTTTATGCTTGTTATTCTTCCCTCGTGTGTCATCTGCTGAGGAAGAAGAGTTTTTAAACTTTACAGAGGAACTGGAAAATATTTTGTATAATGGTTTGTTTTGCACATTAAATGCTGCTCCTCATTCTCTGTTGTCCAGAGAGCTCTTCTTGGCATATTCTCTCTCTGTAAGATTAATATAAATGGGTTAGCTTCAATATTTTTGAAAAATGGCTGCAGGACATGTGAAAGCAGCAAAAAAAAACCCAAAACCTCCACCCCTTCCCATATATTAGCATGAAAAAAACATTAAAATTCTATTTGAACCTCTAATTATGACTGATTTGGCATACAGAAGATTACCAGTATCCAATTTCAAATATCAACTCAATCATAAAATTCTCTTTTTTAATCAGTCAATCAGAATAAAGTTGAAAGGGGCTTTGGAGATCTTCTAGTCCAGCTCCCTCCTCAAGCAGATGTGTGCTATAATATTACACTTAAATTTTTGGCTTCCGTAAACACACTCATGTATGCTCGCTTATGAACACAGAAACACACACCTATGAATTCATGTAGACAATCTATGCATATCCCGGTGTGCAAAATGTCCCAAAGTGCATTCGCTCAAATTCTTTGATCTAAGTTCAGAAAGGGGGCGGAGGGGACGCTAATAGTGGAAACGGTGCCCAACTCCTAGTCGAGACACAAAGCATCCGTTTTGCCCATGAAGCTCCTCGCTTGCCAGGGAAATCCCAGGTCAACCAAGTCACAAGGAATCAACAGGGACGTGAAGGCGGGTGTTTAAAATGCGGGTTTAAGAAATACGAAATAAATGTTCTTTTTTTAAAATCTCCCAGCAGAAAATCTCAGGCAGAAGTTTTAAATCCTGCAGCCCCAGTGGAATAAAATTCCGGGAGGGGAAGAATATGCAGCAGCATCTACGCTTCAGCCTCGTTGCTTCCTTTCCCGCTTCCCTGCCGTGGAGGAACCCAAAGGGCCCAAAAGGCTCCCGGCTTCTCCTCCGACCTGCCCTTCACTCACCTCCTAGGAGCCGCTTTGGCCCTCCAAACAGCACAACAGTCTCCGCCAACGCCATCAGCCTCCCGTGGCTGAGCCGGAAGAGGAAGTTACCCTGCCCATCGCCTACTCGGTTCTCTACCGGCACTCTAGCAATCCACTACTCTATGATTTCAACCCGTTAAACCTCAGCCTCTGTCCTTCCTTAGAATAGCTCAGTCGGTGTACCGAGTGTTGTTTCTCTGTAGCGCGCCATCTAGAGACATAAGGCAGAAGAACATGCTCGTTCTACTTTAAGGCGTTTGAAGATGTTCTCATTGATTCCGGGCTTTCTTAAGTGTCATCGAGCTCATCGGTAGCATTTCTCCCTTGAGGATCCATCCCAAACCTTTTATTTCAGGTTCCCCTAGAGAACACTCTTTCTCTCTGGAGCTGAGCCCGAAGCTTCCTTTAACAGATAATCAGGGTTGGAAGGGACCTTATAGGTCATCTAGTCTCAAGTTATGGCGCTCCCACAACTTCCCAAAGGCAAAGTATTCCATTAGTTGATTGTTCTGTCAGAAAGTTTCTCCTTGTTTCCAAGTTAAATCTCTTCTTGTTCAGTTTCCATCCATTTGCCAAAAGGGGCAACTAAACCAAAGGAAAGCTGCCATTTGGGGGCGGGTGTGGGGTGCAAATAAGAAGGGAGGAAGTGCACCTCCGTTGGTTCCAGCCACTTTTTTCTCTGGTGGGGGCAGGGAGTGTGCAGGATAACTCCTGAGAACCTGCCTCTGCACAGCAGCAAACTTTTCCCGCTATTTCTTATTGGTGCCCCATCCTTGCATAGGAACGGATATTCTGGAGCCAATTGGTGTTGCAACCTAAGAACCATCCCTATTTCTTTTCTAAGCTCAAGAGAGGGCTGGAAGAGTAATTCCCCACCTTCTGGAAAGTTAGCATCCAGGAAGGCTTTATGCCTTCAACAGCACTTTGCTATGCATAAGAAAATCATGAGAGGTTTCCCTGGCAGAGCAGTTCAAGACATTGCTGCAGATTAAGATTTTTTATACATTCAGCTGAAGAGGGCAATGAAAGGTTGGCAGCCTGGGACATCAACTCGCCCTCTGCTTGTAGCTCTGACCAGAGAAAGGGCTGTGCAGGAGGAAAGACACTGGGCCCTTCTCAGTCTGGCTTTAGGCCAGGGCACATCACCAAAACGGCATTGGACTTTTGGAGGGTTTGAGATCGAAGACGTACAGTCATTATGTCCCTCCGAGACCTCTCATTAGGTTTCAATAACAATGACCATATCCTCCAATGTCCAGGCTTTGGAGACAGGAAGTGGGAGCTTTATTATGATCATTCTTCTTCTACCTCTATGCCCAGTTCTAGTCTGTGTGGGTAGAAGAGAGGCCGAATCTTGACCCCTGCAATTGCCTCTCAAGCCTTTCGCTGCTGCTTGTTAACATCTACCTGAAACTGCTAGGAGAAGCCATCTATACTACGATACCCAATTATGTTGGATGTAACATTTTATTTAATGACCATTTGAAGTTGGTGAAAAGGTGAAAAGCAGTGAAACTGTGACTTATGACCGTTTTTCACACTTACCGCTATTGGAAGAAATATCCTTCTGGGTTCAGTTCCAAGAGAAGCTTCAGATCCAAGAGGAATTCAGAAAGGAAACTCAGATGAGTTTAGAGAAAGGAAAGAAAAAGGAAGAAAGGAAGCTGAGATCAAATTCTTGTAGGCTAAAACATAAGAAGAATTGTTACAAGAATTTGACATGGCTAGTCTATTGAAGACAAGAACAAGGTATGACATGATAGCAGTCTTCCAATATTTGAGAAGCTGTCATTGTAGTAGCGATTGAGATCCTGTAGGTGACGCTAGCAGCACACCGCAAAGTCCTAGAACTATAGGGGCCTCTTGGCTCCTGGCATGATCTCATTCCCTATATCTTGGTGAAGGTGGAAAGTCCCAGACTTTCTGGACTTATAGGTGACCTCATTTTACTAACATCACCACTATTCCTAAGGATTGGTTGGGAGGCTGTACCAAGGTGGTTGGGAGGTTTCACCCATGTGGTATCTATTCTCCAGTCCAGATGCTGTATCTATGTTGCCTTTGTCTTCTTGTAAAAACCCTATAAATGTAATAAACACTGCCCAGGCAGCCAGACATCTTGGCACCCTGCACAATAACTGATCTTTGAAATCCATCATTTTGGCGCCCGACCAGGGACATCAACCCTGCGGGGCGGGGCCACAACCCTCCAGGGTGGGCAACAGCCAACATGCTTAACATAGTCTGGAATAGACCCCTAAGGTGCACACCTTCGTCCTACAGGACCCCAGGTCTTATGGGACCCATCAATGGTAAATATGGATTGCAATCTATCTCAGCATCAGCAGAAACATGTTCAGGAAATTAGATTCCTGTTACATAAATCAGGTGCAAAAGTACATTGAGGCTGTAGTAAAAAACTGGTGGGGGATAGGGAAATGGTATCATGAGTGCAATAGAATAGAAGGTTCAGGATACCCAAGGCTCCAGTTCAAATATTACATCGATGGTATCAATGCTGTCATGCAGTGGAAACATCTGGCTCTGATGTCTCAGCAAAATAATAATTGACTATAACCCTCCCTCCTGATTATGATCAGGTAAAAATTGTCATTCCAAAATCTTCAATTGGACTTTCAGCTCCTTCTGAGCAGGCTAAATTTTTTGATTCTCCAAGGCCATTGTACACCCCCATAAGGCAAATATTAAAGGAACAATTAGAAAAAGGGGGAGATTCAAGCTAGAAATCCAGAACAGAGACACATAAATTTATTTAAAATTTTTATGTTTAATCCTTTTTAATTATTTAATGCTTAAGAAGATAGAACAATGGATGTAACTAGCATGCAGGCAACTGCTCTCTTCTGATGCACTGGGTGGCAGAATTGAATTATGCCCCATTGAGTTCAATAGTCCACAGTTAGCTCTGCCATTCAGAAGCATGGAACGAGACACAGATCTGTGTTTAAAATAGAGCCCCTCCATAAAGTACATTGGGGTTGATCAAAGAAAATATGGTTAACTTATGCTGCTATATATGTGTTAGGAAGAACTAAGAGAAGAAAATGTTTACTAATCTTTTCATGATGAGATTTTATTAAAACTTCTTAGATGTGTATGTATAATAATGTATAATAATTGCATGCAAAATAGAACTTAGCTGTGTATGTATAATAATGTAAAATAAGTGTATACAGAATTGAATAGGATTGAAGAAAATATCCTTTACCTGTGTATAGCCCTAATTGAAACTGCTGCAGTTCAAAATAAATTAATTGTAACGTGTTTGGCAGCTAGAGAATTAAATTGGGTTTTTGGATTGGACTTAAAACTGTGGGAGGGAGATAGACAGTGGTTCAGGCCCACAATTGCCTTTGTGATTGGAACCACTCCTTGAATTTTCCCAGTGCTCTGAGAACATATAGGTTGTCCAAAAACAGAAAATGTGAAGATTTAAAGGGACAAAAACCTCCTCTGGTCTGGAATTGTGTGTGAGAATGTGTCTGTATGTAATCATTTCTAGCCCTGGAGGGTGAGATCCTCTACAATGGAGCTTATTGGCTCTCAGAAAAGAATTGTAGTATGCAAGTAGTTTGATTACAGTATAAATCTGTATGTTGATGGTAAAAAAGTTGGTATAAAAGCTTTTGTATTGACCCCTATCCCAGATTAAAAGGAGAGTGAGAAATAGCGTGTGCAAGGAAATGAGAAAAGTCTGGACGAAATGTATGTGATTTACTGGAATGAGAGGATTATTAGGTGAAAAGAATGTTGAGTGGAAAAGATGGATGTGATTTCTGTGTAGTATTTTAAACTCCCCCCCCCAACTTTCACTGGTTGTTAACTTTTTCCTTTGTTAAAGGGAAGGAAGGGGGGGAGGAGTGAGACTTTTGAAAGGCGGGGCTGGAAGGTAGAAAGTTATTTTTTTTATACAGGCTACATAGCTCACACCTTGTCATTGCTGGAGAAATACAAAGGAGCCTTAGATAGCTAGGCTGAGATTGGCAAATTGCCTGGAACGTTACCAGTACAGGTGGCTCGGTTCCCAGGTGGGCAATTTGCCCAGATCTTTGAAGATGGCTCAATTCCCAGTTTCACCAAGGGACTCAAAATTCAAACTAGCTGCACTTTGTACATGCTCTTAATCCATATTTTGATTAAAGCAGAGAATTGACACTAAAATTTGACTCCATCAGGAGGATTTACAACAAGAATGTGAAGAATGCATGGCTATTGCCAGCACAACAGGTAAAATTATGAAGGTATACAGTTGACTTTGCAAATAACTTTTTCTTCTAATTTTTGATAAGTACAATAAAGTGTAAATGGTGGAGTTATTTAATTTTCAGAATAACTTATTTCTTCAATGTCCTTTACCTGATTATGTAAGTTGTATTGTTTGCCTATGAGAACTTTGGCTTGCTTGCTTAATGACTTTTTCCTTTCCTGTCCTTACAAGGATCCTCATGATGATACCTGGAAAGTGTCCTGCTATTTTAACTTTCAAAACTTTTTCTCAACAGCCTTTTGATTTAATTTCTGACTCTTATTATGTGTGTTAACTTACTTTTAATCTTCCAGGTGCTTATATTACGCCAGGATTGTCCCTAATCTTATGACCTTATTTTTAATTTTGCAACAGCTACTACAAGAGCAAAGATATTTCTTACATACGTAGTCACTTGCCCCTTTCTGGGCCTCTTTCTTAAGGCTATAGCTTTGCTGATTTTTTTTTCAGTCACTCTTTTTTCCATCAAAATGTTAGAGATCTGGCACAAGCTTGCCATATTCCTGTTAATCAAGCCAAGCAGATTGTTTCATCAACTTTGGCAAATGGATGTTACCTACTAGGCAAGCCCTCTTTTTAAAAACATATTTGGCTTTTTTGCAATTTTGTACAACCTGGAATATAGCCATAATGGAACATACTCATCGGACATTTAAGGCTTGTCTCCACAAATAAATAAAAAAGGAGGGAAAGGGGTCTCTAAATAAAGTTTTAAAATTATTACCTTAACTCAATTGAATGCAATTTAATGCTTCTATTTACCTTAAAATTAATTGAATGTTTTTATTCAAATTAATTATTTGGGGGCGAGGGGGCAGGGCTCTGCTGTTGTGTTTGCTCCTACAGGACCTTTGTGCATTCCAGCTTGTTGTGTCTGCCCAGCCAAGGATGTTGTGGCACCAATCCCCGGATCCAGTCCCAAGAATTGACTTTACAGGTGGCACAGTGTCCAATCCAGGCTCATTTGTTTATGCTTGATTGTTTGGCATCAGTGGCTATCGTTTCACACATACACTCACTTGAGCAACGAATGAAGTAAAACTTATTGGTGCAATTGGCTAACATCACACAGAATTATGTCTTTTGATTAACTGAAACTTATGATATGGAACATTTGCTTTCTACATGTTTACTTCCTGTCTGCACTCCTTCTGCAGTAATGCAAAACTTCAGGATTTGCTGCATATTATGCAATTTCTTTACACACCTCAATGGTAGCAGTCCCTGTAAATATAACTTCTGCAAAAGTAGTTAATTGTACATTTTCAAGTAAAAAACCTGTCATCGCATTAGCTTACCTACTCTGAACTGCACAGCTTTTGAAGAGACTTCCTTTAACTTTGCTCATGTTTGGCTACTGCAAGGATGGTTTTTTACATGTGGTCAAGAAACTTTTAAATTATATTCCTGCTAATATTAGTGAAGCGCAATGCTGCCTCAGGTGGCTGATTTCTGTTTTGCTTTCTAAACAAATTCATCATTCAAATTGTTCTCCGTGGGGTTACACTAGATACACCTGTAACTCTGAAACAACCTTACTTAATAAAGTAGAATACATAGTGCTAGCTTTGTCTATAGTGGGCGTCCCAGCAATTGCTGCTCGCGCTCACCTTAACATTAATTCTGTGGCATGTAATTTAGCAGAAACAATTATGTCATTTAGCAAAAATAATGTTACTTCTTCAGCTATCTCAACAATCAACCATGAGATGCAAGTGTTGAGGAAGGCTATTCTACAAAATCTATATTGTTTTGTTTGATGGATCACGAACCATCCAGCACTAGCTTAATATTTGGCACAATTTGGCCTTGGATTTTAAAATTGATAAATTAGGATCTTTGGTGGGAAAGCTTTTGTGCTTGATTGCCCACAGGCTTAATGGGGAAAATGTTACACTATGTAGTCATTATTTGTGCTTTTAATTAGTGGGTGCTGCTTTGTTCAATGTCTTCTTTGCAACATGTGTATCACAGCTTTTCACCCTAAACCTTCTCCTACATTGCCTCAGGGTCAGGTATATGCTATGTATAAACAACTGCAAGTGTGCTCTTCTACAGATTATTATAAGTCCCTTACTAAACTCTTCTTATGACTATCTTTGTCTAAAGTAAGAATGAAATGTAGTAGCAATTGAGATCCTATAGGCGACGTCCTAGACCTATAGGGGCCTCTTAGCTAATGGCATGATCTCATTCCCTATATCTTGGTGAAGGTGGAAAGTCCCAGACTTTCCGGACTTATAGGTGACCTCATTTTACTAACATCATTATTCCTAAGGATTGGTTGGGAAGCTGTACCAATGTGGTTGGGAGGTTTCACCCATGTGGTATCTATTCTCCAATCCAGATGCTGTATCTATGTTGCCTTTGTCTTCTTGTAAAAACCCTATAAATGTAGTAAACACTGTCCATGTAGTCAGACATCTTGGCACCCTGCACAATGACTGATCTTTGAAATCCATCATGTCTTAAAAGGAGGGGGGGGAAACAATTTCCCAAAGACCCGAGGGCCAGAGAAGAAATTATGGGTGCACACTGATCAAGGAAAGATTCAAATTAGAAATAAGGAGAATTTTAAGACAGTCAGAACCAGTGAAACAGCTTGCCTTAAAAAGTTGTGTAAACTTTGTATGAAAACTGTCTGCAATCTGGGTATTTGATTCCCCTATGTGTAACCTTATATGCTTTATAAGGCTAGACCTATAACTGAAATTCTTCTTAAAATAGTGACATTCATAAGGTTTTTCTCCTGTGTAAGTCCTCCAGTGTCTCATCAAATGAGAATTTCGACTGAAACTTTTCCCACATTCAAGACACTCATATAGTTTTACTCTCGTGTGAGTCCTCTGATGTATCATATGTTTAGAATTCTGCTGGAAACTTTTCCCACAATCCAGACACTGATATAGTTTTTCGCCAGTGTGAGTTCTCTGGTGTATCATCAGGTTGAAATTGTGATGTCTCTCTCGCCTGGTGGTTGTTTGATTCAAGCCATTCTTTCCTTCCTCAAGGGCTTTAATTAATGCCTGCCAATTTTGGCTATACTTGGAACCTTTTTCTTCCTACTGACTTCAACTTGTTCCTCACTTTTTCTTTATTTAAATATTATCTTCCTTGATTTCTCATTTAATTTTTTTTCTGTTCCAGGTGCTCCATTTTTCCCTGATCAAAACTTCATACTTGTTATTCTTTCCCTCGTCTCTCATCTGCTGAGGAAGAAGAGTTTTTAAACGTTCCAGAGGAACTGGAAAGTATTTTGTATAATGGCTTATTTTGCACTTTAATGCTGCTTTTCATTCTCTGTTGTGCAGAGTGCTCTTCTTGGCATCCTTTCTATCTGTAAGATTAATATAAATGGGTTAGTTTCATTATTGTTTAAATTGGCTGCAGGACATGCGAACACAGCAAAACAAATCCCAAATATTAGCATGAAAAAAACAAACATTAAATTCTATTTTAACTAATATTAATGATGATTGATTTGGCACACAGAGGCCTAACAAGATCCAAGTCCAAATATTGATGCCATCAGAATATTCTCTTTTTCAATCAATCAGAATAGAGTTGAAAGGGATCTTGGAGGTTTTTAGACCAGCTCACTCTTCAAGCAGATGTATGGTGTAATATTACACTACAATTTTACAAGAATCACCTTTTTGGAATTCCCACACCATCCAAATGCCATCAAACTTGATAGAAGTATGCTGCATTTGCAGGGTAAGTACATGTTAAAACAGTGAGGTTTTACATTTTTGAAACTCACTTTCTCTGGACCAGAAATGGCAGTTCCCCTCGACTCTGTGAATGGGACCTACTGCACTGGGCCAAAGAAAGGAAGCTCAGATGAGATCAGAGAAAGGAAAGAAAAAGGAAGAAGAGAAAGGAAGCTGAGATCAAAGTCTTGTAGGCTAAAACATAAGAAAGTTACAAGAATTCGGCATGGCTAGTCTAGTGAAGACAAGAACTAGGTGTGACATGATAGCAGTCTTCCAATATTTGAGAGGCAATCACAAAAGGAAGGAGAGGAAGGGAAAAACAATTTTCCAAAGACCTGAAGGCCACAGAATAAACTATGGCTGCACACTGATCAAGGAAAGATTCCAACTAGAAATAAGGAGAATTTTAAGACAGTCAGAACGATCAACCAATGGAAAACTTGTCTTAAAAAGTTGTGTGAATGTTGTATGAAAACTGCGTGCAATCTGGGCATTTGAATGATTACTCTCCTATGTGTAACCTTACATGCTTTATAAGACTGCACTTATAACTGAAATCTTTCCCACTGGGGACATTCATAAAGTTTCTCTCCTGTGAGAGTCCTCTGGTCTGGCGTATCACCAGCTTGGAATTCTGCTGGAAACCTTTCCCACAATGCGGACACGCATATGGTTTCTCACCTGTGTGAATCCATTGGTGTTCCACCAGGTGGGAATTCCGAATGAAACTTTTCCCACAATCTGGACACTCGTATAGTTTTTCTCCTGTGTGAGTCCTCCGGTGCATCAACAGGTTCGAATTTTGCCTGAACCTTTTCCCACAATCTGGACACTCATATGGTTTTTCTCCCATGTGAGTCCTCTGGTGTATCACAAGCTTAGAATTCTGCAGGAAACTTTTCCCACAATCCAAACACTGATACGGTTTTTCCCCAGTGTGAATTCTCTGGTGTATCATCAGGTTGAAATTCTGACTGAAACTTTTCCCACAGTCTGGACATTGAAATGGTTTTATTCCCGTGTGAATTCTCTGGTGTATTAATAGCGTAGAACTCTGCTTGAAACCTTTTCCACAATCATTACATTTGTATGGTTTCTCTCCTGTGTGTGTCCTATGGTGTTCCACCAACTGGGAATTCTGCCTGAAACTTTTCTTGCAATCCAGGCACTCATAAGGTTTTTCTCCTGTGTGAATTCTCTGGTGTTTCACTAGGTAGGAACTCTGACTGAAACATTTCCCACAATCCAGGCACTGATATGGTTTTTCTCCCGTGTGTATTCTCTGGTGTATCACCAGGTTAGAATTCAGACTGAAACTTTTTTCACAAACAGGACATTTATACGGTTTCTCTCCTGTGTGTGTCGTCTGGTGTTCCACCAGGTGGGAATTTTGACTGAAACCTTTCCCACAAACAGGACATTCAAAGAGTTTCTCCCCAGTGTGAGTCTTCTGGTGTTTCACTAGGGAGGAACTCTGACTGAACGTTTTCCCACAATCTGGACACTCATATGGTTTCTCTCCAGTGTGAGTCCTCTGGTGTATCAAAAGCTTAGAATTCTGCTGGAAACTTTTCCCACAATCCAGGCACTGATATGGTTTTTCTCCAGTGTGAGTTCTCTGGTGTATCATCAAATTTGAATTCTGACTGAAACTTTTCCCACAATCTGGACATTGAAATGGTTTTACTCCTGTGTGAGTTCTCTGGTGTATTACAAGCTTAGAACTCTGCTTGAAACCTTTTCCACAATCACTACATTTGTACGGTTTCTCTCCTGTGTGTGTCCTGTGGTGTTCCACCAGCTGGGAATTCTGCCTGAAACTTTTCCCACAATCCAGGCACTCATACGGTTTTTCTCCTGTGTGCGTCCTCTGGTGTTTCACGAGGTAGGAACTCTGACTGAAACTTTTTCCACAGTTCAGGCACTGATACGGTTTTTCTCCTGTGTGAATTCTCTGGTGTATCACCAGGTTGGAATTCAGACTGAAACTTTTCCCACAAACAGGACATTTATACGGTTTCTCTCCTGTGTGTGTTGTCTGGTGTTCCACCAGGTGGGAATTTTGACTGAAACTTTTCCCACAAACAGGACATTCAAAGAGTTTCTCACCAGTGTGAGTCCTCTTATGTTTCGCCAGGTTGGAATGAATGCTAAATCTTTTGCCACATTTGGAGCAATGGTAGGGCTTCTCTCCTGTATGCATTCTTCCATGAATCATGAGGAAACTTTTCCGAGAAAAGTTTTTGCCGCACTCCAAACATTTGTATGGTTTTTCATTGGGTGTATCCTGTTGTATATGATCAGATGTGATCTGCACTCTGTGTTTTTCCCACATTAGGCAGTCTGCGGGGGTTTTCCAACACTGTTATGTTTGGATCCTTGAGGTAGAGAAAAATATTCCTGATCTCTTGCCTGGTGGTTGTTTAATTCAAGCCACTCTTTTGTTCCTCAAAGGCTTTTATTAATGCCTGCTAATTTTGGCTCTACATGGAACCTTTTTGTTCCTACAGACTTCAACTTGTTCCTCATTTTTTCTTTATTTAAATATTATCCTCGATTTCTCATTTAATGTTTTTCTTCAATTCCATGTGCTCTATTTTTTCCAGCTCAAAACTTTGTACTTGTTACTCTTTCCCTTGTCTCTCATCTGCTGAGGAAGAAGAGTTTGTAAACTTTCTAGTGGAACTGGAAAATATTTTGTATAATGGGTTATTTTGCTCTATAATGCTGCTCCTCATTCTCTGTTGTCCCGCGTGCTCTTCTTGGCATCCTTTCTCTCTGTAAGATTAATATAAATGGGTTAGTTTAATTATTGTTTAAACTGGCTGCAGGACATGTGAAAGTAGCGGGGGGGAAACCCCCACCCCGTCCATTAAAATTAAAAAAAAATACAAAAATTCTATTTTAACCTCTAATATTAATTATGATTGATTTGGCATAAAGATGGCTACACAAGATCCAAGTTCAAATACCGATGCCATCATAATATTCTCTTTTTCAATCAATTAGTATAGAGTTGAAAGGGACCTTGGACATCTTCTAGTCCAGCTCCCTCCTCAAGCTGTTGTATGGTATATGCATCTCTCCTCCTTGGTTAGGAACATTCCCTCCAAAGACAGGCTGTATCGGCAGTCTTTAATGGCTACCTTGAAGACAGGAAGCTATCCGGGAACTAAGTTTTTGCAGGAGCGGTGAGTAGTGAATGGTGTGTGGACCAGGCGAAAATTCAGGATTTTAAAAGGTAACCCTGAAAAACTGAAAGGAGAGCCCTTGTTAATGATTGTAGAAGCAGCGATTTGAAAGAAAGAGGAAAATTGGTAAAGGAAAAGAAATTTGACTTGGAAAAGATATAAAGTTCTAAATGGAAGTGATATTACTCAGAAAAGAGTATAACAGGTTGAGAATTTGAATTGAATGACTATACAGAAATTGGCATTTAATTAGGCATTAAGAATGCTGGAATTGACTATAATTTAAAGAAATAACAGCTAATAATAACAGTAAATTAGCAGAGTTAATACAAGCTTTAAAAAAGTGGAAACAAAAAGGTAGAAAGTAAAAACTGATGTAAGACTGCCACCTAATAGCAAAGGAAAATTCTTTTTTGGCCCTATAGAAAATTTTTGGTCTAAATAAGGTGTGAATTTGAAATAAAATAAAAGGCTTTAATGCAATTATAACCTCAGAAAGTAGAATATTAAAATACTACAGTAAAAGAATACATGAAGATCAGTGGTGGAATTAAAAAATTTTTACTACCAGTTCTGTGGGCGTGGCTTATTTGGTGGGCATGGCTTGGTGGTCATGTGACTGAGTGGGTGTGCTTGGTGGTCATGTGACTGGGTGGGCATGGCTTGGTGGTCATGTGACTGGGTGGGCGTGGCCAACTCAATGTCACTCACATCAAGGAGTACCTCACCTGGCCCCTCCCCTCCCAGCCATTCCTTGTCACCCAGCCACAACTTATCTATAGTTCTGTAAAAATGTTCACCTTTTTTGACTTTATTATCTGCATAGTATAGATGTACTTTCATGGACCACTGAAAGGAGGAAATGACTCAATGCTTTACCCAAGAGTGTGATAGGCAACAGGCTTTTAATGGGCTGCCACAAAGAAAGGGGGACAATGTATTTTCCAAAGAAGCAGAATGCAAACAAGAAGCAATGGATGGAAACTGAACAGAGAGAAGCAACCTAAAACTAAGGAGAAACTTCCTGAGAGTGAGAACAATTAACCAGTGTAACTGAATGTCTCCAGAAGTTCTGGGTGCTCAATCACTGGAAGTTTTTAAGAAAAGACTGGACAGCCATTTCTCTGAAATGGTATAGGGTTCACCCCAAGGTCCCTTCTAAGTATTATTCTGACACCTTTCCCAGGATTTCTACTCAGAGTTTGGCATCCTCAGTTTTCTTGCCTGAGCTGGGGGTTGGACTAGAAGACCTCCAAGGTCCCTTTTCAACTCTTGTTAAACACATGTGTATTTTATGCTCTGCACTATTGACATTGAATGCATGTAAACCCTAAAAAATATGTGGTAGCCCTGGGCAAAAGAAAGGCAGAAAAATCACTCTAGGTGTAGGGACAGTGTAAAATATTATCACATGATAAATAATGGAACAATTAAAAATAATAGCACGGAGTTTTATCTATCTCTTTCTTTCTTTCTTTCTTTCTTTCTTTCTTTCTTTCTTTCTTTCTTTCTTTCTTTCTTTCTTTCTTTCTTTCTTTCTTTCTTTCTTTCTTTCTTTCTTTCCTCCCTCCCTCCCTCCCTCTCTCTCTCTCTCACACACACATACACACACAGCGCTTAACAGACAAGCATTTTGGAAGCAGCTCCTTTAAACTTCTCCAAGGCTGGAGTTGATTCCCCCACCCCCTCTGTCAGATTGCACTCCTTCTCACTTCAGACATTTTAGCTCACACGGGGAAAGTGATACTTGCAGCGTCCAAGCCTTTCTTCCTTTCCCTCAGGGAGAAAGAGGACGTGGAGAACAGAAAGCTAGGAGAGCGATCGCAAGTGAACTGACCGGGCAACCGGGTTGGGGGTGTGGCCAGCCAGGGATTGCCACCGGTTCAGTAACCCACGCCAAATAACCGCCACTGGTTCGCCCGAGTAGGTGAGAACCGGTTGAATACCACCTCTGATGAAGATGCTATTTTGGGACTGATTGGTGGATTTGTGATTATCTGATAAAGAATTAGAAGGAAGAATATTGGAAAATAAAGAATAATGGACATTGTTGGTAAAGATTAAAGTAAAAAAAATGCTGGTGTTAACAAACTACAGGACAATTTGATTGGATATAAACATCAAAGAAGATAAAGAGGAAATAAAACGAAAGAACTATGCAAGGAACTTAGATCGGGATTGGAAAGCGTGAGGGGAATGATAAAAGAAACTTGGAACTATGGAGCATTATGGCAGAAAAATTAGAAATGGCGATGCAGATCACAGAAGAACAAAGAAAGTTCAAGGGTGGGGAGTTAAATAAAGAGGAAGTCAGCTCAAAAGAACAAAGAGAACAATGGACATTACAAAAGGACAAAAAAAGGAATTAAATCTAAGATTAAACAAAAGGAGAAGAAATTACAGAAGAGGAAACTACAAAAAAATCAGGAGAGGTAGGGGGTTAAAACAAACAATAGGGAGAGGACTTAAGGAGAATAACAAGTGGAAAAAGGGGAACCAACAGGAAGGATTGAAAAATGATAGAAAAGGGAAAGTAAACTAAGATTAAAGGAAATTATACAGCCATGAGACCAAGAGATGATGGTTAAAGATATGGAGGATGGGGGATTCCACATGGAAATGTACTTTGGTATTTTAGAATATAGATACATAGGTTAGGGAGCTTTGGAATTAAAAGTTTACTGGGAATTATTGCTAAAAATAAGCAAATAATTTAACTGGAATAGAAATAGAAATAAGAATTTATTTTAAGAATTCTATTTAAGACACAATTATGTTGTGAGGAAAGTGAATGTGGAGTAAGAGAAACCAAATTGATTATATTGTTATTAATTTTATATAATGGACTAAATGGGAATGAAATAAAAAATATAATTTGCCATATAAGTGTAATTGGAAGAATAAAGAGTATGAAAATTAAAAATGATTATAGTATTAAATAAGAATTTAAAATAAATTATATAATAATTAGTCAGGTGATGAAGAAAATGAATACACAGCATGGAAATCAAAAATTATAATATTGTTATTAATATTTACAATTGGTTTGTTATATAAATGCTTTTGGAATAAACATAAGATTTATTATGTAATAGGGAAAGAATACCATATGGGATCCAATTGGGGAAAAAGAAATATATGCATATATAATAGTAAAAAGGAGGTCATTGTGGTTAATATAGGATGTAGTAACTAAAAATGGCTATATTGATATGTGTTTTTTTTTCTTTGTATTATTTTTTTAATTGTTATATATTGGGCTTAGTGGAATCAAAAGGGGAGAATATATAAAATAAAAATAGATGGCAAGATTAAATTGACAATGAAAGGGGATAAATAATGAATAACATATTTTAGGATGACACTTTTTTTCTGTCCGGAAATGATGAATGAAATAACATGAAGTGATAAAACATATTAAAACAAAAATGGAATAGGTAATGATATGATATGAAACTGGATAAGAAAACTGAAAATGTAATTATGATGTATGTAAATCACATTGTTCACTCAAAGAGGTGGTTAAAGAATAAAAAAAATGGGGAAAAATTATTTTGGCTTGGGCAAATACACTCATGTATTCACACATATGAGCACAGAAACACACACCTATGGATTCATGCAGACAATCTATGTGTATCCTGGTGTGCAAAATGTCCCAAAGTGCATTCGCTCAAATTCTTTGATCTAAGTTCATAAAGGGGGCAGAGGGGACGCTAATAGAGGAAA
This sequence comes from Bungarus multicinctus, assembly GCA_023653725.1. NCBI lineage: Eukaryota > Metazoa > Chordata > Lepidosauria > Squamata > Elapidae > Bungarus > Bungarus multicinctus. The sequence goes on from CM042834.1 coordinate 21,863,175, forward strand.
CGGTGCCCAACTCCTAGTCGAGACACAAAGCATCATCCGTTTTGCCCATGAAGCTCCTCGCTTGCCAGGAAAACCCCAGGTCAACCAAGTCACAAGGAATCAACAGGGACGTGGAACCTGGTGTTTAAAATGCGGGTTTAAGAAATACGAAATAAATGTTTTTTTAATCTCCCAGCAGAAAATCACAGGCAGAAGTTTTAAGACGTGCAGCCCCGGAGGAATAAAATTCGGGGAGGGGAAGAATATGCAACAGCAGCAGCCAACCACGTTCCTCCCCGCAGTGGAGGAACCCAAAGGGCCCGACTCGCTCCCGGCTTCTCCTCCGACTTGCCCTCCACTCACCTCCCAGGAGCCGCTTCGACCCTCCAAACCGTACAAGAGGCTCCGCCGGAGGTATTAACCTCCCGTGGGTGATGAGCCGGAAAAGGAAGTTCCTCAGCCTTTCGCCTACTCGGCTCTCTCTACATCCTATCTAGCAATTCACTAATCTATCGTTTCAACCCGTTAAAACTCAGCCTCAGCTCCTTCCCTAGAATAGCTCAGTCGCCGCTTTACCGTGTTGTTTCTCTGTAGCACGCCATCTAGCGACACAAGGCGGAAGAACACTCTTGTTCTACCTTAAGGCGTTTGAAGTTGTTCATTGATTCCGGGCTTCCTTAAGTGCCATCGAGTCCTATCGAGCTCATCGGTAGCTTTTGTCCCGGAGGATCCATCCCAAACCTTTTCTTTCTTTTCGGAGAGGGCGCTTCTTGTCCCATGAGCCCGAAGCTTCGTATGCCAGGAGGAGCAACTAAACCAAAGGAAAGCTGCTTTTTGGTGGTGAGTGGGGGTCTAGAAATGAGGAAATGCACCTCCCTTGCTTCCAGACACTTTTTCCCCGGGTGAGGGCGGGAAGCGTGCAGTGTTGGAAGTTTCAATTTCCCCCTGCTCTCCTAGCAAAACAGCCCCCACCTTTGTCAAGTAGGGCTATTAAAATAGCTGGTGCCAGTTTTTCACAACAAAAGGAAGGAGAAAATTACAGACATGAGATACAGAGAAAAAACTTCACAAACTAGCTCAAATCCTTTCCCATAGAAATCAAATAGATAGCAAGCTATAAAACTTGGGAAAAGCGAACCAAAAGGCAGGACAGGAAACTCAGGAACAAACAGCTACTATAAAACAATTACTCTTATCAAGATCCCAGGAAGAAATCCCAATATCAAGAGACAGGAACTCATCACACACACACAAATCAAAGACTTCAAGAGTTCACACTTACAAAATCAAAGGATCTGGAATGTATAAAAGAGAGGGTTTCTTACTCACTTATTAGACTAATCCTAGGAACGCTGTGAGATTTCTTACCTGCCTTCCTATTAATAAACTGATTCTGACTTTCAACGCAGCTGACCGAATTATTTTGCATGTCTCCCAGCCGGGAAATTTGAATCCACAAAGGGAACAACTTTGCCTATCACAAAAGGGCAAGGCTGCTTTTTTCCTTTCATCAGCAGGATAACTCCTGAAAACCTGCCTCTGCAAAGCAGCAAAGCAGCAAACCCGTTAAGAGTGTAACTTGTCTCTTCTGGGATTTTATTTTCTCTTACTTCCCAATTTAGCTATCAAGCCTGGTATTTCTTATTAGGGCTCCATCCTTGGTTATCAATGGTATCATCGGGGCCAATTGGTGTTGCAACCTAAGAACCACCCTTATTTCTTTTCCAAACTCAAGAGAGGGATGGAAGAATAATTCCCCTCCCTTCTGGACAGTGAAGCATCCTGGGTAGCTTTATGCCTTCTACAGTGTCAGAATATTGTCCCCAAAAATATGGCTCCTCGTTTTACCGATCTCAGAAGACTGAGTCAACTTTGAGCCCAGTCAGGATTGAACTCCAGGCTGTGGGCAGTCAGCTGGCAATACTGCATTCTAACCACTGACCACCAGGGCATCACACTATTGTCCCATCTTTATTATTCTTGCATCCATCTGTTCTATCAGGTCAGATAGGGTGGCTATGCTCCTAGCCACTCCCCTTAAATATTGCCATCTGATAGGAGCTAGGAAGTGAGCCTTTTCCACTTGCAGACCCTGCCCTATGAAACACTCTTCTCCCTGAAGTTTGGCAGGCCTTTATCCTCCTGGTCTTCCATACAGGAAGAAAGCTCTAGCTTTTCCACTAAGCACTGGGTTAATAAGAAGAGAAGACTGCATATCAGAAGCTTGAATTGAAATAAGGTTTTAATATGGTTTTTAAGTTGATTATTGATTGGGAGTCAGTCAGGGTTTGTTATAAAATGATTAAGTATTTCAACAAACCAGAGGAAAAAGATGAATCCCCAAAATGGCTGCACTTTTGGCTGTCCTTGTGCAAGTTCCTTCAAACATTCTATACATTTAATTATCAAATTTATTTCCCGCTAATCCTGCTATTAATTTCTCTAATTTAACTCTTTCCAAGGAGAAAGATTACCAGTCTGGAGAAGGAATAGCACTGGGCATGAATGCCACCAACCTTGAAAGAGGTGTGCTGCATTTGCAGGGGAAGTACATGTTAAATGTGGACGTTTTGTGTTTTGCAACATACGGTATTTATTGGGTTTTGTATTAAGGTTTTATTGCTGTAAACTATGCAGTCACCATTACTTGGGCTGCCATATACATTTTCATTTTTCATGCTAAGTAAAAATACAGAATAGAACAGAATAACAAAGTTGGAAGGGATCTTGGAGATCTTCTAGTCCAACCCCCTGCTCAAGCAAGAGACCCAAAACTATTGTGGTATACATATACATACTTACACATACATACATGTTTATATCCCCCTGTATTATATGTAGAAATAGGTAAGGTGGAAAACATAGCTAATAAAGCCCCAAAGTCGCTTTCTCTGGTCCAGGAATGGCAGATCCTCTTCACTCCGTGAAAGGGACATACTGCACTGGGCCAAAGAAAGGAAGCTCAGATGAGATTAGAGAAAGGAAAGAAAAAGGAAGAAAGGAAGCCGAGATCAAAGACTCCTAGGCTAAAACATAAGAAGAATGGTTACAAGAATTCAGCATGGCTAGTCTAGTGAAGACAAGAACCAGGTGTGACTTGATAACAGTCTTCCAATATTTGAGAGGCTGTCACAAAAGGAGGGGGGGAAAACAACTTTCTAAACACCCAAAGGCCAGAAAAGAAACTATGGGTGCATACTGATCAAGGAAAGATTCAAACTAGAAATAAGGAGAATTTTTAAGACATTCAGAACAATCAACCAATGGAACAGGTTGCCCTAAAAAGTTGTGTGAACTTTGTATGAAAAATGTATGCAATTTGGGCGTTTGAATGATTACTCCCCTATGTGTAACCTTACATGATTTATAAGGCTAGATCTATAACTGAAATCTTTCCCACAATCGGGACATTCATAAGGTTTCTCTCCTCTGTGAGTCCTCCACGTGTTTCATCAAATGGGAATTCCGACTGAAACTTTTCCCACAATCCAGACACTGATATAGCTTTTCTCCTGTGTGTGTCCTCTGGTATCTCACCAGGTAGGAATTCAGACTGAAACTTTTCCCACAATCATGACATTTATACGGTTTCTCTCCTGTTTGTGTCGTCTGGTGTTCCACCAGGTGGGAATTCTGACTGAAACTTTTCCCGCAATCAGGACATTCAAAGAGTTTCTCCCCAGTGTGAGTCCCCTTGTGTCTCACCAGATTGCCATGCATGCTAAATCTTTTGCCACACTGGAAGCACTGATAGAGCTTCTCCCCAGTATGGCTCCTTCCATGAATCACAAGGAAGCTTTTCCGAGTAAAGCTTTTGCCACATTCCAAACATTGGTATAGCTTTTCATTGGGTTTATCCTCTTGTGCATAATTAGCTGTTATTGCAGTGATCTGCAATCTGTGTTTTTCCCACATTAGGCAGTCTGGATTTTTTTTCTAACACTGATATTCTTGGATTTTTGAGGTGAAAAATATTTCTGATCTCTTACCTGGTGGTTGTTTGGTTCAAGCCACTCTTTCCTTCCTCAAAGGCCTGCTAGTTTTGGCTATCCACGGAACACATTTCTTCCCACTCACTTCCAGATATTGTCCATTTTTTCTTTATTTAGAAATTATCCTCCTTGACTTTTCATACATTGTTTTCTTCAGTTCCATATACTCTATTTTTTCCAGGTCAAAACTTTGTTCTTGTTATTCTTTCCCTTGTCTCTCATCTGCCGAAGGAAGAAGAGTTTTTACACGTTGCAGAGGAATTGAAAAAGATTTTGAGTAATGGTTTATTTTGTATTTTAATGCTACTTCTCATTCTTTCTTGTCCAGAGTGCTCTTCTTGGCATCTTCTCTCTCTCTGTAAGATTAATATAAATGTTAGTTTAATTATTGTTAAAACAATGACTGCAGGACATATGAAAACGGGAAAAAATTCCCCATATATTAGCATGAAATAACAAATATCACAACTCTGTTTTAATCTCTAATATTACTTATGATTGATTTGGAATATAGAAAACTAACAAGATCCAAGTTTAAATATTGATTCAATCATAAGCGTCTATTTTGCCCATGAAACTCCTCGCTTGCCAGGAAAAAAACATGTCAATAACAGAAATCAAGTGTTACGTGAAGGCTGAAGGAGATGGGCAGTTATCAATTATGAAAAAATATGTAAAAATTTATTTAACTGTCCCAAATCTGCCAGCAGAAAACTACAGGCAAAGCATTCATCTTAATGGGTTTTATTATTGTTGTTTAAAAATGGTTGCAGAACATGTGAAAAACACCATGTGTATTCATGAAAAAACAAACATCAAAATTCTGGCTTCACCTCTAAAATTAATTATGATTCATTTGTGAAATAGACGACTAGCAAGATCCAGGCTCAAATATCGACTCAATCGTAAGATTCTCTTTTCGGCTTGGGTAAATCACTCCTACATGCACACATAGGAGCACATAAATACAAATCAATTTGTATGTAGATAATATGTGTGTATTTCAATGTGCAAAATGTTCCAGAAGTGCATTTGCTCTAATTTTATTTATTTATTATTAATCAAATTTATATACCGCCCTTCTCCCAGGGGACTCAGGGCGGTGTACAGCCTATCTAAAAACCCACAAATATACAAAAATTAAAAAAGTATTAAACCAATTTGGCTGATAAATAAAACTAAACAGGTCCCACCCCCCCACCTTAAAACCCCAATTTAAAATTTAAATAATTTTACAACGGCGGGGACAAAAACAGATGAAATGATGCCCAAATACTATACAAGATTTAAAACATCTGTTTTGCCCATGAAACTCCTCGCTTGCCATCAAAAGAACATGTCAATAACATCTCAAGGAATCAAGTGATTCGTGAACTGTGAGGGAGATGGGTGGTTAAGAAATGTGAAAAATATGTGAAGATTTCTTTAAATCTCCCAAATCTGCCATCTCCAGGGAGAAAATCACAGGCAGAAGTTTTTAATTGTGCAGAATAAAATTCAGGATGGGAAATGGATGTAAAACAGCAGCCAACACGTTTCATCTTCAGTTGCTTCCTGCTTCCCCGCTGTGGAGGAACCCAAAGGGCCCGACCTGCCCTCCATTCACCTCCCAGGACCCGCTTCGGTCCTCCAAACAGCCCAAGAGGATCCGCCGACGCAATCAGCCTCCCATTGGTGATGAGCCGGAAAAGGAAGTTCCTCTGCCCTTCGCCTCCTTATCCGTTCTAGCAATTCGCTACTCTATCATTTCAACTCGTTCAATCTCTCTTCTTTAGAATAGCTCAGTCGCCGCTGTTTCGAGTTTTGTTTCTCTGTATCGCCATCTAGCGACCTAAGGCGAAAGAACTCGCTCGTTCTACCACAACGCGTTTGAAGCTGTTCTCATTGATTCCGGGCTTCCTTAAGGACCATCAAGTCCTATTTGAGCCACCTCAAATATTTTCTTTCAGGTCCCCCATTGTCCCTGGAGCTGAGTCCGAAGTTTCTTTTGCCAGAAGCTGCAACTAAATGAAAGGAGACCTCCCTTTTGGGGGTGGGTGGGAGTCTAGAAACGACGTGTAAATAGGGAGAGCACCTCCTTTGGTTTCTATAGCTTTTCTTTTTGGGGTGTGAGTGCGCAGGATAACTCCTCAAAACCTGCCTCTGCAACTTAGAGAAGCTTGACCCCTTGTCTCTGCTGGGATTTTAGTTTCTTTTCCTTCCATGTTCAGCTAACCAGCATGGTATATGCCCATGATGGCGAACCTTATGGTACACGTGCCACAGGTGGCATGCAAAGCCATTTGTGCCGGCACGCAAGCCGCAGGCAAACTGTGCACCGCCCTGAGTCCCTCGGGAGAAGGGCGGTATATAAATCTGATATAAATAAAATAAATAAAATACCTCATTGTGCATGTGCGTGCCTCCCAACTGATTTTTGGTCACCCAGAGGCTTGAGGACAGCTTCTGCGGACTTTGCAGGCCGAAAAATAGGTCTGTTTTGTCACTTCCTGTAATACCAGAAGTGACAAAACAGGCCTATTTTTTAGCCTGCAAAGGCTGCAGAAACTGTCCTCAAGCCTCTGGGAGGCCAGAAATCAGCTGTGAGGTGCAGTGCAGGTAAGGGGGTGGCATGGGGGGGGGAGGATAATTGCACATGCATGCACAGGTGTGGGGGGCACACATTGCTTTCTGGGTGCTGGCACGTGAGCACGAGCGCATGCACAATTTTTGGCACAGAAGCCCAAAAAGGTTAGCCACCACTGGTATATCCTATTGGTCCTCCATCCCCTCTTAGCAATTCAAAGTCTAGCCTGAATTGTCTATAGAGATTCTCAGTCAGCCTAGTCATGATATAAATGGATTTCCAGAAAAATTAAAGGAAGCATTTTGCTTTGAGGTGCAGAAAACACAGGCTCACCTCCAACAGCCTGCGCCTGTCTTGAACAGTGAAGGGACACAGGACAGAAAACATCATGAAGGTTCCACACCCATTTGCATGACTCACGTGACACTGAGGACATAAACCTCCAGGTGGCCTCCAAGACTCTCCAAAAGAATGCAAATGGCAAACTTATCTGCAAGGAATAGAAATCCTTCCATTCCCCACCATCCAGTCAGAGCTGAAGTGTCTTGAATGAGAATTGAAATGTTTTCAAAGAAAAACCTGAAAGTCCAGTTGCCTCCTGATAAAGCACCTCTAGCATCAATTGCTGGGGGTATCCGAGAACCACCCCTATTTCTTTTCCATGTCAGGAGAGGGCTGGAAGAATAACTTCTCCCCTTCTGGACAGTTGGCATCCTGATGGCTTTATGCCTTCAACAGCAGTTTACTATGCATAATAAAATCATGATTTTCCTAGCAGAATTCAGGGCATTGCTGCAGATTCAGATCTTTTCTAATTGCAGCTGAAGAGGGCAAGGAAAGGTTGGCAGTTTAGGACTACAACTCACTCTCTGCTTGTAGTTCTGACTTTGCCACCCAGAGGAAAGGCTGTGCAGGAGGAAGACACCTGGGCCCTTTTCAGTTTGATGGGGAATGCAGTGGTGTGGGAATATGCCAAATGTCAAGGCTTTGTATTTTGCTATTTGCTATATATGGGGTTGATTGCTTTCTGTATTTTATTGCTGTAAGCCGTCTAGAGTCACATTGAATTGGGCAGCCATACAACATTTCTTAATAAATAAAAATACATATCTATAAGGTAAAGGTAAGGTTCCCCCACACATGCGTGCTAGTTTCTGGCTCTACAGGCAGTGCTCATCTCCGTTTCTAAGCTGAAGAGCCAATACTGTCCCCATGGTCATGTGGCCGGCGTGACTAAATGCCGAAGGTTACCTTCCCACTAAAGTGGTCCCTACTTTCCTATCTTTTTTTACATGATTCGAAGTGCTAGTTTGACAGAATATCCCATCTTTATTATATGTAGAAATAAAACAAGGTGGCAAACATACCTAATAGAAATCTAAGCGCCTTTTCTCTGGCCCAGCCCAGAGAATGATGCTGTGAAAGGGAACAACCACACAACTCCAGAGGAAGGAAGCTCAGATCTCCTCCCTCATGTTTGATACTAAAACATTTTTGACTAAAAAAAATAAGGCAAAAAATTAAATGGTTAATTTCTCAACTCGGCTTCCAAAGAGAGAAGAGAAACAAAATTCAAGATTCATCCACACACATCAAATTTTGCTTGATATGGAATTTCTTGTGTGCAGTAAGAGAGGAATTCTGTGTGAAACACTGCCCACAATCTGGGCATTTGAATGGTTTCTCCCCTGTGTGTAACCTTACATGATTTATAAGGCTAGACCTGATACTGAAATCTTTCCCACAATCTGGACACTCATATGGTTTCTCCCCTGTATGAGTCCTCCAGTGTATCACCAAGCCAGAATTCCGAATGAAACTTTTGCCACATTCAGGACACTCATATGGTTTTTCTCCTGTATGAATTCTCTGGTGTTTAACCAGATAGGAATTCTGACTGAAACCTTTCCCACAGAATAGACACTCATATGGTTTCTCTCCCGTGTGAGACCTCAGGTGTAACATCAGATGAGAATTCTGACTGAAACTTTTTCCACAATCCGGACACTCATACAGTTTCTCCCCTGTGTGAATTCTCTGGTGTATCACCAAGTCGGAATTTCGAATGAAACTTTTCCCGCACTCAAGACACTCATATGGTTTTTCTCCTGTGTGAGTCCGTTGGTGTATCACTAGGGTAGAATTCCAATTGAAACTTTTACCACAATCCAGACATTCATATGGTTTCTCTCCCGTGTGAGACCTCTGGTGTACTATCAGGTGGGAATTCCGATAGAAACCTTTCCCACAATCTGGACATTTATATGGTTTCTCTCCTGTGTGAGTCTTGCGGTGTTGCACAAGGTGGGAATTTCGAATGAAAGTTTTCCCACACTCCAGACACTCATACGGTTTCTCTCCTGTATGAATCCTCTGGTGTATCACCAGGTCAGAATTCCAATTGAAACCTTTTCCACAATCAGGACACTCAAATGGTTTCTCTCCCGTGTGAATCCTCTGGTGCGTAAGCAGTTTGGAATTCCTACTAAAAAGTTTCCCACAATCCAGACACTCATATGGTATCTCTCCAGTATGCGTCCTCTGATGTATCACCAGGTTGGCATTCTGACTGAAACTTTTCCCACAATCAGGACACTCATATGGTTTCTCTCCTGTGTGACTCCTCTGGTGTATCACCAGCTTGGAATTCTGCTTGAAACTTTTCCCACAATCAGGACACTCATATGGTTTCTCTCCCGTGTGAGTCCTCTGGTGTACCACCAACTTGGAATTCTGCTGGAAACTTTTTCCACAATCTGGACACTCATATGGTTTCTCTCCTGTATGAATCCTCTGGTGTTCCACCAAGTGGGAATTCCGACTGAAACATTTCCCACAATCCGGACACTCATATGGTTTTTCTCCAGTGTGAGTCCTCTGGTGTACTTCCAATTCAGAATTCCAATTGAAACCTTTCCCACAATTTGGACACTTATATGGTTTCTCTCCCGTGTGAGTCCTCTGGTGTAGCACAAGCTTAGAATTCTGCTGGAAACTTTTCCCACAATCCGGACACTCATATGGTTTTTCTCCAGTGTGAGTTCTCTGGTGAATCACCAGGTTTGAATTCTGACTGAACCTTTTCCCACAATCTGGACACTCATATGGTTTCTCCCCCGTGTGAGTCCTCTGGTGTATCACCAGCTTGGAATTATGCAGAAAACCTTTCCCACAATACAGACACTCATATGGTTTCTCCCCATTGTGAGTGCTTTTGTGTATCAGCAGATTGGTGTGCATGCTAAATCTTTTGTCAGATGGGAAGCACTGTAGAGTTTCTCTTCAGTATGGGTTCTTCCACGAGTCACGAGACACCTGCTCTGAGTAAAGCTTCTGCTGCACTCCAAACATCTGTATGGCTGTTCACGGGGTAGATTGGCTTATGCATCAATCAGATGTGATCCGCAATCTTTGTCTTTGTTTTTTTCCAAAATAGGCAGTCTGTGGGGGGGTGGGGTTGGGGATCTTTGAGGCAGAGAAAAATATTTCGGATCTCTTGCGTGGTGGTTGTTTAGTTCAAGCCATTCTTTCCTTCCTCAAAGCTTTAATTAATGCCTGCCAACTTTGGCTATACATGGAATCTTTTTCTTCCTACTGACTTCAAGTTGCTCCTCACTTTTTCTTTATTTAAAAATTAACCTCCTTGATTTCTCATTAAATGTTTTTTTCAGTTCCATATACTATATTTTTTCCAGCTCAAAATTTCTTTTGTTGTTATTCTTTCCCTGATTTGTTGAGGAAGAAGAGTTTTAAAAATTTCCAGAGGAATTGGAAAATATTTTTTTTATTTTGCACTTTAATGCTGCTTCTCATTCTCTGCTGTCCAGAATGCTCTTCTTGGCATCCTCTCTCTCTGTAAGATTAATATAAATGGATTAGTTTCATTATTGTTGAAAAATGGCTGCAGGACATGTGAAAGCAGGAAAAAAAAAACCTCATCCCAAAGATTAGCCTGAAAAAACAAACTAAATAAATTCTATTTTAACCTATAATGTTAATTATGATTGATTTGGCATATAGAAGGCTAACAAGATCCATATTCAAATATCAACACCATCATAAAATTCTCTTTTTCAATCAGTCAATCAGAATAGAGTTGAAAGGGATCTTGGAAGTCTTCTAATCCAGCTCCATGCTCAAGCAGAATCAGGGTATAACATTACACTTAAATTTTTGGCTGTACACGCATATGAGCATAGAAACACACATCTATGAATGTATGTAGACAATTTATGTGTATCCGGGTGAGCAAAATGTCCCAAACTGCGTTCGCTCTAATTCTTTGATCTAAGTTCAGAAAAGGGGGCGGAGGGGACACTAATAGAGGAAACGGTGATCAACTCGTACTCGAGATACAAAGCATCCGTTTTGCCCCTTAAGCTCCTCGCTTGCCAAGAAAACCCCAGGTCACTAAGGGTGAGGAAAATGAATAGAAATATGATAAATATATAAATATTTCTTTCAATCTCCCACATCTCTCAGCAGAAAATCACGGGCAGCAATTTTAAATAATGCAGCATAAGGATAATAAAATTTGGGGACAAAAAGGATATACAACAGCAGCCCACATCTTTCAGCCTTCTCCCTTCCCTGCTTCCCCGCCGTGGAGGAACCCAAAGGGCCCGACTTGCCTCCGGCTTCTCCTCCGACCTGCCCTCCACTCACCTCCCTGGAGCCGCTTCGACCCTCCAAGCTGCACAAGAGCCTCCGCCGACGACATCATCCTCCCGTGTGCCCTTCGCCTCCACCCCTTCACAACCTCTCTAGCAATCCACTACTCTATCGTTTCAACCCGTTCAATCTCGGCCTCTCCCCCTTCCCTAGAATAGCTCAGTCAGCTCTGTATCAAAGTGTTATTTCTCTGTAGCGCCATCTAGAGACAATAAGGCAGAAGAACATGCTCATTCTACGTTAAAAGATGTTCTCATTGATTCCGGGCTTCCTTAAGTGTCACCAAGTCCTTTTTGACTCCCATCGAGCGAGGATCCATCCCAAACCTTTTTCTTTCAGATTCCCCAAGAGGACACTCCTTGTTCCTGGAGCTGAGCCCGAAACTTCCGTTTGCCAGAAGCGGCAACTAAGCCAAAGGAAAGCACCTTTTTATGGGAAGGCAGGGGGTTGGAAATGACGTACAAATAAGAAGGGAGAAAGTGCACCTCCCTTGGTTCCAGCCACTTTTTCCTGGGAGTGGGTGGGGGGAGTGTGCAGAATAATTACTGAAAACCTGCCTCTGCAAAGCAGCAAACCTTTTAAAACTGTAGCTTGTCTCTTCTGAAATTTTATTTTCTTTTACTTTCCAATTTAGCTATCAAGCCTGGTATTTCTTATTGGTGCCTCATCCTTGGTTATCAATGGATATTCCGGGCCAATTAGTGTTGCAACCTGAGAACCATCCCTATTTCTTTTCCAAGCTCAAGAGAGGGCTGGAAGAGTAATTCCTCTCCCTTCAGGACAGTTAGCATCCAGGAAGGCTTTATGCCTTCAACAGCAGTTTGCTATGCATAAGAAAATCGTGAGAGGTTTTCCTGGCAGAGCAGTTCAAGGCATTGCTGCAGATTAAGATCACTTATAAATTCAGCTAAAGAGGGCAATGAAAGATTGGCAGCCAGGGACTTCAATTCACCCTCTGCTTGCAGCTCTGACTTTGCCAACCAGAGAAAGGGCTGTGCAGAAGGAAAGACACTGGGCCCTTCTCAGTCTGGCTTCAGGCCGGGGCATATCACCAAAACAGTATTGCAATTCTCACAGACTTTTGGAGGGCTTGGGATTGAAGGGGTACAGTCATTATGTCGCTCCTAGACCCCTTATCAGGTTTCAATACCATCGCCCATGATATCCTCCTGAACAGGCTTTGGAAATAGGAAATGGGCAGCACTTTATTAGGGTAATTCTACTTCTATCTCTATACCCGGTTCCAGTCCATGTGGTTAGAAGAGAGGCCGAGTCTGGGCCCCTGAAATTTGGGGTACCCTGGGACTCAAGTTCTTTTTAAAATCTACATGAAACCACTAGGGGAGGCCATCCATCCTACGATACCCAATTATGTAGTGGTAGTCCTTGTACGTAATTCAAGTTTCAATCAGGATTCAAGTTGAAATATTGACTCAATCATAAACTTCTTTTTGGCTTTGGAGAGACCACACATATATGCACATGTATGCCCATAGAAATACACACATAAGAATTTATGTATGTAGAAAATGAATGTGTATTTCAGTGTGCAAAGTATCCCATGAGTGCACTCTCTCAATTGTTTGGATCTAATTTTGGAAAAGCGGGGACACTAACAAATGAAATGGTGCCCGTGATACTTCTCACTTGCCAGGAAAATAACATGCCAATAAAACCGCAAGGAATGAAGTGTTACATGAAGGGTGAGGGAAATGGGCTAATATGAAATATAAAAAATAAAGATTTTTTTAAATTTCCAAAATCTCAAATTCAGAATACAGCTGGAAGGGTGCTGCTCAAGCCCCTGTTCAAGCAAGAGACCTCTACACCAGGCTTCTCAAACTGGCAGCCTGCAGGCCAAATATGTCATGCATAGGCCGTGCCCACCCTGGCTTTACAAAGGCAAAAAATGTCATATGTCACGATACAGTCCCTGACCCAGTCAAGTTTGACATCCGTGCCCTATACCATTTCAGACAGGTGGCTTTTGTCCATTTTTTTCCAATGATGAAGTATCTACAACTTCAGAAGGCAAGCTGTTCCACTGATTACATGTTCTCACTGTTCCTTGTTTCTTTTTAAAAAAAATAAAATTTTATTGGGTTTTAACAAACAGATAAAACATCTTATTTGAGTACAGCATGATTCCAGATTATCACATTTCCATACAGACACACTTTCATATATATATGTTCATCTTATATATTCAACTTCATATCTTAACATTTTTTTCCAATTTCTCACCATTTCTTCTTTGACTTCTCTTGATTTTCTTTTATAGTAATATCAGTCTAAATTTCTATATCTTTTTATTCATTATCCTTATACTTTTGTCTGTCATTGTTTACAATTTTATATATTCTCTTCCAACATTCTTAAAAAAACAAAAACAAAAAACAAAAACAAGGTTCCCCCTACAATTGCCAATCGGAGTACAACACCTTTAAATCTTGTATTTATAATCTTCTCAAACATTAAGTTTATACATTCAAATTTCTAATATCTATTTTATATCTTATAAATCTCATCCTTCAGACTCTGGTTGGTACTTCTCCTTACAAATACAAAAAAAAAAAAGATTCTACACACCTAATAAAAATTTTGTATATATATATATAAACATTAGTAGGTAAAATAGTTATTCAAATTCATTCTCATGCTGGTATGATAAATCTTTCACATCAACAATCTTTGGAAACAGGTAAAATATTTTTCTCCTTCTTTATTCTTACATTAATTATTAATAAATATATCATTAATTATATAGTTGTATTTAATAGGCAAGGTAATTATTCAAATTCATTCTAATAGTTAAATCTTTTACCCTTTCTTTTGAATATTCTATCAATCTTTAAAAATAGTTATTCAAATTCATTCTAAATAGCTGGTATAAATCTTTCCTCTTTCTTTTCCATAATTTATCAATCTATAAAAATAATTATCCTGTTTTCCTCTCTTTTTTAAATAAACATATCTGACATAATATAATTTATCTCGTGAATTACTTACATATTTCATTTCTGACACATTATAATATTCTACTATCACAACCCTATCTTTAGTACCCTTGCAGAGTTCTCAATTTTAACTGGATTTAACCATTGTCTCTGTGCTCCCTAACTGAGCATATACTTTTAATCCTAATACGTTTCCCTTTTTTCTTTATCTCCTGCTTTTGTTCCTCATGATTTCTTTCCCTTTCTATTTCCCCCCCGTTTTTCTCATCCCTTTTTTTTTGTAACCTTCTCTCTCTCTTTTCCCCTTCTGTGGTTTACTTTTCTGCTTCTCCTTGCTATTATGTTTCTTTTGCAAAGTATTTTTCATTTTGGCTGTTGCCTTTAATCTAAAACTTTTACCTCCTTTCCCCCTTTTTCCCCTTTTTACCACATTTTGCTTTATTTCAGTAAAGATGGCTTCTTCTTTGTCCCGCCCTTCTTCTTCCTCTTGAAGCTTTTTTTCATAGTCCAGGATCTCCATTTCAAGAAATTCAAACACAAAGCCAAAAGATCTTCCTTCTTTTTCTGCCTCTTCTTTCTCATTTTTAAGATACATTTTCACTTGCTCCAGGAGTGATGCCATTTTAAACAATCACCTGAGTGACTTTAAGTAACAAAAGAAAAAAGAAATCAATCTCTTCTCCCCCAGGATGTTCCTTCTTGTTTTTTCTTCCCTTTCCGATGGTTACTGTGTCTTTTAATAAAGTTTCAATTACAATATATCCTTGGGAATCTTTTCAAAGTTTGCAATTAGTTCCCCCGTTTTTTCCCCAGGTGAAACTCCATTTTTTATTCCAAATTCCACCCTTTTATCTCCTCTTCCTTTTTTAGGACTTTCAGATGACCAAAAAGACCAAATAAAAAATAAAAATAAATCTTTTTTTTCTCCCTTTGACACTTAAATTTCAGCTTAAAATAGCCTATTAGTGTCAAAGTAATTTAGTATAAACTTCTTTCATCAACAGTATAAAAACAGGAAAAGGGATTTTTAACCTCCTTTTCTCTCTTCTTCGCTGCCTAATACAATTTTCTTTTAGAGGTATCCCTCTAAATATTTTTAGCTTCAGGGTACCTTGTTTGGATGTGTTTTATGTTTAGTCCGGTCTGCCCTGCTTTCTTCCTTGTCTTCCTCCTGCACATTCTTATCCCGTACAGTTCTTCTTTATGGCGGCCATTTCTGACCGCCGCTGGCCACCTTCGGGAAAGGGAGTTTGACTAGCCAAGGAGAAGAGATGCAGCTCCCCTCGACTTGGCTGGCAGTCTCTCCATCTTCACCACCTCTATGGGGTGGCTTCAGCCCCGAATCCAAGGGATCAGGGTGCTCCAGTGGCAAGCACGGACTGAAACTGCACACAGTCGTGGATTTTGGTCCGTCGCCGAAGAAACCGGAACCGGAACTCTGTCTGGTTCTTGTTTCTAAGTTGGTTCTCAACTTGATTAGTTTCCATCCATTGTTTCTCATCTTTCCTTCTAGTGCTTTGGAAAACAAGTTTGAGGCAGCCCCTTAAATACTGGAATACTGCTATCATGTCACCCCTAGTCCTTCTTTTCTCTGGTTGTACCTACATTCTGCAACCGTCCTTCATATGTTTTAGTGTCAAGGCCTTTAAGTTTTAGTCTCCAGTCCTTTAAAGTTTAGTCTTGCCCATTTCCTAGCAGAAAATGACAGGCAGCATTTTAAAATCATGCAGCATAATTGTAAAAACATTTGGGAAGATAAAAGAATATGGACTGGCAGCTGACAACGTTCAGCCTACTTGCTTCTCTGCTTTTACAATGTGGAGCAAACCAAACAGCTCTACTTGCCCCTGGCTTCTCTTCTGACCTATGCTCAATTCACCTTCCAGCTGCTTCCCTGGGAAGAGCACAACTGCAGCCCTCCACTCCTTCAGCATCCTCGAGGTAAGCTAGAAGAGGAAATTCCTCTCCCCTTCTCCTCTGCTGGACATTCTTTCTAGCAATAATGTGTTTTAACTCCTTTCCCCTCCAGTTGGATGTTGGATTTAAGCCACCACTGGTGCAACTATTGGATTGTCAATTTTCTAGGCAAATGGTTTATTATAGAGCTTTAGTGACAAAAGGCGGAAAATAGGCTATCTCTATCCAATGTTTTAAAGATTTTTTTTAAAATGAAGTGCCGTTTCCCACTCTTAGCCACAACCATTACTTTTCTCCAGGACAATCTCGTCTTAGTCTGTCCTTTGGGGTCTAATAGCGATGCCCTCATCATCACTGCAACTGAGCCAGGAGCTTGTTTTGCAGGAACTAAACCAAGGACAGCATCCTTGGGGAGAACACAATGTGCCATCAGGCAGGGACACAAAGCACCTCCCTTGTGGATCACTGAAGACTATTCCAGTCAGTTCTTCGTCTTGGGAATGCAGGAAAACTCTCCCCAACTACCTTTGCAATGAACAGAAGCTTAAAGAGTGAAGCCTGACCCTACTTAGCTTCACAAGATTAGCCAGGTGCTGCATCATAAAAGTTTATCAAGGTCTTGTTTGTATGTGCAGCCTTAAAACGATTGCCACCTTCATCCCATTAATAGAAGAACGAAATACGGGACAAAACCTTCAAGGGCCCACCCATATTGCTTCCAAACCCATCTAGATAGGAGATATTATTTTTCCATCTGCATTCCTGCAAGGCCCAAATCTCACTAGAGGACAGAGTTCCTCTGAACAGCCTTTCCAATTTCCAGAGGGGTTAAGATTCCAGCATTGAATGTACCCAGGCAGCTTGGCCAAAATATTTGTGGAGGGCACTAGTTTGTGGAAAGCTGATCTAAAGTGTCCTGCACCTTAGTCATTGGCTCTTAGTCCCTTCAAAACCTTTCCACATATTAAAATGTTATGACTGATTTCCTTTGGCTCCCCAAGATTTAGGAGATGGAAGCATCAGCAGGTCAGAGCTTCCAAGGGAACTAGCTTCACTCCTGGCCAGGGCTGTCTAGGATTTTAAGTCTGCAAATTGCCATGTACTTCTGTAATTTCCTTAGCACAGAAATCTCCATTAAATCAAAGTGAGTGAGACATATACCCAGCAGGGCCTAGAAAAAGAGCACTCGGAAAGGGGCTGTCTATATTTGGTAAACAAAATTCACACACTTTTCAAAGAAATGTTTGAAAGCAGGGTGGATAAAAATCAATGATTTTTTTTAAAAAATTAAAAAAAATGGATTTTTTTGATTGAAATCGGATTTTTTTTAATTTAAATCGGATTTTTTTTAATTTAAATCAATTTTTTTAAATAAAATGCTTTTTGAGGAAAATATATTACCATCCAAAGGTTATTCCATCATGAAATAAAGATTAGTTTTTTAATTATGTAGAATAAGGCTGTATATGTTTAATTTTTTTGGTAAATAAATTCCATTAATCCATTCACAATGTCATGCTCTTCCAGAGGTTTTCGTAAGATGATTGGGCAGTTTCTCTGCCTACAAGATATTATCACAGATGCTTGGTTTACTTCTGCAGTTCTCAAAACTGAATGTGACTCAGCAGAGATCACATGCCTCTTGTTCACAGCAAAAACGTTATAACATGAACAGAGTTGAGAAAAAGACCTTACTTAATCCTATTGTTCTAAAATCAATGATTTTTTTTTACAAAATAAAAAACATTAGATTTTTTAAAATTTAAATTAGATTTTTTTTATTTTTATCAAATTTATTTTAATAAAATGCCTTTGGAATAAATCAATCTAAAGATAGTGTTCTATTTAAGATACATTAATAATTTAGTTTATTCAGCATGAAATGGACCTTAGTTATGTAGCATGAGGCTGTATATTCTGCAATATTTACATTTTTGGTAAACTCATTCAACGAATCCAAGCTTTGTAAGCTGAGATAACATGCACTGCATTGATGCATTCACAATTTCACAGCTGAGATGACAGTTGATCTTTAAAAAATATGATTTAAATCGAGTTGATTTAAATCAAGCCTCTTTACTAGTGATTTAAATCATGATTTAAATCGTGATTTAAATCGACTTGATTTAAATCAAATCCACCCTGTTTGAAAGCACTGTAAAATGAATGGCAGTATGCCTGTGCACACAAAAAAGTTTCTGCTTGACACTCATTTTTAAATTAGAAATTTAATATTCAAAACACATAAAAACAATAGAATGTAAGCAACGAACAAGAAACTGGGAAAAATACCTCATAGTTATGCCTTCCCTCCTTTTTTCTATCAAGTAATTCTTACACACATTCCTGTTTGGGAATTGTGTCCCCTCAGCTAACCAGAAGAAAACCCTTCTTAAAAAGGGATTCTGGTCCTGAAGTGCATTCCTGAGAGAAATGCAAGCCAACATTTCCCTTCCACATTTCTCACATCTGGGCAGAACAAGAAAAGTCTATGATATTTCACCAGGCTCAAAGTTGAATCAGTCTTCCATCCTTCCAAGGTTGGAAAAAATGAGGACCCAGATTGTTAGGGGACAATATGCTGACTCTGTAAACTGCTTAGAGAGGGCTGTAAAGCATTGTGAAGCGGTATATAAGTCTAAATACTATTGCTATTGCGGGAGCACATAGAGGAAAGGATAAGACACACAGAACATTATAGGAAATGGATGGAGACAGCTACTAACTAGAGCAGTGTTGACAAACCTTTTTGGCAGCAAGTGCCAAAACAGGAGCACGTGTGCATAGGGGCGCGCTGGATACCAAAAGAGAAGCTCCCTGGCACACATGCAGCAGCAGACAGGAAACCAGGAGAGCAGCTCCCCGGCTCTTCCAGTTTTCGGCGCTCTTGCACATGCGACCACCTGACCAGCACACATGTGTGCGCCAGAACCCAAAGAGCAACGTGCGACGGCTGACATGCCAGGAGAGATGGCTCTATGAACCACTTCCGGCAGGTGTCCCATAGGTTTGCTATCACAGAACTAGAGGATGGGGAGAGACAGAGTATAAAGCAGACTAGGTACATATGGAGATTAGGATTACAGAAATGTAGAGGTTGGGAATAGAAAAAGATGGAAAGATAGTTAAAAGTCTATGGAGATTCGCAGGCATCCAGGTCATGGTCGTCCCAAAGGTGCTTTTTGAAGAGTCAAGTATATTTTTTCCTTGGAGACATTTTGCTTCTCATTCGGGAAGCCTCTCCAGCTGTGTCTGGATGATGGGGAATGCAATGGTGTGGGAGTATGCCAAATGTGGAGGCTTTGTATTTTGCTATTTGCTATGTATGTGATTTATTGGTTTCTGTATTAAGGTTTTATTGCTGTAAGCTATCTGGAGTCAAATTGGGTTGGGCTGCCATACACAATTTCTTAACAAAAATACATGCATGCATACATACGTATCTACAGTATATCCTGCCTTTATTCTATATGGAAACAACTCAAGGTGGCAAACATACCTAATAGAGATCTGAGCACCTTTTATCTGGCCCAGCATGGCAATTCCCCTCAACTCTGTGAAAGGGAACAACTGCACAACTCCAGAGAAAGGAAGCTCAGATCTCCTCCCTCGTGTTTGATACTAAGACATGTTTGACTAAAAACAATTAAGGCAAGAAATTAAATGTTTAATTTCTCAACTGGGCTTCCAAAGAGAGAAGAGAAACGAAATTCAAGATTCCTCTACACACGTCAAATTTTGCTTGATATGGAATTTCTTGTGTGCGGTAAGAGAGGAATTTTGGGTGAAACACTGCCCACAATCTGGGCATTTGAATGGTTTCTCCCCTGTGTGTAACCTTACATGATTTATAAGGCTAGACCTGATACTGAAAGCTTTCCCACAATCTGGACACTCATATGGTTTCTCCCCTGTGTGAGTCCTCCAGTGTATCACCAAGCCGGAATTCCGAATGAAACTTTTCCCACATTCAGGACACTCATATGGTTTTTCTCCTGTGTGAATTCTCTGGTGTACCACCATGTCAGAATTGCAATTGAAACCTTTTCCACAATCAGGACACTCATATGGTTTTTCTCCTGTGTGAGTCCTCTGGTGTTTAACCAGATAGGAATTCTGACTGAAACCTTTCCCACAAAACAGACACTTATACGGTTTCTCTCCCGTGTGAGACCTCTGGTGTACTATCATATGGAAATTCCTATAGAAACCTTTCCCACAATCTGGACACTTATATGGTTTCTCTCCTGTGTGAGTCCTGCGGTGTTCCACAAGGTGGGAATTTTGAATGAAAGTTTTCCCACACTCCAGACACTCAAACGGTTTTTCTCCTGTGTGAGTCCTTTGGTGTACCATCAGGTCAGAATTACAATTGAAACCTTTTCCACAATCAGGACATTCAAACGGTTTCTCTCCTGTGTGAGTCCTCTGGTGTATCACCAGGTTGGCATTCTGACTGAAACTTTTTCCACAATCGGGACACTTATATGGTTTCTCTCCTGTGTGAGTCCTCTGATGTACTATCAGCTTGGAAGTCTGCTTGAACCTTTTTCCACAATCAGGACACTCATATGGTTTCTCTCCCGTGTGAGTCCTCTGGTGTATCACCAAGTTTGAATTCTGCTGGAAACGTTTTCCACAATCTGGACACTCATATGGTTTCTCTCCTGTGTGAGCCCTCTGGTGTTCCACCAGGTGGGAATTCCGACTGAAACATTTCCCACAATCCGGACACTCATATGGTTTTTCTCCAGTGTGAGTCCTGTGGTGTACTTCCAATTCGGAATTCCAATTGAAACCTTTCCCACAATCTGGACACTTATATGGTTTCTCTCCAGTGTGAGTCCTCTGGTGTACCACAAGCTTAGAATTCTGCTGGAAACTTTTCCCACAATCTGGACACTCATATGGTTTTTCTCCAGTGTGAGTCCTCCGGTGTATTACCAGGTTCGAATTATGACTGAACCTTTTCCCACAATCTGGACACTCATATGGTTTCTCCCCCGTGTGAGTCCTCTGGTGTATCACCAGCTTGGAATTATGCAGAAAACTTTTCCCACAATACAGACACTCATATGGTTTCTCCCCATTGTGAGTGCTTTCATGTATCAGCAGATTGGTGTGCATGCTAAATCTTTTGTCAGATCAGGAGCACTGGTAGAGTTTTTTCAGTATGGGTCCTTCCACAAATCACGAGAGACCTGTTCTGTGTAAAGTTTCCGCTGCACTCCAAACATCTGTATGGCTTTTCACGGGTGGTTGGGCTTATGCATCAATCAGATGTGATCTGCAAACTTTGTTTTTTCCAAAATAGGCAGCCTGTGTCTTTTGTGGGGATTCTTGAGGAGGCGAAAAATATTTCTGATCTCCTGCCTGGTGGTTGTTTCATTCAAGCCATTCAAGTCTTCATCAAAGGCTTTAATTATTTGCTGCCAGTTTTGGCTATATATGGAATCTTTTTCTTCGCACTGACTTCCAGTTATTCCTCACTTTTCCTTTATTTAAAAATTAACCTCGATTTCTCATTAAATGTTTTTTTCAGTTCCATATATTTTTTCCAGCGCAAACCTTCTTTCTTGTTATTCTTTCTGTCGTCTGTCATCTGTTGAGGAAGAAGAGTTTTTAAAATTTCCAGAGGAATTGGAAAATATTTTGATTGTTTATTTTGCACTTTAATGCTGCTTCTCATTCTCTGCTGTCCAGAGTGTTCTTCTTGGCATCCTCTCTCTCTGTAAGATTAATATAAATGGATTAGTTTCATTATTGTTGAAAAATGGCTGCAGGACATGTGAAACAAGGGTGGGATTCAGCTGGTTGTCATTGGTTCACCCAAACTATTAGTTAACTGCTTATGCAGTTCTGCGAACTGGCTAAAAATAAAGTGCAAGACAGGCTCTTTTTCCCTCTCTCCCCCTTCAGTTAATAGCTCCAGGCAGACAGCAAGAACCACTTAACAGATGCAGCTGGAATGAAGCTGACACATGCTGAATCAAGTCAACAAACAACAGAAACTGACAGGATTAGGGCAGCAAAACCATTAATCATCCATCTAGGGATGGGATTCACCTCTTCCCTTCAGGAAGAAGGACAAGATTACAAACACTTTCATTATAAAGAGTATTAAGTAACAGTTCTGTGATCAGCCTGATACTCCCTGGAGTTCCCCAAGAACTTTTATAGCTGCTGCAGTGTTGGCTACTTCTTGTTTCTTCCTGGGGGAAAAACATACAGGAGGGGACAATGATGCTGCTTGATGATACAGGCTGTGAATTTAATGCATGTGTGGTCCAGCCAGCTGTATTGCTTCTGCTGTAAAGCACCCAATTTAGAACACAGAATAATAGAGTTGGAAGAGTTAATGGCTTTTGACAGCACGCCCAGGCTTTCAATTAGTTTGAGCTGCTGCTCTTAGTTTCCCTCTCAGCTACTAGTGTTTGCTTTGGGGTTGACTTTTTAAAAAAGGGGAATGGCTGTTTTAAGTTTTCTGCATTGTTTTAGTGGTTCCTGGCACTGTCCTTTTGGGGTGTCCTTCCCTCACTCTTTTTGGAAGCCTCTACTGATGGAGCACCCACACATTCTAAAGGACAACCTATTTCAGTGATGGCTAACCTTTTTCGTCATCGCGTGCCAAATGTGTGTGCGCGCGCATAATACACGTGCTCCCCCCCTGCTCCCCCCTGTGCATGCGTGTGGGACCCCACTGTACATGTGTGTGGGACCCCCTGTGCTCCTCCCACCCCCTGCGCATGCACAGCAGATACCCAAAAATCAGCTGGCTGGCGGAAGGACATGCACACATGCGCAGTGGAACTATGCTGGGGCAATGACTCGCGTGCCTGCAGAGATGGCTCTTATGCCACTTCTGGTACGCATGCCATAGGTTTGCCATCACAGACCTATTTCATTGGTTAACTAGTCTCACCCTTATGAATTTCTCCCTAGTTGCTTCTCTCTTTGGTTAGTTTCCATCCATTGTTTCCTGTTGTGCCTTTTGGTGCTTTAGAAACTAGATCGACTCCCTCATTTTTGTAGGAGCCACTCCAATTTCCGGACAGAACAATTAATCAATAATTAACTTGCATCCAGAAGTTGTAAATGCTCCAACATTGGAAGTTTTAAAGAAGAGATTGGATAATCATTTGTCTGAAGTGGTGTATGGTTTATTGCCAAAGCAGGAGATGGGATTAGAAGACCTCCAAGATCCTTTTCAATTCTGTTATTCTATTCTATTCCAAATATTGGAACAGTGCTGTTTTATTATGCTATTTTATTGTGAGTTGGACTAAAGAGAAATTTCCTAAGGGTGAAACCAGTCAAGTTGACCATTCCCACCCAGTCATTAGGGCAGAGAACCAGTTGTTAAATTATTTGAATCCCACCAGTGATGTGAAAGCAGGAAAATAAATTCCCATCCCATATATTAACATGAAAACACAAACACTAAAATTCTATTTTAGCGTTTAATATTATGATTTATTTGGCAGACAGAACCCTAACAAGATCCAAGTTCAAATACTGACGCAAGATCTCTTTTTCAATCAATCAGTCAAGCAGAATAGAGTTGAAAGGGACCTCGGAGATCTTCTAGTCCAGCTCCCTCCCCAAGCAGATGTATGGTGTAATATTACAGGGTAAATTTTTTGGCTTGGGGAAATACACTCATGTATTGACGCATATAAGCATAGAAATACACACCTATGAATTCATGTCGACAATCTATCCGTATCTCCGTGTGCAAAATGTCCCCCAAAGCGCATTCGCTCCAATTCTTTGATCTAAGTTCAGAAAGGGGGGGAACGGGACGCTAATAGAGGAAACGGTGCCCAACTCCTAGTCGAGACACAAAGCATCATCCGTTTTGCCCAGGAAGCTCCTCGCTTGCCAGGAAAACCCCAGGTCAACCAAGTCACAAGGAATCAACAGGGACGTGGAACCTGGTGTTTAAAATGCGGGTTTAAGAAATACGAAATAAATGTTTTTTTTTTTAAATCACCCAGCAGAAAATCTTAGGCAGAAGTTTTAAATCCTGCAGCCCCGGAGGAATAAAATTCGGCGAGGGGAAGAATATGCAGCAGGAGGCAACAGGTTTCAGCCTCGTTGCTTCGTCTTCTGCTTCCCCGCCGTGAAGGAACTCAAAGGGCCCGACATGATTCGCAGCTTTTCCTCCCACCTGCCCTCCACTCACCTCCCAGGAGCCGCTTCGACCCTCCAAGAAACACAAGAGGCTCCGCCGAAGCCACCAGACTCCCGTGGCTGAGCCGGAAGAGGAAGTTCCCCTGCACTTCGCCTCCTCTCCTTTACAATCTCTCTAGCAATCCACTACTCTATCATTTCAACCCTTTCAATGTCAGCCCTCTGCACCTCCCTTGGTTCCAGCCACTTTTTCCTCGGGCGGGGGAGGGAGGAGAGAGAGAGTGTGCAGGACAACTCCTAAAACCCTGTCTCTGCAAAGCAGCAAACCTTTTAAAACTGTAGCTTGTCTCTTCTACTTCTCAATTTAGCTATCAAGCCTGGTATGTCTTATTATTGGTGCCCCATTCTTGCTTAGCAATGTATATTCCTGGGCCAATTGGTGTTACAACCTGGGAACCACCCCTATTTCTTTCACAAGCTCAGGAGAGGCCTGGAAGAGTAATTCCCCTCCCTTCTGGACAATTAGCATCCTGGCTGGCTTTATGCCTTCAGCAGCAGTTTGTTATGCATAAGAAAATCATGAGAGGTATTCCTGGTAAAGCAGTTCAAGGCATTGCTGTAGATTAAGGTCTTTTGTTAAGTGCAGCTGAAGAAGGCAATGAAAGGTTGGCAGTTAGGGTGATTCTATTTCTACCTCTATGCCCGGTTCCAGTCCGTGTGGGTAGAAGAGAGGCAGAGTATGGGCCCCTGAAATTTGGGGGTTCAAGCCCTTCGCTGATACTTTTTAAAATCTACATGAAACCACTAGGGGAGGCCATCCATCCTACGATACCCAATTATGTAGAGGTAGTAGTCCTGTACGTAATTCAAGTTTCAATCAGGATTCAAGTTGAAATATTGACTCGATCATAAACTTCTCTTTTTGGCTTTGGAGAGACCACACATATATGCACATGTATGCCCATAGAAATACACGTGTAAGAATTTATGTATGTAGAAAATGAATGTGTATTTCAGTGTGCAAAGTATCCCACGAGTGCACTCTCTCAATTGTTTGGATCTAATTTTAGAAAGGTGGGGACACTAACAAATGAAATGGTGCCCATGATACTTCTCACTTGCCAGGAAAATAACATGCCGATAAAACTGCAAGGAATGAAGTGTTACATGAAGGGTGAGGAAAATGGGCAAATAATAGCAGGGTACCCATGCTTCGCTACTAAACTATGTGATTGTGCAAGTTTTTTGGGAAGAAAATAAGGAAAAAAATTGTTCCTCTGCCTACCAGCATCCATTGGTATTCATCTGGCCATCATCCTCTCAGTGTGAGAGAGTTGAGGTCTGGTTGGAAACAAAGTATTTGCTGTGTGAGCAAGAAGACAGCAAGGAGCCTGGGCGTGGCTTAGCTCAACTGCAATTGGAACAGATTTCTTTTCAGGTGGGAAGGGGTAGTAGAACTCCTTAGCATCAGAACACATTAATAATTATATAGGAAATACTAATACTCCGATGGTCATTTCAAAAAAGCCTTCCTTAGCGAGCACCTAGAAGCCAAGAGGGACATACGTGGCAAATTTGAAGTTTGTAAACTTTATGGTTCTGGAGATTTTGTGATGATACCTGAGTGGGTATTTCACTTTTATATATATATAAATCTTTATATATGTATGTATGCATATATGTGTATATATATATATACATACATACACACACACACATACATAAAGATTTTTTTTAATCTCCAAAATCTCAAATTCAGAATACAGCTGGAAGGATGCTTGTAGATCTTGTAGTTCAACTCCCTGCTCAAGCAGAGGCTCCAAAGGAATTAGCTTCACTCCTGGCCAAGGCTGTCTAGGATTTTAAGTTACAAATTGCCATATGCTTCTGTAATTTCCTTAGCACGGAAATCTCCATAAAGTCAAACTGTGTGAGAACATATACCCAACAGGGCCTAGAAAAAGAGCACTCGGAAAGGGGCTGTCTATATTTAGTAAACAAAATTCACACACTTTTCAAAGAAATGTTTGAAAGCACTGTAAACGATGGCAGGATGCCTGTGCACACAAAAAAGTTTCTGCTTGACACTCATTTTTAAATTAGCCATTTAATATTCAAAACACATACAAACAATAGAATGTAAGCAATAAGCAAGAAACTGGGAAAAATACCTCATCGTTATGCCTTCCCTCCTTTTTTCTATCAAGTAATTCTTATACACATTCCTGTTTAGGAATTGTGTCCCCTCAGCTAACTAGAAGAAAACCCATCTTAAAAATGGATCCTGGCCCGAAGTCCATTCCTGAGAGAAATCCAAGCCAACATTTTCCTTCTACATTGCTAATATCTGGGCGGAACAGGGAAAGTCTATGGCTCAAGGTTGACTCAGCCTTGGGACCCACATTGTTGGGGACAATAGGCTGACTGTAAACTACTTAGAGAGGGCTGTAAAGCATAGTGAAGCGGTATATAAGTCTAAATGCTATTGCTATTGCTGGAGCACATAGAAAGATAAGACACTTAGAACATTATAGGAAATGGATGGAGACAGCTACTAACTAGAGCAGTGTTGGCAAACCTTTTAGGCAGCAAGTGCCAAAACGGGCGCGCCAAAAACTCCCTGGTGCACAAGCACACAATAGAAGCTGAGCTTGTGTTTGCAGTGCGCACATATGCACCGACTGGTTTTCTGGTTACTTTCATGTATGTGTGCACAAAGATCAGCTAACCAGTGGAACCCAGAAGAGCAATGGGCAACGGCTGGTATACTGGGAGAAATGGCTCTATGAACCACTATGAATGCATGTCTGCCATAGGTTTGCCATCACAGAACTAGAGGATGGGGAAAGACAGAAAGAGAGTGTACAGTAGACTAGGTACATATGGAGATTAGGATTAGAGAAATGTAGAGGTTTGGAATAAAGATAGTTAAAAGTCTATGGAGATTCTCAAGCATGCAGGTCATGGTTGTCCCAAAGATGCTTTTTGAAGGTCAATTCTACTTTGTTTTTTCCTTGGAGACATTTTGCTTCTCATTCAAAAGCCTCTCCAGCTGTGACTGGATGGTGGGGAATGCAATGGTGTGGGAGTATGCCAAATGTGGAGGCTTTGTATTTTGCTATTTGCTATATAAGTGGTTTATTGATTTCTGTATGGTTTTATTGCTGTAAGCCATCTGGAGTCACATTGGGTTGGGCTGCCATAACAAAAATACATGCATGCATACATACGTATCTACAGTATATCCTGCCTTTATTCTATATGGAAACAACTCAAGGTGGCAAACATACCTAATAGAGATCTGAGCACCTTTTATCTGGCCCAGCATGGCAATTCCCCTCAACTCTGTGAAAGGGAACAACTGCACAACTCCAGAGAAAGGAAGCTCAGATCTCCTCCCTCGTGTTTGATACTAAGACATGTTTGACTAAAAACAATTAAGGCAAGAAATTAAATGTTTAATTTCTCAACTGGGCTTCCAAAGAGAGAAGAGAAACGAAATTCAAGATTCCTCTACACACATCAAATTTTGCTTCATATGGAATTTCTTGTGTGCGATAAGAGAGGAATTTTGGGTGAAACACTTCCCACAATCTGGACACTTGAATGGTTTCTCCCCTGTGTGTAACCTTACATGATTTATAAGGCTAGACCTGATACTAAAAGCTTTCCCACAATCTGGACACTCATATGGTTTCTCCCCTGTGTGAGTCCTCCAGTGTATCATCAAGTCGGAATTCCGACTGAAACTTTTCCCACATTCAGGACATGCATATGGTTTTTCTCCTGTGTGAATCCTCTGGTGTTTAACCAGATAGGAATTCTGACTGAAACCTTTCCCACAAAACAGACACTCGTATGGTTTCTCTCCCGTGTGAGACCTCTGATGTACTATCACATGGGAATTCCGATAGAAACCTTTCCCACAATCTGGACACTTATATGGTTTCTCTCCTGTGTGAGTTTTGCGGTGTTCCACAAGGTGGGAATTTTGAATGAAAGTTTTCCCACACTCCAGACATTCAAATGGTTTTTCTCCTGTGTGAATCCTCTGGTGTACCACCAGTTCAGAATTGCAATTGAAACCTTTCCCACAATCAGGACATTCAAACGGTTTCTCGCCCGTGTGAGTCCTCTGATGCATGAGTAATTTGGAATTCCTACTAAAAAGTTTCCCACACTCCAGACACTCATATGGTATCTCTCCCGTATGAATCCTCTGATGTATCACCAGGTAGGAATTCTGACTGAACCTTTTTCCACAATCCGGACACTCAAATGGTTTCTCTCCTGTGTGACTCCTCTGGTGTATCACCAACTTGGAATTCTCCTTGAAACTTTTTCCACAGTCCGGACACTCATATGGTTTCTCTCCTGTGTGCGTCCTCTGGTGTATCACCAATTTGGAATTCTGCTGGAAACGTTTCCCACAATCTGGACACTCATATGGTTTTTCTCCTGTGTGAGTCATCTGGTGTTCCACCAAGTGTGAATTCCGACTGAAACTTTTCCCACAATCTGGACACTCATATGGTTTTTCTCCTGTGTGAGTCCTCCGATGCCTCACCAGGTAGGAATTCTGACTGAAGCTTTTCCCACAATCTGGACACTCATATGGTTTCTCTCCCGTGTGAGTTCTCTGATGTATCACCAGCTTAGAATTATGCAGAAAGCTTTTTCCACAATCTAGACACTCATATTGTTTCTCCGGGGTGTGAGATCTCCTGTGTATTGCCAGATTGGTTTGCATGATAATTTTTTTGTCACAATGGGAGCAGTGGTAGACTTTCTCTTCCGTATGGTCCCTTCTAGGAATCACGAGAGACCTGTTCTGATTAAAGCTTCTGCCGCACCCCAAACATTTGTATGGCTTTTTACAGGATCGTTCAATTTATGCATCTAACAGATGTCATCTGCAATCTGTGTTGTTCTCAAACTAGGCAGTTGGTAGGGATTTTCCAACACTGATATTCTTGGATTTTTGAGGAGGCCAACAATGTTTCTGATCTCTTATCTGGTGGTTCTTTGATTCAAGGTAATCTTTCCTTCCCCAAATGCTTTCGTTAATGCCTGCCAGTTTTGGCTATCCAGGTCTATCCTTTTTATTCCCATTGACTTCCAGGTGTTCTTTATTTATTAATTATGCTCCTTGAGTTTTCATGTAATGTTTCCTTGAGTTCCAGATACTCTATTTTTTCCTAGCTGAAAGCTTTGTTCTTATAATTCTCTCCACTTGTCTCTCAGCACCTGGGGAAGGAGAACAGATTTTATGCTTCCTGGAAGAAATGGAAGATTTTGATTGATGGTTTGTTTTACATTTTAATGCTGTTTCTCATTCTATGTTGTCCAGAGTGCTCTTCTTGGCATCATCTTTGTCTGTAAGATTCAGATTAATGGGTTAGTTTCATTTATATTTAAAAATGGCTTCATGATATGTGAAAGCAACAGAAATGATTCATATGTTATCATGAAAAAAAAAACATCAAAATTCTAGTTTAATCTCTAAGATTAACTATAATTTATTTGGCATGTAGAAGGCTAGCCGATCAAAATATCAACCCAATTAAAAAATTCTTGTTTTGGCTTGAATAAATCACACATACAGTGAATTCAGAAAATATTCAATGTATATGGATCCCTTTCACTTCTATCACTATCATTTTATTACGCTGTTGACCAATTCTACAGTTAAAATTAATTTTTTCTCATTAATCTATGCTCATAATGACAAAGTAAAATCAGAATTCTACAAATGTCTGTAAATTTATTAAAAATAAACTGAAATATCACATTGGCCTAAGTATTCGGACCCTTCACACAGTACTTTGTTGATCCATCTTTGGCAGCAATGACAGCCTCGGGTTTTTTGGGTCATGACATGAGAAGCTTTGCTCTGGATTGGGGTATTTTCTGACATTGTTCCTTGCAAGTCCTCTCAAGCTCAGACAGGTTGGATGGCAACTGTTGGTGGACAGCCATTTTCAGTTCCCTCCCAAATGTTTAATAGGGTTCAAGTCAGGGCTCTGGCTGGGCCACTCTAGGACATTCACAGAGTTGTCCCTAAGCCACTCCTGTGTTGTCTTGGCTCTGGCTGAACTCCAGAGATCCTGTGTAGAGATGGGGGAAAGTTCCAGAAGGACAACCATCTATGCAGCCCTCCACCAATCTTGGTTTTAATGGCAGACTGGCTAGGCGGAAGACTCTCCTCAGTGCAAAACACATGAAAACCTGTTTGTAAAAAAGCACCTGAAGGGCTCTCAGACTGTGAGGAACAAGATTTTCTCGTCTGTTGAAACCGAGATTGAACTGTTTGACCACAATTCTATGGTAATTGTTACATCAGGAGGAAACCTGGCACTGCTTATCACCTGCTCAAAGGTATCCCGGCAGTGAAGCATGGTGGTGGCAGCATCATGCTGCGGGGTGTTTTTCAGCAGCAGGGATGGGGAGACCGGACAGGGTTGAGGGAAAGATGAATGGAGCAAAGTACAGGGATATCCTCATTGAAAACCTGTTCCTCAGCACTCAGGACCTCAGACTGGGCCTAAGATTCAGTTTCCAACATGATGGCAATCCTAAGCACACAGCCAAGACAACACAGGAGTGGCTTAAGAACAACTCTGTCAATGTCCTAGAGTGGCCTAGCCAGGGCCCTGACTTGAACCCTATTGAACATCTCTGGAGGGGACTGGAAATGGCTGCCCACCAATGGTCGCCATCCAACCAGACTGAGCTTGAGAGCACTTGCAAGGAAGAATGGTAGAAAATCCCCCAATCCAGGTATGCAAACTTATTGCCCGATACCCAAAAAGGTTGTAATTGCTGCCAAAGGTGCTTCAGCAACGTACTGAATGAAGGACCTGAATATTTATGTCAAGGTGGTATTTTAAGTTTTTTTTTTTAATACATTTACAGATATTTTCTAACATTCTGTTTTCACTTTGTCATTATGGATGTACATGAATGAGGAAAAAAATGAATTTCAATAAGTGTTAAATGAGGCTGAAGCATAACAAAATCGACAACAGTGAAAAGGGTTTAATTAGTTCCTGAATGCACCGTATATCGGAGCCTATTCACAGAGAAACACTCTCCTAAGAATTTATCTATGGAAGCAATTGTGTGTATTTCAGTCTGCAAAATGCCTCAGAAGTGGATTCGCTCCATGATCTTGATCTGATTTTAGGAAGGGCGGGGGGAGACATACTAACAGACGGAAATGGTGAGCAAATTCTAGGCAAGATTTAAAGCATCTGTTCTGCCCATGAAGCTCCTCGCTTGCCAGGAAAGCAACATGTCAATAAAATAACAAGGAATGAAGCGTAACGTGAAGGGTGAGGGAGATGGATGGTTTTAAGAAATATGAAAAATATATGAAGATTTCTTTAAATCTCCCAGCAGAAAAGCACAGGCAGCCGTTTTAAATCGTGCAGCAAAAGGATAATAAAATTCGGGGACGGGAAAAATATATAAACAGCAGCCGCCATGTTTCAACTGCTTCCCCGCCCTTCGCTGCTTCCCCGCCGTGGAGGAACCCAAAGGGCCCAACTTGCTCCCAGCTTCTCCTCCGACCTGCCCTCCACTCACCTCGCAGGAGTCGCTTCGATCCTTCAAACAAGGGTCCGCCAACGCCTTCCTCCTCTCTTCCTTCGGGTAAGCTGGAAGAGAAATTCCAGTCTCCTCCTCCACATCCTCTCTAGCAATCTTATACTCTATCGTTTCAATTGGTTCCAGTTCCACCGCTCCCTCCGGTAGAATGTCAATAGTAACGATGCCGCTGCTATAGTCTATTCTCTTGCTTTCTAGTGTTCCTTCTTTGTAGAGCGCCATCTAGCGACATAAAGTTGAAAATCACTCTCGTTCTCTACCTTAAAGCGTTTGCAAGAGGTTTTAATGGATCTCGTGGTTTCTTCTGTGCCAAGTTCAATGGTGGGATTCAAAATGTTTTACTACCGGCTCGATGGGCGTGGCTTTTTTTGCAGCCACCCCCCCCCACTCGTATTTTGGGCCTTCTGGGCCTCAGAGGAGCCTTTGGGGGGGTTGCGTTTTTGCTCCCAGAAGGCTCCTCTGGGGCTCAGGAAGGTAAACAATGGCTGAGCCCCTCCCTCCATTTTTGCTTTCCTAGGCCTCAGCAAGGTGAATCCCGGCACAGCTGACCATATGAACAGTTGGTTGTCGGGAGGAAATACTGGGGGCATGGCCAGCCAGAACTTACTACCAGTCTGCGACCCATGCTAAATCTTTGCTACCGGTTCACCTGAATACCACCACTGATCAAGTCGCGTTCATTGAGCACAGGAATAGCTGTTGTCCATGATAATCTATCCTAGACCTTTAGTTCTCTCAAGAATGCACTCATTGTCTCTCTTTCTCCAAATAAACCAAAGAAAAGAATCCGAGGCGGGGGGGGGAATGAGGTATAACAGCCAACCTGAAAGTGCACCTCCCTTTTGGGCTGGTGGATTGTTCCCACCAGTTTTTACTCTGGGGGTGATGCAGGTGCAGTATAACTCCTCGAAACATGTCTTGGCAAACATGTGCTTTGGATGCGCACAGAAGGTTTGCTACTAACCTTCTGCAATCCTGCATTCTCCCTGTGTCTTCAACAGCTGACATGCAGCAATCTGCTGTGCCTTGTGAAGCAGCCGAGGTTGAAAAGCAGGAAATAAAGATCAGTATAGAGCCGGAGCAGGTGGGAGGGCCCAGTACTAATCATCAGAGATACCGGTTCAGTAGAATACCACCACTGGTCTCCCCATATTCTTCTCACCGCCTCCATGGCCTGCTCGCTGCTCTTACAGCGCTTTGTGCAGCACACTTAAACTTAGCGTGAGGTGTGCATAGCACCGAGGGCCAGAAAAAGAGGAAAGTAGAGGGGCACTTCACTCCTGCTCTGGAATACCGAGCGAGTCTCCATCCGCTGCCGTCGTCCTTCTGTTCTCAGGGTAGTCGAGGAGTGAGGGGGAGGGGACAGCAAAGGGCAAGGCATAGCCAGCAGTGGGATAATCTGACAGGGAGCCACAGCAGGGGGACGAAACAAACCAAAAACCCCAACCCTCAACTGTTTTTGGAAATGGCTCAAGTGGGAACATGAGGGAGGGAGAGAGAGAGGAAGAGATGAGAATGATAGGGAGAAAGATGAGAGATGAGAGAGATATTTGCGACTGAGGGAAGCTTGAAGAGTGATGCTTAACCCTACTTACCTTCACAAGATTAGCCAGGTGCTACATCATAAAAGTTGATAAAGGTCTTGTTTGTATGTGAAGCCTTACCAGCTCCATATTCCTTTAATAGAACGAAATACAAGACGAAACCTTGAAGTGCCCATCTACTTGGCTTCCAAACCCATCTAGATAGGAGATATTATTTTTCCCTCTGCAATCTTGCAGCTGGAACTGCCAGGATTGCCCTCAGTAAGCAACGTAGTTTAACATCTACATGAAACTGCTAGGGGAGGCCATCCATCCTGTGATATCCAATTATGTACAGATAGTCCTCAATTTATTTCATATAGAGACCATTTGAAGTTACAATGCCACTGAAAAAAGAGACATCACCATTATTCACACTGAAAGGCCACTGAAGTATTGTCACATGATCAAAATTCAGACTCTGGCCAATTTACTTATCTTTGTGACAGTTGCAGTGTCCTGAGGTCATATGATCCCCTTTGGCGGCTGACCTGGTGCACAAATTGGGGGTCCTCCGGGACTCATAACTCTTTCTCCAGGAGCCAATGGTTTGGGGAGGGATTCCAGTCGTGGACTGGGATATCTTGCCCAGGGAATCACTCTTGCCTTGGTCATCTCCTGTTTGAATCCCTGCACTGGACCACTAGAAACGTCAACTGGTCCAGAACACAAGCAGCGCACACAATAATGGAGCCCTCTAGGTTGCCCAGGTAACATCTTTGAGGTGTGAGCTACATAGGATTCATTTAAAGTGGAATTCAAGCTCATCATCTTTAAAGCTATTTATTATAGCAATAGCAATCAGACATACATACCACTTATATACCACTACACTATGCTTTGAACACTCTTGATTTAGTGTCAGCATATTGTCCCCAAAAATCTGGGTCCTCATTTTACTGATCTCAGAATGACAGTAGGCTGAGTCAACCTCGAGACATGTCAGGACCAGATTCCAGGCTGTGGAAGAGTTAGCCAACAATACTGCATTCTAACCACTGAGCCAACAGGGCACCTGTCATTATTTTCCCACCATTATTTTTGCATCTATCTGTTCTTTCAGGTCAGATAGGATAGGAATGCTCCTGGCCCCTTTTCTTAAATATTGCCATCTGATAGGAGCTAGGAAGAGAGCCTTGCCCGTTGCAGCTCCTGCTATATGAGACTCTTCCCCCTTAAGTTTGGCAGGCTTTTACCCTCCTGGTGCTCTATAAAGCAAATAAAAACTAGCTTTTCCCCTAAGCATTGGGAGAAGCAGCGAGAACTGCACATCAGAAGGTGGATTGAAACCTGGTTTTTGTTTTTATGCATTTGGTTTTAATACAGATTTAAAGTTAATTATTGATTGGGAGCCGGCCAGAGTTTGTTCTAACACGTCTGGCTACATAAATATTATAAATAAATCAGTGGAAGAAATGAATGAATGAATCTGCTGAAGCAAGTGGCTTGAGGCAAATGAAAGTCTGTACATTTATCAATACATTTAACATGTGGAGCCTTTGCATTTTGCCATTTGAAATATATATGGGGTTATTAGTTTGTGTATTGTTTTATTGCTGGAGTCAGTATTAAGGTTTTATTCTGCAGTCACCATGAGTTTGGCTGCCATATATATTTTCATGCTAAGTAAAAATACATACATACATGTTTATATTGCCCGTATTATATGTAGAAATAACTCAAGGCAAAAAAAATACCTAATAGAGCTCCAAACTTGCTTTCTCTGGCCCAGCAATGGCAGTTCTCCTTGACTCCGTGAAAGGGAACGACCGCATTGCGCCAAACTAAGGAAGCTCAGATCTCCTCCCTCGTGTTTAATAAAACATACTTGACTAAAAAGAATCACACAAGAAATTAAATTATTATTAATTTCTCAGCTGGGCTTTCAGTAAGAGACAAGAGAAAAAAAATTCAAGATTTCTCTAAACACTACCCACAATCTGGACATTTGAATGGTTACTCTCCCATGTGTAACCTTACATGATTTAGAAGGCTAGTCCTACAAGTGAAATCTTTCCCACAATCAGGACACTCATACGGTTTCTCTCCTGTGTGAGTCCTCTTGTGTATCACCAGGTTGGAACTCTGACTGAATGTTTTCCCACAATCTGGACACTCATATGGTTTCTCTCCCGTGTGAGTTCTCTGGTGTCTCTCCAGATGGGAATTACGCTTGAAACATTTCCCACAATCCAGACACTCATATGGCTTCTCACCTGTGTGAGTGCTCTTGTGTCTCTCCAGATGGTAATTACGCTTGAAACTTTTCCCACAGTCTGGACACTCATATGGTTTCTCTCCTGTGTGAGTCTTCTGGTGTTCTATAAGGGAGGAATTCCGACTGAAACTTTTCCCACAATTTGGGCACTCATATGGTTTTTCTCCTGTGTGAGTCCTCTGGTGTACTACCAGGTCAGAATTGCAAGTGAAACCTCTCCCACAATCTGAACAATACAGTTTCTCTCCTGTGTGTGTGGTCTGGTGTTTCACCAGGTGGGATTTGTGATTGAAACTTTTCCCACAATCCAAACATTCATATGGTTTTTCTCCCGTGTGAATCCTTTGGTGTATCACCAGGTTTGAATTCTTACTGAAACTTTTCCCACAGTACAGACACTCATATGGTTTCTCTCCTGTGTGAGTCCTCTGGTGTGTCACCAGGTCGGAATTCTGACTGAACATTTTCCCACAATCCGGACACTCATATGGTTTCTCTCCTGTGTGACTCCTCTGGTGTAGCACCAGCTTGGAATTCTCCTTGAAACTTTTTCCACAATCCAGACACTCATATGGTTTTTCTCCTGTGTGACTCCTCTGGTGTATCACCAGCTTGGAATTATGCAGAAAACTTTTCCCACAATGCAGACACTCATATGATTTCTCCCCAGTGTGAGTTCTCTCGTGTATCACCAAATTGGTGTGCATGCTAAATCTTTTGTCACAATGGGAGCACTGGTAGTTTTTCTTTGGTATGAGTCCTTCCACAAATCACGAGACACCTGTTCTGAGTAAAGCTTCTGCCGCACCTCAAACATTTGTATGGCTTTTCACGGGGAGGTTTGACTTATGTATTAATCAGATGTCATCTGAAATCCGTGTTGTTCCCATACTAGGCAGTCGGTAGGGATTTTCCAACATTGATATTTTTGGACTCTTGAGGAGGCCAACAATGTTTCTGATCTCTTACCTGTTGGTTCTTTGATTCAAGCTATTCTTTCCTTCCACAAATGCTTTCATTAATGTCTGCACGTTTTGGCTATCCAGGGCTGTCCTTTTTATTCCTGCTGACTTCCAAGTGTTCTTTAATTAGAAATTATCCTCCTTGACTTCTCATATAATGTTTCCTTCAGTTCCAGATACTCTATTTTTTTTCCAGCTGAAAGCTTTGTTCTTATAATTCTCTCCACTGTCTCTCAGCAGCTGGGGAAGAAGTGTTTTTACATTTTCTGGAGGAAGTTGAAGATTTTGATTGTTTGTTTTACATTTTAATGCTGTTTCTCATTCTCTGTTGTCCAGAGTGCTCTTCATGGCATCCTCTTTTTCTGTAAGATTCACATTAATGGGTTAGTTTCATTATTATTTAAAAATTGCTGCATGATACGTTTTTTACCATTAAAAAACAAATCTCAAAATTCTAATTTAATCTCTAAGATTAACTATAATTCATTTGGCATGTAGAAGGCTAGCAGATTCAAATATCAACCCAATGAAAAAAATTCTCCTTTTCACTTGAGTAAATCACACAGAGTGCACTCAGAAAGTATTCAAAGTATTCAGATCCCCTTCACTTCTATTACTTTTGTTACGCTGCTGATTCT
The DNA here is from genome assembly GCA_023653725.1 of Bungarus multicinctus. Lineage (NCBI taxonomy): Eukaryota > Metazoa > Chordata > Lepidosauria > Squamata > Elapidae > Bungarus > Bungarus multicinctus. The sequence goes on from CM042834.1 coordinate 21,900,399, forward strand.
ACAGTTATTAAAATTCATTTTTTCTCTTTAATCTACACTCATAATGACAAAGTAAAATCTGCCCACCGATGGTCACCATCCAACCTGGCTGAGCTTGAGAGGACTTGCAAAGAAAAATTGCCGAAAATACCACAATTCAGGTGTGCAAAGCTTATCACCTGATACCCAAAAAGGCTTGAGGCTGTAATCGCTGCCAAAGGTGCTTCAGCAAAGTACTGAGTGAAGGACCTGAATACTTATGCCAAGGTGGTACTTTAAGGTTTTTTTTTTTAAAAAAAATACATTTACAGACATTTTCTAACATTCTATTTTCACTTTGTCATTATGGATGTAGATGAATGAGGAAAAAAAGGAATTTCAAGCAGTGAAAAATGAGGCTAAAGCATAACAAAATCGACAGCAGTGAAAAGGGTCTGAATAGTTTCTGAATACACAGTATATAGGATCCTATTCACACAGAAATACACTCCTAAGAATTTATCTTTGGAAGCAATTACGTGTATTTCAGTCTGCAAAATGCCTCAGAAATGAATTCGCTCCATTATCTTGATCTGGTTTTAGGAAGGGGTGGGGAAGAGACACTAACAGAAGAAACGGTGAACAAATTCTAGGCATTTTCAGCCTTATCCCTTCGCTGCTTCCAGGCCGTGGAGGAATCCAAAGGCTCCCGGCTTCTCTTTCGACCTGCCCTCCACTCACCTCCCAGGAGCCGCTTCGACCCTCCAAGCAGCAAAAGAGGACTCCGCCGAAGCCATCAGCCTCCCCAGAGGATAAGCCGGAAGAGGAACTTCCTCTGTCTTCTTTTCCTTCAGTCTCTAGCAATCACAGTCTCTATCGTTTCTTTGGCTCCAACGTCGGCCTCTCTCCCTCCGGTACAATGTGAATGTAGAGATGATGCCGCTGCTGTAATTTATTCTGCTTTCTAGGCGTTTGTGTTCCTTCTTTGTACAACGCCATCTAGCGACATAAAGTTGAAAATCTCCCTCTTCCTATCTGAACCCTAAGACATATGAGCCATCCTTTGGGGCTGGTGAAGATTGTTCCAGCCATGGCAAGTGATTGAAGCCGCAGTAATGAAACTGTTGAACAGAAGGCTCTACCCCCGTGATGGCCAACCTATGGCACATGTGCTGGAAGTTTCACACAGAGCAATTACTGCCGGCACGCAAGCTCTCCCCCAGAGCAGGTTTACATGCCGCCCATCAGCTGATTGTCGGGTATCTGGCACACATGTGAGGGGGGGCCGCGGGAGATGCGCATGCATGCACAGACGCATGACGGGGATTGATACATGCATGGGGTTGGGGGACCCGCGCGCATGGCTTTCTGGGTGCTGGCCCACGCAATCTTCAGCACGGGAGCCCAAAAAGGTTAGCCAACACTGCTCTAGCACTAGTCTGTCCTATTGGGCCTCACAGGGATGCCCTCATCAGCACTGTAATTGAGCCAGGAACTTCTTTTGCAGGAACTAAATCAAGGGAAAGCATCCAGTAGGAGAAACATGATGTGCAATCAGGGAGGGAAAAAGTGCACCTCACTTGAGGATCCGTGAAGACTATTCCAGCCACTTATTTGTCTTAGGGTGCAGGATAACTCCTCAAAATTATATCTGCAACTGAGGGAAGCTTGAAGAGTGATGCTTGACCCTACTTACCTTCACAAGATTAGCAGGTACTGCATCATAAAAGTTGATAAAATTCTTGTTTGTATGTGCAGCCTTAAGCAATTGTCAGCTTCATATCCTTTTAGTAGAAGAATGAAATACAAGACGAAATCTTGAAGTGCCCACCCACATTGCTTCCAAACCCATCTAGATATTATTTTTCCCTCTGCACTCTTGCAGCTGGAACTGCGAGGATTGCCCTCAGTAAGCAACATGGTTTAACATCTACATGAAACTGCTAGGGGAGGCTATCCATCCTGTATTATCCAATTATGTACAGGTACGCCTCAATTTACTTCATTTAGTGACCATTTGAAGTTACAATGTCATTGAAAAAAAGACACATGACCATGATTCACACTTAAAGGCCACTGAAGTATTGTCACATAATCAAAATTCAGACTCTGGGCAATTCACTAATCTTTGTGACAGTTGCAATGTCTTGAAGTCCTGTGATCACCTTTGGTGACTGAGTTGGCTGGACTCACAACTCTTGTTCCAGGAACCAAATGGCTGGGGGAGGGATTCCTCGCATTTGGTTTTAGTTCAGTTTTAAAGTCAATTATTGATTAGGAGCCAGCCAGAGTTTGTTATAAAATGGGTGGCTACATAAATATTTTAAATAAATCAGAGGAAGAATGAATGAATCCATTGAGGCTACCCACCTGCAAATTTCTTGAGGCAAATGTTATCAAATGTATAAGCTGCTAATCCTGAGGAGGTTAATTCCCCCAATTTAACCCCTTGTAAGGAGAAAGATTACTAGTTTTGAGAAAGAACACCACAACACATGAACATAATTAGTAAGGCCTGGAAGCCTCATTAACTTCTAAACTGAACCTTTGTGGGATTCCTAGACAGCCCTGTATTTGCAGGGTATGTACATGTTAAATGTGGAGCCTATGCATTTTGCCATTTGCTATATCTACTGGGATTTATTTGTTTCTGTATTAAGTTTTATTACTATAAACCGTGTGGACTCACAATGAGCTGGGCTGCCATATACATGCTACATAACAATATATAAAATATTTACATCCTCCGTATTATATGTAGAAATTACTCACGGCGACAAACATACCTAATTCAGGTCCAAATTTTCTCTGGCCAAGCAATGGATTTTCCCCTTAACTCCGTGAAAGGGAACAACGGCACTAGGCCAAAATAAGGAAGCTCAGATGTCCCCCATGTTTAATAATAAGACATGATTGATTAAAAAGACTGAAGCAAGAAATGAAATTATTGATTTCTCAGCTGGGCTTTCAGTAAGAGATAACAAACAAAACTAAACAGATCAAAATTTTCCTCATGTGGAATTTCTTCTGTGATAAGGAATTTTGTGCGAAACATAGTACACAACTTGGGACTTTACTCTCCTATGTGTAATCTTACATGACTTACAAGGTTAGACCTATTACTGAAATCTTTCCCACAATCTGGACACTCATACGGTTTCTCTCCTGTGTGAGTCCTCTTGTGCAACACCAGGTGGGAACTCTGACTGAACGTTTTCCTCACAATCTGGACACTCATATGGTTTCTCTCCTGTGTGAATCCTCTGGTGTCTCCCCAGATGGGAATTACGCTTGAAACTTTTCCCACAATCCAGACACTCATATGGTTTCTCATCCATGTGAATCCTCTTGTGTATCCCCAACTGGGAATTACGCTTGAAACTTTTCCCACAATCTGGACACTCATATGGTTTCTCTCCTGTGTGAGTCCTTTGGTGTTCTATAAGGGAGGAATTCCGACTGAAACTTTTTCCACAATCTGGACACTCATATGGTCTTTCTCCTGTGTGAGTCCTCTGGTGCACCACCAGATCAGAATTGCAAGTAAAACCTTTCCCACAATCTGAACAGTACAGTTTCTCTCCTGTATGCGTGGTCTGGTGTTTCACCAAGTGGGATTTGTGATTGAATCTTTTCCCACAATCCAGACACTCATATGGTTTTTCTCCCGTGTGAATCCTCTGGTGTATCACCAGGTTCGAATTCTGACTGAAACTTTTCTCACAATATAGACATTCATATGGTTTCTGTCCTGTGTGAGTCCTCTTGTGTGTCACCAGGTCGGAATTCTGACTGAACCTTTTCCCACAACCCGGACACTCATATGGTTTCTCTCCTGTGTGAGTCCTCTGGTGTTCCAAAAGTGAGGAATTCCAACAGAACCTTTTTCCACAATCTGGACACTCATATGGTTTCTCTCCTGTTTGAGTCCTCTTGTTTATTGCCAGATTGGTGTGCATGCTAAATCTTTTGTCACAATGGGAGCACTGTTAGAGTTTCTCTTTGGTATGGGTCCTTCCACGAATCACGAGAGGCCTGTTCTGAGTGAAGCTTCTGCTGCACCCCAAACAGTTGTATGGCTTTTCACGGGGTGGTTCCACTTATGCATCAATCAGATGTGATCTGCAATCTGTGTTTTTTCACAAAATAGGCAGACTGTGGGAATTTTTTCACTATCCATGGAACCTTTTTCTTCCCACTGACTGAAAGTGTGTTTACAATTTCTGAAGGAAGTAGAAGCTTTGGATTGATGCTGCTTCTCATTCATTGTTGCCCACAGTGCTCTTCTTGGCATCCTCTTTATCTGTAAGATTCATATTAATGGGTTAGTTTCATTATTGTTTCAAAATGGTTGCTTGATATCTGAAAGCAGCAGAAATGCCTCATATATTACTATTAAAAAACAAACATCAAAATTCTAGTTTAACTTCTAACATTATGACAATGTAAAAACAGAATTTTAGAAATGTCTGTAAATTTATTAAATAGGAAAAACTGAAATATCAAGTTGGCATAAGTATTCAGACCCTTCACTCAATACTTTGTTGAAGCACCCTTAGTATCTATTACAGCCTCCAATATTTTTGGGTTGAGAAGCTTTGCACACCTGGATTACGGGTATTTTCTGACATTCTTCCTTGCAAGTCCTCTCAAGCACAGACAGGTTGGATGGCAACTGTTGGTGAACAGCCATTTTCAGTTCCCTCCCTAATGTTTAATAGGGTTCAAGTCAGGGCTCTGGCTGGGTCACTCTAGGACATTCACAGAGTTGTCCCTAAGCCACTCCTGTGTTGTCTTGGCTCTGGCTGAACTCCAGAGATCCTGTGTGGAGATGGGAGAAAGTTCCAGAAGGACAACCATCATTGCAGCCCTCCACCAATCTATGTTTTATGGCAGAGTGGCTAGGCGGAAGACTCTCCTCATTGCAAAACACATGAAAACCTGCTTGGAGTTTGAAAAAAAAGAACCTAAAGGACTCTCAGACTGTGAGGAACAAGATTTTTTGGTCTGATGAAACCTAGATTGATGCCACAATTGTATTGTAAACGTTACATCTGGAGGAAACCTGGCACTGCTCATCACCTGCTCAATGTTATCCCAACAGTGAAGCATGGTGGTGGCAGCATCATGCTGCGGGGTATTTTTCAGCAGCAGGGATGGGGAGACCGGACAGGGTTGAGGGAAAGATGAATGGAGCAAAGTACAGGGATATCCTCAATGAAAACCTATTCCACAGCACTCAGGACCTCAGACTGGGCCTAAGATTCAGTTTCCAACATGATGACAATCCTAAGCACACAGCCAAGACAACACAGGAGTGGCCTAAGAACAACCCTGTGAATGTCCTAGAGTGGCCCAGCCAGAGCCCTGACTTGAACCCTATTCAACAATTCTGGAGGGGACTGAAAATGGCTGCCCACCATTGGTCGACATCCAACCAGACTGAGGTGGAGAGGAAGAATGGCAAAAAATCCCCCAATCCAGGTGTGCAAAGCTTATAGCCTGATACCAAAAGAGACTTAGATGCCGTAATTGCTGCCAAAGGTGCTTCAGCAAAGTACTGAGTGAAGGACCTGAATACTTATGTCAAGATGGTATTTTAAGGTTTTTTGTTTTTAATACATTTACAGACATTTTCTAAAATTCTGTTTTCACTTTGTCATTATGGATATAGATAAATGATAAAAAATGAATTTCAAGAAGTGTAAAATGAGACTGCAGCACAACAAAATCGACAGAGGGGAAAAGAGTCTGAATAGTTTCTGAATACACTGCATATGAGTTCCTATTCACAGAAATACACGCCTAAGGATTTATCTATGTAAGCAATTATGTATATTTCAGTCTGCAAAATGCCTCAAAAGTGCATTCGCTCCATTATCTTGATCTGATTTTAGAAAGGTGGGGGGGAGAGACACTAACAGACCGAAATGGTGAACAAATGCTGTGCAAGATTTAAAGCATCCGTTTTGCCCATGAAACTCCTCGTTTGCCAGGACACCAATATGTCAATAAAATCAAAAGGAGTGACGTGTAACACGATGGGTGGTTCAGAAATATGAAAAATATATGATTTCTTTAAATCTCCCAGCAGAAAATCACAGGCAGCCGTTTTAAATCGGGCAGCAAAAGGATAATAAAATTCGGGGACGGGAAGAATATACAATAGCAGTCGACACGTTTCAGCCTTCTCCCTTCCCTGCTTCCTCGCCGTGCAGGAACCCAAAAGGCCCGACTTGCTCCCGGCTTTTCCTCCGACCTGCCCTCTACTCACCTCCCAGGAGCCGCCTCCACCACTTTAAACAGCACAGGAGTCACTCTGGTGACCAGAGACGCAACCCTCCTCCCCCGAATGACGAGCCGGAAGAAGTTCCTCGACAATGTCTCTAGCAATCTTATACTCTATCGTTTCGACGGCTTCCAGCTAGGCTTCTCTCCCTCCGGTAGAACGTGAATAGTAGTGATGCTGCTCCTGTAATCTATTCTCTGCTTTCTGGGGGCTTCTTTGTACAGCGCCATCTATCAACAGGGGAGGGAGATGGGTGGTTCCGAAATATGAAAAATGTACAGTTGAAAGAGACCTCGGGGGTCTTCTAATCCAAGCAGGAACAGGGTTACTAGGTAAATTTTGGCTTGGGTAAATACACTCAGGCATATGAGCAGAGATACACACTTATGAATGTATGTAGACAATATATGTGTATCTCCATGTGCAAAATGTCCCAGAAAATGCATTGGCTTAAATTGTTTGATCTACGGTATGTTTAGAAATGGGGGGGGGGGGGGCACTAATAGAAGAAATGGTACCCAACTCCTATTCAAGTGTAGCGGGTTGGGGTTGGGAGAGAAGAGAATAAAAGGAGGTTTTCGCAAGAAGTGGGGGAGACAGAGGGAATGAAAGAGAAGGAAGTTAGGTTTTGGCTGGAAAAGAAAGCCAGAAAGTAAGGATATGAAGGGATCCCTTGGGAAAATTATGCCTGAGGGGATAGAAAAGAGAGGCTTCTGTAGGCCAAGTCTGATGGAAAGGAGGGGATAGGAGAGGAGAGAGATTTGTGGGACAAACCTGCAGGAAGGGAGAGAATAGGATAGGAGAGGGATATATGGGACAAGCCTGAAAGAAGGGAATAGGATAAGAGAGGTACTTGTAGAGCAAACCAGAGGGAAAGAAGAGTTTGAGTTAAAGGAATAAGCAGAGGAATCAACGGAGCAGAGGCTGTGGAAGGGGAACCCAGCAGGCAGTTCAAGAAAGAGCGAAGAGAGAAAAAGTGGAAGGTCAAATCAGGCACCTGAATGCCACCCCATTACATGACACACCTGTTGAAGAAAAGACTAACCATCCCCCTACCACATGACCTCCCTGCTGAGAATAGGCTGACCACCACCTCATTACATGACCCTGGCAAGTAGGGGTTCATCAGAGAGGGACTAGTGTGGTCTGGCAGCCATACGAAGAGGTCCAGGAGAACCCAGACTCCAGCGACCCTTACGGGGGTTAGTGCTACACATGGGGGCTCATCTGGGATTTCCTTCTAGCCTTCTTCCACGAGTGGGGGTGGCAGTGGTCCCATCTAGGAGCATGAGCCAAGTGAACAAAATGGACTCCACTGCTGTCACTAAGTGGTGTGAGGAACAGAACAGTGAGATAAAGACAAATGTAGCAATTGACATCCCTGGGGATGTTTGGCCAGAAGAGCGAATTTTACGGGCAGTGAGGACCCTTGTTATAGATCAAAGGTTATATATGATACAAAGGTGGACCAGGACTCCTCTTACTGTGCTCTTAATGTGCTATTGGAATGGAAAAGAAAGGTCACAGAGTGCTTTGGGGTTGAGAGCCTTCAATTGACAGAGGACACCATGGTAAAGGGTGATACACCCAACCCCATGGGCTATACTTTCAGCGAAGACATTGGGCCTCCAAGAGGAGACACATGTCTTGATCATCAAAGAGGCAACAGATATAGGATCTGCCCAGGCTGTGGAGAGCCTGACACCCACCCAAACCCTGACTGGCAACTACTTTTTGGGAGTTGGGTACAAGAAACTACATATCTTTTCAGAGATAAAACCAGTGCCAGAAGGGGAGGAAGAATATGAAACCTGGATGAAGCAGGCAATCCCGCTGCGGAAGTGATTAGAAGGTTAACACTCAGCTGAAGGCAATTTACCATGCATAATTACCTCTGTTTACTGCATGATGAATTTGGACCTGCTGAAACAGTTTCTAGCCTGCTGTTTTGGTTTGAGCAAATGTACCAGAAGAGAGGTGAAAGGCAATCTGAGTACCTAAGAAGATTGAACAAGTTACTATGTCAGATTGTAGAAAGGAAGGTGGATGGACCTAGCTGAAGTAGTATGACTAGGATGGAGCAACTTTCACGAGGTGCTTTATTCTCCAACCCAGCATGGAATCAAATAAAGACTCAGGCTGAAGGCAACACCTGAGGGTTTCATGAGCTCATAAGGAGAGTTAGGTCAACAAGTGGTGGATAACCAGCTCAATGTTAAGGTCAAATATCCCATTTAAGCAAGATGATGGCCTTGTGGACGGCAATGGGTGGTTCACCCATGAATCGCGGGTCAATGGGGGAGTGGGCACTTCTGCTTCAGCTGAGAACTTGGTGAAGCCAGTGATCCATTATAACTGTGGGGCTGCAGGCATTACAGGTGTACTTGTACTAAACCACAGAAACCATGGAATTCGGCCCGGTCAGGAAACTACAGAGGGCCCCAGTGAGGAAATCAACTGGGCGGCCAGTGATACCAGCTATCTGACAGGAGGCTGATCACCAGCCCATGACGTGACCTTGGCAAGCAGGGGTGCATCAGAGAGGGACCAGTGTGGACTGGCAGCCATACGAAAAGGGCCAGGAGAACCCAAACTCCAGCATAGTTATGGGGGTTAGCATCACCCAAGATTTAAAGCATCTGTTTTGCCCATGAAGCTCCTCGCTTGCCAGGAAAGCAACTTGTCAATAAAATCACAAGGAATGAAGCGTTATGTGAAGGGTGGGGGAGGTGGATGGTTCAGAAATATGAAAAATATATCAAGATTGATAAAGTTGACAAAGATTTATTTAAATGTCCCAGGAGAAAATCACAGGCAGCTGTTTTAAATAGTGCAGCAAAAAGATCAAAACTTTTAGGGAAAGAATATATAGCAGCACCCAACATCTTTCATTCTTGACCCTCCGCTGCTTTCAGGCCGGAACCCAAAAGACCCGGCTTCTCCTCCGACCTGCCCTTCACTCACCTCCCAGGAGCCACTTCTACAGCAGAAGAGGAACCAGCGAAGCCATCATCCCCCCACACCAGATCAGTGGAAAAGGAAGTACCTCTATCGTCCTTTCCTCCACATCCTCTCTAGCAATCTATTGTTTCAATTCCTTCCAACTCGGCATTTCTCCCTCCAGTATAATGGCAAGACTAGCAATGTCACTGCTGTACTCTGTTCTCTGCTTTCTGGGGGCTTCTTTGTACAGCACCATCTAGCGACATAAGATTGAAAGTCACCTTCGTTCTATTTGTACCCTTAAGCATTTGCAAGAGGTTTTCATGGAATCCGTGGTTCCTTCTGTGCCATCAAGGTGACGAATTCAACTCCTCACCGAGTGCAGGAATAGTTTTTGTCCACAATAATCTGTGCTAAACCTTTTTATTTTCTTTCCCCAAGAGTGCCCTCACTGTCCCTCTTTCTGCAACTAAACCAAAGAAGGTGAGAATGACTTATAAAAGGCAGACTGAAAGAGCACCTCCCTTGGGGGCTGGTGAAGATTGTTCCAGCCAGTTTTGGGTGGGGGCGGTACAGGATAACTCCTTGAAACCTGCCTTGGCAAATGATTGAAGCTGTAATAGTGAAGCTGTTCAGTGGAAGGCTCTAGTCCTGGTCTGTCCTTTGAGATCTGTTAGGGACGCCATCATCGCCACTGCAACTGAACGAGGAGCTGCTTTTGCAGGAAGTAAACCAGAGGTCTCCAAACTTGGCAACTTTTAAGACTTGTGGACTGCAACACCCAGGCATCCACAAGTCTTAAAATTGCCAAGTTTGGGGACCCTGAATTAAACCAAGGGAAAGATCCATAGGAGGAACACAACATGCCATCAGGCAGGGAGAAAAAGCACCTCCCTTGTGGGTCACTGAAGACCATTCCAGCCAGTTCATCTTGGGGTGCAGCATAACTCCCCAAAACCATATTTGTGACTGAGGGAAGCTTAAAGAGTGATGCTTAACCCTTCTTACCTTCACAAGATTAGCCAGGTGCTGCATCATAAAAGTTGATAAAGGTCTTGTTTGTATGTGCAGCCTTAAACGATCGTCAGCTTCATATCCCTTTAATAGAATGAAATACAGGCCAAAACCTTGAAGTGCCCACCCACATTGCTTCCAAACCCATCTAGATAGGAGATAATATTTTTTCAACTGCATTCTTGCAGCTGGAACTGTCAGGATTACCCTCAGTAAACAGTGTGGTCACGTGATGCCACTTTCTATAATCCCATTGCATAGCAATGGAATTTCTGGAGCCAAATGCTGTCATAACCCGAGAACTACTATTTCCCCCTCCAAGTGCAGGAAGAGTCATTTCCTTCCTTCTGGACAGTTGGTATGCTGACCAGCTTGATACCTTCAACAGCAGTTTGCTATCCATTAAAAAACCAAAAATAGTGATTTTCCTGGCAGAGACGTTCAAGGCTTTGCTGCAGATTATGATCTTTTGTTAAGTGCAGCTGATGAGGGCAATGAAAGGTTGTCAGCCTGGAACCTGAACTCGCCCTCTGCTTGCTTATGATTTTGCCACCTTGGAGAAAGGGCTGTGCAGGAGAAAGACACCTGTGACCTCCTCAATCTGGTTCCTGCTTGAGAAACTCATGGCTGGGGGAGGGGCTCTGCACAGATTCATCTATTGCACCAATTATGCCCTTTCCTGGACCAGGGGGGCCTTGCACATGGGTCCCTCATGCCATGGTCACCTGTTTGGATTATTGCAGTGGACCACTCAGAAACTTCAACTGGTCCAGAATGCAGCAACACAGTTAATGGGAATTCCCTAGACTGCAGATATTACATCTTTGTTGTGCAAGTTGTACTGGATTTGTTTCTCTACAAGTACAACTCAAGATGCTGCTCATCAACTATTTCTATATTACAGCAATAGTGCTTAGAATTAATATACCCACAGTGCTTTATAGCGCTTTCGGTTGATTATCCCCAAATGGGTCCTCATTTTACCAATCTAAGAAGGACGGAAGGCTGAGTCCACCTCCAGCCCTGTCAAGATCGAGTTCCAGGCTGTGGGCAGAGTCAACTGGCAATACCGCATTCTAACAACTGAGCCAACAGGACAACTATCATTGTTGTCCCACCTTTATTATTTTTGCATCCATCGGTCCTACCAGATCAGATAAGATCAGAGTCTCTTCCCTTAAACATTACTGTTGGACAGAAGCTAGGAAGTGAGTCTTATCTTTTGCAGATCCTTCCCTATGGAAGTCTCTTCTCTCCCTCTTTTAGCCTCCTAGTCTTCTGAAATGAAGAAAGATCTAGTAAAATATTAACTTAGGCAAGAAAAACCAAAAGTACACATATAGACTGGGTGAACCAGGCTTAACAGCATATCTGTGAGGGATCTTTGAGTCTTACAACATGTTAAACATGGGCCAACAGTATGATGTGGCAGCCAAAAAAGCCAATGCAATCCTAAGCTGCATTAACAGAAGGATACAATCAAGGTCAAATGAGGTACTAACACCACTCAATAAAGCCTTAGAAAGATCACACCTAAAATGAGCAATGGTGGCACAGGCTACTTCTGCTGCCTGCTGGCAATTTGGCAGTTCGAAATCTCACCAGGCTCAAGGTTGACTCATCCTTCCATCCTTCTGAGATGGGTAAAATGAGGGCCCAAATTGTTGGAGGCAATATGCTGATTCTGTAAATTCTGTAAACTGCTTAGAGAGGGCTGTAAAGCAGTATATAAGCTTAAGTGCTATTGCTACTGCATCCAGTTTTGATCACCACACTATAAAAAAGATGTTGAAACTTTAGAAAGAGCGCAGACAAGAGCAACCAAGATGACTAGGGGACTGGAGGCTAAAACATATGAAGAACGATTGCAGGAACAGGGCATGGCTAGTCTAGTGAAGAGAAGGATCGGGAGACATGACAGCAATCTCCCAATATTTGAGGGGCTGCCACAGAGAGGAAGGGGTCAAGCTATTTTCCAAGGCACCTGAAGGCCAGACAAGGAACAATAGATGGAAACGGATCAAGGACAGATTCAACCTGGAAATAAGGAGAAATTTTCTCAGCCAGTGAGAAAGCCAATGGAACAGCTTGCCTTCAGAGGTTGTGCGAGCTTCATCACTGGAAGCTTTCAAGAAGAGGACTGGACTGTCATTTATCATAAATGGTGTAGTGTCTCCTGCTTGGGTGGAGGGTTGGACTAGATGACCTACAAAGTCCCTTCCAACTGTTAAAGCCTGGTAGCTATTCCCCTAAGCACTGGGATAAGAAGAGATGGCTACGTATCAAAAGCTTGATTTGGAACCAGGTGTTTGTTTAAATTTATAAAACTTACATGCCGCTAATCTTGCAGTGAATTTCTGCAACTTAAAATCGTTGCAAGGAGAAAGATTACCAATTTTGAGCAAGAAGAGCCATAGGCATAAAAATAATTCGTAAGGCCAGGAGGCCTGGTTAACTTCTAAATTGAACAATAGCAAGAATCGTCTTTTTGAAATTCGCAGACGATCCAAATGCCATCAGTCTTGCTAGACGTGCCTTGTATTTCCAGGGCAGGCACATGTTAAAGGAAGCTTTGCAATTTGCAATATATGGAGTTTATTGCAGTGATGGGATTCAAAATAGTTTACTACCAGTTCTGTGGGCGTGGCTTAGTGGCATGGCAGGGGAAGGTTACTGCAAAATCTCATTCCCCCGCCCACCCCACTAACCTACTTTCCAGCTCCATTCTCCTGTGCAGGACAACAAAAGAAGACCCAGCCAATCAGCTGGGACTCGGGAGGCAGAGAAGAGATTGGGGCAGGGCCAGTCAGAGGTGGTATTTGCGGGTTCTCTCAACTACTCAAAATTTCCACTACCGATTCTCTAGAACTGGTCAGAACCTGCGGAATATCACCTCTGGTTTATTGGTTTCTATATTAAGGTTTTTCTGCTGTAAACCATGTGGAGTCACAATGGGTTGGGCTACCATAAGATGCTAAGTAAAAATACAAACATACATGTTTATATCCTCTTGTATCATATGTAGAATTAACTCAAGGCAACAAACACGTAACAGATCCAAACCTGCTTTCTCTGGCCCACAATGGCAATTCCCCTTGACTCTGTGAAAGGGAACTGATCACATTACGTCAAACTAAGGAAGCTCAGATCTCGTCTCTCATGTTTAATAATAAGACATCATGACTAAAAAGAATCACCCAATAAATGAAATTATTGATTTCTCATCTGGGCTTTCAGTAAGAGACAAAAAGGGAAATTAAAGATTTCTCTAAACAGATCAAAGTCCTGTATGACTCCTCTGGTGTATCACCAGCTTGGAATTATCCTTGAAACTTTTCCCACAATCCACACACGCATATGGTTTCTCTCCTGTGTGAGTCCTTTGGTGTATCACCAGCTTGGAATTCTGCTGGAAACTTTTCCCACAATCTAGACACTCATATGGTTTCTCTCCTGTATGAGACCTCTGGTGTAAGATCAGATGAGAATTCTGACTGAAACTTTTCCCACAGTCCGGACACTCATATGGTTTCTCTCCTGTGTGGGTCCTCTTGTGTATCACCAGGGTGGAACTCTGTCTGAACCTTTTCCCACAATCCAGACATTCATATGGTTTCTCTCCTGTGTGAATCCTCTGGTGTCTCCCCAGATGGCAAATACGCTTGAAGCTTTTCCCACAATCTGCACACTCATATGGTTTCTCTCCTGTGTGGGTCCTCTTGTGTATCACTAGGTAAGACTTATTAATGAAACTTTTCCCACAATCCGGACACTCATATGGTTTCTCTCCTGTATGAGTCCTCTGGTGTTCTATAAGGGAGGAATTCCGACTGAAACTTTTTCCACAATCTGGGCACTCATATGGTTTTTCTCCTGTGTGAGTCCTCTGGTGTAACACCAGGTCAGAGTTGCAAGTAAAACCTTTCCCACAATCTGAACAATAGAATTTCTCTCCCGTGTGAGTCCTCTGGTGTTTCCCCAGGTTGGAATTCTGACTAAAACTTTTCCCACAATACAGACACACATATGGTTTCTCTCCCGTGTGAGTCCTCTGGTGTGCCACCAGATTTGAATTCTGACTGAAACTTTCCCCACAATACAGACACTCATATGGTTTTTCTCCAGTGTGAGTCCGCTGATGTATCACCAGGTTCGAATTATGATTGAACTTTTTCCCACAATCCAGGCACTCATATGGCTTCTCTCCTGTGTGAGTCCTCTGGTGTGTCACAAGCTTGGAATTATTCACAAAACATTCCCCACAATACAGACACTCATATGGTTTTTCCCCAGTGTGAGTGTTCTTGTGTATCACCCGATTGGTGTGCATACTAAATATTTTATCACAATGGGAGCAGTGGTAGAGTTTCTCTTTGGTAAAGCTTCTAACACATCCCAAACATTTGTATAGCTTTTCATAGGGTGGTTCGACTTATGCATCAATTGGATGTGATCTGCAATCTGTGTTGTTCCCAAACTAGGCAGTCTGTGGGATTTTCCAACATTGATATTCTTGGATTCTTGAGGCCAACAATGTTTCTGATCTCTTACCTGGCGGTTCTCTGATTCAAGCTTTTTTCCCCAAATGCTTTCATTAATGCCTGCCAGTTTTGGCTAGCCAGGTCTATCCTTTTTATTCCCACTGACTTCCAGGTGTTCTTTATTTATAAATTATCCTCCTTGACTTCTCATGTAATGTTTCCTTGAGTTCCAGATACTCTATTTTTTCCCAGCTGAAAGCTTTGTACTGTCTCTCAGCAGCTGGGGAAGAAGAAGAGATTTTACGCTTTTTGGAAGAAGCTGAAGATTTTGACTGATGGTTTGTTTTACATTTTAATGCTGTTTCTCATTCTCTGTTGTCCAGAGTGCTCTTCTTCGCATCTTCTTTTGTCTGTAAGATTCATATTAATGCGTTAGTTACATTATTATTTAAAAATTGGTGCACGGTGTTTTTTTACCATTAAAAACAAATCTCAAAATTCTTGTTTAATCTCTAGGAATAACTATAATTCATTTGGCATGGAGAAGGCTAGGAGATATAAATATCAACCCAATGAAAAAAATTCTCCTTTTCACTTGAGTAAATCACAGAGTGCACTCAGAAAATATTCAAAGTATTCAGATCCCCTTCACTTCTATTACTTTTGTTACGCTGCAGCCTGATTCTAGAGTTATTAAAATTCATTTTTTCTCATTAATCTACACTCATAATGACAAAGTAAAATCTGCCCACCGATGGTCACCATCCAACCTGGCTGAGCTTGAGAGGACTTGCAAAGAAAAATTGCAGAAAATACCACAATTCAGGTGTGCAAAGCTTATCGCCTGATACCCAAAAAGGCTTGAGCCTGTAATCTCTGCCAAAGGTGCTTCAGCAAAGTACTGAGTGAAGGACCTGAATACTTATGCCAAGGTGGTATTTCAAGTTTTGTTGTTTTTTTATTAAATTTACAGACATATTCCAAAATTCTGTTTTCACTTTGTCATTATGAATGTTGATGAATGAGAAAAAATGAATTTCAAGAAGTGTAAAATGCGGCTGCAGCACAAACAAAATCGACAGCAGTGAAAAGGGTCTGAATAGTTTCCGAATGCACGGTGTATGGGTTCCTATTCACAGGGAAATAGTCTCCTAAGAATTTATCTATGGAAGCAATTATGTGTATTTCAGTCTGCCAAATGTCTCAGAAGTGCATTCGCTCCATTATCTTGATCTGATTTTAGAAAGGGGGGGAGGGAGACACTAACAGATGGAAATGGTGAACAAATGCTTTGCAAGATTTAAAGCATCCGTTTTGCCCATGAAACTCCTCGCTTGCCAGGATAGCAACAATGTCAATAAAATTACAAGAAGTGAAGTGTAACATGAAGGGTGAGGGAGATGGGTGCTTCGGAAATATGAAAAATATATGATGATTTCTTTAAACCTCCCAGCAGAAAATCACAGCAAAATCGTGCAGCAAAAGGCATAATAAAATTCGGGGACGGGAAGAATATACAACAGCAGTCGACACGTTTCAGCCTTCTCCCTGCCCTGTTTCCTCACCGTGCAGGAATCCAAAAGGCCCGACCTGCCTTCCACTCACCTCCCAGGAGCCGCTTCGACCCTCCAAACAGCACAAGAGGATCCGCCAACGGCATCAGCCCTCCCTTGGATGATGAGCCGGAAGAGGAAATACCTCTGTCCTTCCCTCATCGTCTCTAGCAATCTTATACTCTATCATTTCAATTGGTTCAAGCTCGGCTTCTCTCTGGTACGATGTGAATAGTAGCGACGCCGCTGCTGCACTCTATTCTCTGATTTCTAAGCGCGAGTGTCCCGCGACATTAAGTTAAAAATCTACTATCTACCCTAAAGCATTTGAACTTTATAATAAAATAAAGGGAATAAACTCCCTTTGGGGCTGGTGAAGATTGATTCATCCAGGTTTAGGCGCGCGCGTGACATGCCTTGGCAAATGATGAAGTTGCAATAGTTAAACTGTTGAATGGAAGGCCTTGTGTGTCCTGTTGAGCCTCGCAGGGATGCCCTCATCAGCACCGTAACTGAGCCAGGAGCTTCTTTTGTAGGGATTAAGCCAAGGGAAAGCATCCCTAGGAGGAACACAATGTGCAATTAGGGAGAGAAAAAGTGCACCTCACTTGAGGATCAGTGAAGACTATTCCAGCCACTTATTCGTCTTAGGGTGCAGGATAACTCCTCAAAATTATATCTGCAACTGAGGGAAGCTTGAAGAGTGATGCTTGACCCTACTTACCTTCACAAGATTAGCAGGTACTGCATCATAAAAGTTGATAAAATTCTTGTTTGTATGTGCAGCCTTAAACAATTGTTAGCTTCATATTGGGTTTTTAAGGGGGGGGGGGGGTTTCCTAATTTTAGTCTGCAGCTGATTTAAATATTTAATTACTTTTTAACTTTTGTATTTTTGTGGGGTTTTTAGATGAGCTGTTCACCGCCCTGAGTCCCTTGGGAGAAGGGCGGTATATAAATGTAATAAATAAATAAATAAATAAATAAAATATCCTTTTAGTAGAAGAATGAAATACAAGACGAAATCTTGAAGTGCCCACCCACATTGCTTCCAAACCCATCTAGATATTATTTTTCCCTCTGCACTCTTGCAGCTGGAACTGCGAGGATTGCCCTCAGTAAGCAACATGGTTTAACATCTACATGAAACTGCTAGGGGAGGCTATCCATCCTGTATTATCCAATTATGTACAGGTACGCCTCAATTTACTTCATTTAGTGACCATTTGAAGTTACAATGTCATTGAAAAAAGACACATGACCATGATTCACACTTAAAGGCCACTGAAGTATTGTCACATGATCAAAATTCAGACTCTGGGCAATTCACTAATCTGTGACAGTTGCAGTGTCCTGAGGTCATGTGATCCCCTTTGGCAGCTGAGCTGGTACACAAATTGGAAGTCCTCCTGGACTCACAATTCTTGCTTGATGAGGCCATAGCTGGGGGAGGGGCTTTGCAGAGATTCCTCTCGTGGACCAATTGTGCCCTTTCCTGGACTGGGATGCATTGCAAAGGGGGAGTCACTCTTGCCTTGGTCGCCTCCTATTTGAATCCCTGAAGTAGACCACTAGAAACTTCAACTGGTCCAGAATGCAGCAGCGCACAGTAATGGAAGCCCCTGGCCTAGGTTGCCCATGTAACATGTTTGGGCTGCACTAAAGTCATTTGCTTTAATTTTTGCTTTAATAAAACAAAGAAAAAATAGCTTTGCCCCTAAGCACTGGGAGACGAAGAGAGAACTGCACACATCAGAAGGTAAATTGAAACCAGGCTTCTATGTTTAATGCATTTGGTTTTAATAGTTTTAAAGTCAATTATTGATTAGGAGCTGGCCAGAGTTTGTTAAAACATGGATGGCTACATAAACATTTTAAATAAATCAGAGGAAGAAGAAATGAATGAATGAATCCAATAAGGCCACCCATCTGCAAGTTCATTGAGACTCAACAATGAGTTGGGCTGCCATATACATGCTACGTAAAAATATATACAATATTTACATCCCCTGTATTATATGTAGAAATTACTCACGGAGACAAACATATCTAACACAGGTCCAAACTTTCTCTGGCCAAGCAATGGATTTTCCCCTTAACTCCGTGAAAGGGAACAACGGCACTAGGCCAAACTAAGGAAGCTCAGATGTCCCCCATGTTTAATAATAAGACATGATTGACTAAAAAGACTGAAGCAAGAAATGAAATTATTGAGTTCTCACTAGGCTTTCAGTAAGAGACAACAAACAAAATTAAAGATTCCTCTAAACAATTTTTTCTCATGTGGAATTTCTTCTATGATAAGGGAGGAATTTTGTGCGAAACAGAGTACATGACCTTCTCCGTGGGGGCACCCACCCTTTGGAATGGGCTCCCCTCAGGGCTACGGACAACCACTGACCTGAGGGCGTTCAGACGTGATCTGAAAACCTGGCTCTTTGAGCAGGCCAGCCTGGGCTGACTTCAAATGGGATTTTAAATGAGGGGTTTTAGATCTGATTTTGGCTGGGGTATGGTAATTTTAGCTCATTCTTAATCGGGGGTTTCAACTTTTTTAACGGCAGCCTCATAATTTAGTCTCTTTTAATCTTGTAATCTGTAATTTATAATATATTTTAGTTGGCTGTTCACCGCTCTGAGTCCTTCGGGAGAAGGGCAGTATACAAAACTATTTAATAAATAAATAAATAAATGACCTGAACATTACTCTCCTATGTGTAACCTTACATGACTCATAAGGTTAGACCTACTATTGAAATCTTTCCCACAATCTGGACACTCATATGATTTCTCTCCTTTGTGAGTCCTCTTGTGTCTCCCCAGATGGGAATTACACTTAAAACATTTCCCACAATCCAGACACTCATATGGTTTCTCATCTGTGTGAATACTCTTGTGCCTCTCCAGATGGTAATTACGCTTGAAACTTTTCCCACAATCTGGACAGTCATATGGTTTCTCTCCTGTGTGAGTCCTCTGGTGTTCTATAAGGTTGGAATTCCGACTGAAACTTTTCCCACACTCTGGACACTCATATGGTCTTTCTCCTGTGTGAGTCCTCTGGTGCACCACCAGATCAGAATTGCAAGTAAAACCTTTCCCACAATCTGAACAGTACAGTTTCTCTCCTGTATGCGTGGTCTGGTGTTTCACCAAGTGGGATTTGTGATTGAATCTTTTCCCACAATCCAGACACTTATATGGTTTTTCTCCAGTGTGAGTCCTCTGGTGTATCACCATGTTCGAATTCTGACTGAAACTTTTTCCACAATATAGACATTCATATGGTTTCTCTCCTGTGTGAGTTCTCTTGTGTGTCACTAGGTCGGAATTCTGACTGAACCTTTTCCCACAATCTGGACACTCATATGGTTTCTCTCCTGTGTGAGTCCTCTGGTGTTCCAAAAGGGAGGAATTCCAACTGAACCTTTTCCCACAATCTGGACACTCATATGGCTTCTCTCCTGTTTGAGTCCTCTTGTTTATTGCCAGATTGGTGTGCATGCTAAATCTTTTGTCACAATGGGAGCACTGGTAAAGTTTCTCTTCGGTATGGGTCCTTTCACAAATCACAAGAGGCCTGTTCCGAGTGAAGCTTCTGATGCATCACAAACATTTGTATGGTTTTTTCGCGGGGTTGTTCAACTTATGCATCAATCAGATGTGATCTGCAATCTCTGTTTTTCACAAAATAGGCAGACTGTGGGGATTTTCCAACACTGATATTCTTGGATTCTTCAGAAGGCCAACAAGATTTCTCATCTCTTACCTGGTGTTCTTTGATTCAAGCTATTCTTTCCTTCCACAAAGGCTTTCGTTAAATGTCTGCCAGTTTTGACTAGCCACGGAACCTTTTTCTTCCCATTGACTGAATGTGTTTTTACAATTTCTGTAGGAAGTAGAAGCTTTGGATTGATGCTACTTCTCATTTACTGTTGCCCAGAGTGCTCTTCTTGGCATCCTCTTTGTCTATAAGATTTATATTAATGGGTTAGTTTCATTATTGTTTCAAAATGGCTGCATGATATCTGAAAGCAGCAGAAATGCCTCATATATTACCATTAAAAAAAAAAACATCAAAACTCTAGTTTAATCTCTAACATTACGACAAAGTAAAAACAGAATTATAGAAATGTCTGTAAATTTGTTAAAAAGAAAAAACTGAAATATCAAGTTGGCATAAGTATTCAGACCCTTCACTCAATACTTTGTTGAAGCACCGTTAGCGTCTATTACAGCCTCCCATCTTTTTGGGTATGACATGAGAAGCTTTGCACACCTGGTTTGGGGTATTTTCTGTCATTCTTCCTTGTAAGTCCTCTCAAGCTCAATCAGGTTGGATGGCAACTGTTGGTGAACAGCCATTTTCAGTTCCCTCCAGAAATGTTCAATAGAGTTCAAGTCAGGGCTCTGGCTGGGCCACTCTAGGACATTCACAGAGTTGTCCCTAAGCCACTCCTGTGTTGTCTTGGCTCTGGCTGAACTCCAGAGATCCGAGATCTCTGTGTGGAGTGGAGAAATTCCAGAAGGACAACCATCACTGCAGCCCTCCACCAATCTAGGTTTTAATGGCAGAGTGGCTAGACAGAAGCATCTCCTCAATGCAAAACACATGAAAACCCGCTTGGGGTTTGCAAAAAAAGCATCTGAAGGATTCTCAAGATTCTGAGGAACAAGATTTTCTGGTCTGATGAAACCAAGATTGAACTGTTTGGACATTTACCAATTCTATGGTAAATGTTACATCTGGAGGAAACCAGGAACCTCTCATGACTTGCCCAATGTCATCCTATCATTGAAGCATGGTGGTGGCAGCGTCATGCTGTGGGGTGTTTTTTATCAGCAAGGAAGGGAGACAAGTCAGGTTTGAGGGAAAGATGAATGCAGCAAAGTACAGGGATATCCTCAATGAAAACCTATTCCACAGCACTCAGGACCTGAGACTGAGCCTAAGATTCACTTTCCAACATGACAACAATCCTAAGCACACAGCCAAGACAACACAGGAGTGGCCTAAGAACAACTCTGTGAATATCCTAGAGTGGCCCAGCCAGGGCCGTGACTTGAACTCTATTGAACATTTCTGGAGGGGACTGGAAATGGCTTCCCACCAATGGTGGCCATCCAACCTGACTGAGATGGAGAGGAAGAATGGCAAAAAATCCCACAATCCAGGTGTGCAAAGCTTATCACCTAGTACCAAAAGTGACTTTAATCGCTGCCAAAGGTGCTTCAGCAAAGTACTGAGTGAAGGACCTGAATATTTATGTCAATGTGGTATTTCAAGTTTTTTTGTTTTAAATACATTTACAGACATTTTCTAAAATTCTGTTTTCACTTTGTTATTATGGATACAGATGAAGAAAAAATGAATTTCAAGAAATGTAAAATGAAGCTGCAGCACAACAAAATCGACAGCAGTGGAAAGAGTCTGAATAGTTTGTGAATGCAGAATATTCCGTTTATGGGTTCCTATTCACAGGGAATAGTCTCCTAAGAATTTATCTATGGAAGCAATGATGTGTATTTCAGTCTGCAAAATGCCTCAGAAGTGGATTCGCTCCATGATCTTGATCTGATTTTAGGAAGGGGTGGGGAGACATACTAACAGATGAAATGGTGAACAAATGTTGTGCAATAAAGCATCCGTTTTGCCCATTGAAATTCCTCGCTTGCCAGGATAGCAACATGTCAATAAAATCACAAGGCATGAAGCGTAACATGAGGGAGGTGGGTGGTTCAGAAATATGAAAAAATATATGAAGATTTCTTTCAATGTCCCAAATCTCCCAGCAGATAATCAGAGGCAGCTTTTTGAAATCGCATAGCAAATGGATAAAAACATTTGGGGAGAGAAAGAATATGGAGCAGCAGCAGCCCGCACGTTTCATTCTTGTCCGTTCACTGCTTCCAGGCCGTAGAAGGGCCCAACTTCCTCCCGGTTTCTCTTCCGACCTGCCCTCCACTCACCTCCCAGGAGCCGCTTCGACCCCTTCAAACGGAACAAGCGGCTCCATTGATGCCATTATCCTTCCGTTGCTGATCCGAAGAGGAAGTCTCTCTGATCTCCTTTCCTTTACGTTGTCTCTAGCAATCCAATACTCTATCGTTTCATCTCGACCTCTCTTTTGTCAGTATATTGTCAATATTACCGATGCCTCTGCTGTAGTATATTCTCTGCTTTCTAGGCCCGATTGTCGCCATCTAGCGGCATAAGGTTGAAAAATCACCCTCGTCCTATACCCTGGAGCGTGTCCTTCTTTTGGTGCCATCCGACTCCCATCGAGCACAGGAATAGCTTTCGTCCGTGATAATCTATGCCAGGAGTCTGCAACCTTAAACATTCAAAGAGCCATTTGGACTCATTTCTCCCCACCCCAAAAAAAAACACCGGGAACCACAAAACCTCACTTGAGTCACTCACTCCCACCCAGTCACATGACACTCCCCATCACACACACCTACCCAGGTTTTGTGGCTCCCCTTGTTTTCTTTTCTATGGGAAATAGAAAATAGTTTGTCTGTCCCTCCCATCTTCCTCCCTCTATCTCCCTCTTTACCTCTTTCTCTCCCTCCCCCTCCCTCTCCCATCTTTCTTTCTTCCTCTTTCTCCCCTCCCTCCCTCTTCCCTCATCTCTTTCTTTCTTTCTTTCTTTTCTTTCTTTTTCTTTCTTTCCTTTTTCTTTTTTTCTTTCTTTTTCCTTCCTTCCTTCCTTTCTCAAGGACAGACAAACTTGAAGAGTTGACCCTACTTACCTTCACAAGATTAGCCAGGTGCTGAATCATAAAAGTTGATAAACGTCTTCTTTATATGTGCAGCCTTAAAGGATTGCCAGCTTCATATCCCTTTAATAGAAGAACGAAATACAGGACAAAACCTTGAAGTTCCCACCCACACTGCTTCCCAACAAATCTAAACAGGATATTTTTCCCCCTGCATTCTTGCAGCCGGAACTGCCAGGATTTCCCGCAGTAAGCAACATGCTTTAACATCTACATGGAACTGCTGGGGGGGGGGGGGCATTCATCCTATCATATCCAACTATGTAGATATTACTCAATTTACTTTGTCATACTATAATGTATTACTTTTACTGTTGTTGCTCTCTAGACCCATGTAGTGGCCAGAGAGACAAATATGCCACAACTATATTGTTTGAAGCTCACCCTGTCCATTTACCATCACCCAGCACTCTCAAACCAAGTGCACATTGGGATGCCAGACTCCATTTTCTGTAGCATTTGGAGGTCATTCAAGGAGAAACCCACATCCCACAAACAGAGCATTGCTGATGAGATTCAAACTGTTTTAATTTACTGTTATATTCAGCAGTAACTTAATACTGTCTCTCTTATATTTGATTCTCACTGTATGTATCCCTATTTTCCTCAGTTTTACCATATCCTGTTCTCTTAATAAAGCATTCAGATCTATGCACTATATGTTTTATTGGAGGATAGGTGGGTTTAGCTGCATGTCGAGCTGCACACAGACTAATGTGTAGTGGGGACAGAACATAGTGACCATTTCAAGTTACAATATCATTGAAAAAAGAGTCACAACAATTTTTCACTTAAAAGACACTACAGCATTGTGACACGATTAAAATTCAGACTGTGGGCAATTCACTAATCTTTGTGACAGTTTTCTGTGTCCTGGGATCATGTGATCCCCTTTGGTGACTGAATTGGTACAAAACCTGGGGATACTTCTGGACTTACAACTCCTGCTTGAGGAAGTCATGGCTGGAGAAGGGACTTTGCATCCATCAAAGAAAGGGACTGAGTTACTTGGCATTAAATTCACCAATTTCCTGGATAAACATTTAAACTGAACAGGGGGACAGAGAATTAATGGCTACAGAACATTTCTGTCCCCAGCAACCTAAATTAATAAGGATACCAGTGCATGAAAAATAGATGTTTGTGCAGGTAAGATTACCAACCTTGCTGTCAACCAAAACCAAGATTTAATAGTGAGTGCCATACCATGTGCATTAATCGAACAGGTGGCAAGAAAGTAGGGGCAGGCAGGCACAACACAGGTTATGTAGATAGTAAACACAGAGTCAGACATAAAGATCTCAAAAGCCTATATACAAATTCACAAAGTCTGGGGAACAAACAGGGTGAACTCGAACTATGAATACATGAAGGTAGATATGATATAGTTGGAATAACAGAAACTTGGGTGGATGAAACCCATGATTGGAACATACTGGTAGAAGGATACAAACTATTAAAAAAAAACAGACCCCATAAAAGAGGAGGTGGAATTGCACTGTATGTAAAGGATCATTATATTGCTACAGAAATGCATGAAACCAAAGATGAAAACCTCCTAGAATGCATATGGGTTAATATAAAAGAAAAAGAGAATGACATGGCCATAGGTGTATAATATAGGCCACACAATCAAGCAGAAAAAATAGATGTCCTTTTTGCCAACCAACTAACAAACATATGCAGGAAACACACAACAATAGTTGTGGAAATGCACCAAGTGAGGAATCAAATAAGTTCCTAACCAACCTAGCTGACAACTTTGTTGTCCAAAAGGTAGACGGTGAAACTAGAGGGACAGCCATACTGGACTTAATTCTTACAAACAGAGAAATGATAGAGGGAGTGTGGGATTAATTGTTCTGATTAATGATGCTCAATGTGTTATGATATATTCAACTTATATTCAACTCATGCTTAATTGGTGAAAGTTATTATCAGTAGGCTGCTGGAACAGGGGAGTTGCTTCAAAGAGAGATGCTTCAAAGAGAGTCAGGAATGTGGTCTTATCTGGAACTATGAGGTAACGGAATGAACTGATTTTAATGAACTGACTTTGTATTATTGTTGCTTGGCTGATATTGTGTAATCTTGCTTTTGCTAAATAAAAGAGTGCTTTGGACTTCGGTTCGGGGCATTTCATTTCAAGGAAAACCCTGTTTCCATGTCTCCTGATTTGCCGGGTTAGCCATTTAATTGCCTCAAGTGGTGACCCCCGACGTGATTCTAAAAGGATACGTCCGCTTTGTCCCCATCCTTCGCCAGGCATTGGCTTAAGCGCTTTCATCAGGTACACGGCTGGACCGCGTCTGATTCATCGTAAGTATGGGGAATGATCTATCTCAGGCTCAAGAAGAGCACGTCAGGGAATTGAAAGAGATAGTTAAGCGAAATTACTTTCAGTTTAACTCAGCTGGGAAAGCTCGGCAAGTTAAGGGAAAAGAGATTAAGGAACTTTTGAAATATGTATGGGAACATATGTCCTATTACCCTTTGTCAGGAAGTACGAAGGTGTCTACATGGAGAAAGATAGGCGAGGCCTTACACAATGCGCCTCGCGCCCCTGCACCCATACTCTGTACATGGCGTTCCCTAATTGAGGCATTGCAAATTCAAAATAATCCCTTATTGCAGCCCCTTCCTGACTCTGTCATTCACCCACCTCCCTATCAACCGGTTCTTGTTCAGCCAGCTGATACCACAGCGGTTCGTAATCATGGGCTGCTGCTCCCTCCTTCTGCCCCTGCTCTTAGTGAGCCTTCGCTAGCCCCTCGCGGAGTGAAAAATGCGGTGGACGCTGGATTTGAAAAGGCAATGGAGAATGGGGAGCTGTCTCCGGAGGAATTAATCAATCTTCCGGTCTCAGCTTTCCCTGTTGTTGTAGAAATGGATAGACTCGGAAATGAGGAACGTATCTGGCGTCCTTTAGAATTAAGAACTCTCCGGGAAATTACCACAGCAGTAAAAGATTATGGGTTAAAAAGTAAATATACAACTGCTTTGCTGGAAGCTTTGGCATTTGGTCGAATGATGATACCAGAGGATTGGAAAGCTTTAGCCAGAATGATTTTGTCCTCTGGTCAATATATTGTTTGGGATTTTCAATATAGACAACAGGCAATAGCTAGGGGAACAGCAAACATTACACCCGATCAGTTATATGGTGCTGATCAGTTTAGTACAGTTGAGTCACAACGTGATAACTTGGCAAATAATGTTTTCCCTATGATTAACCTTTGTGTGTTGGCTGCGTTTACTAAAGTAGATGAGGCTGGAGGTAGCTCCATTCGCAGTTTTGTTACCATTAAGCAGGGAAATGCTGAGCCATTTCAGGATTTTATTACTAAATTGAAAACTGCAATTGAAAGATCGGTGGATAATGATATGGCAGCTGCAGAATTACTCCAAAAATTAGCCGTAGAAAATGCTAATGCAGACTGTAAGGCTATTTTGAAGCCCTTGATAGCTACAGGACCGAAGGAAATTGCGCAGATGATTGAAGCTTGTGCTGCTGTAGGAAGCCAGCTCCATCAAATGGATGCCCTGGCTGCAGCAATGACTCGAGGAACCTTGCAAGGGAAGGGAAATTGTTTTAATTGTGGGAAGCCTGGTCACTTCAAGGCTCAGTGCCGGGCCCCTGGTGGTGGCCAACATCGAGGTCGTAAGGGACAACTAAGTAAGCCAAAAACAGTCTGTCCAAAATGCAAGAAGGGGTATCATTGGGCGAATCAGTGTCGTTCAATGTCACAACAAAAAAACTGACTCAGGGGGAGGTGGCAGAGCCCCCGGAAACAAATCCAGGAATAAATAAGGAACTCTGCCAAGATAAGTCTAATAGTGGTTGCTTAAGCCATAAACCTGCAACTGCTCATTCTGCGGGCATAGATTTGCCGCTTGCCACCCCATGTTCATTGACTTTTCCAGGTTTAATTGAAGTAGTTAGCACAGAAATGAAAGGGCCTCTGCCGGAAGGTACGGTTGGTTTGGTTTTACCACGATCATCGGCAGGGAAGAAAGGAGTTTTTGTAGTCCCAGGAGTGATAGATGCTGATTATGAAGGAATTATCAAGGTGCAGCTTCATGCAAATACTCCTGTTTCTCTACCTAAAGGGATGGCAGTGGCTCAGTTAATATTGCTGCCCTGTGTAACCCCCCCTGGAGATTCAGCTAGAATAAGGGGGGAGGGAGGTTTTGGATCTACTGATGAGAACAGTTTTGAGAGCTCTGTTTTAACAGTAACTAAACAGATAGCAGCTTATAAACCAATCATGACAATTTTACTCAATGGCAAACCTTTTTCTGGTTTGTTGGACACAGGAGCTGATGTCTCAGTCGTTCGGTCGGCTGAGTGGCCAAAGTTTTGGCCGTTAGTGGCTACTCCTGCTGTACGAGGTGTTGGTGGTCTCCAAGAGGCTCAGGTTAGCGAGAAATGGCTCACGGCTACGCTGAAGCAGGGGGGTGCAACAGCGAAAATTAAACCTATTGTCATGCAATTACATGTCAACTTGTGGGGGAGAGATTTGATGAGTCAGCTGAAAGCTGTCATTACAGTAGAGGATTGATAGTGGTGGAATTATGGAGACTCTTTTGAAATTACGCTTGTTATCCTCTGTCCCGGTGTGGACGGAGCAGTGGCCTTTATCCAGTGAAAAATTATATAATCTTCATCAATTAGTACAGGAACAGTTAGCAATTGGACATATTGAACCCTCCACTAGTCCATACAATAGCCCTGTGTTTGTTATTAAAAAGAAAAGTGGGAATTGGAGATTCTTACATGATTTAAGAAAAATTAATCAGATAATATTACCAATGGGCCCTCTTCAATGTGGTCTGCCCAATCCCAATCTGATCCCTAAGGACTGGGATTTAGTTGTTATAGATTTAAAAGATGCTTTTTTCACAATCCCTTTACATTATGATGATCGGAAGCTCTTTGCATTTACTGTCCCCGCTTTAAATAATGAAGCACCAACTAAGCGATATCAATGGAAGGTCCTTCCTCAGGGCATGCTAAATAGTCCTACTATGTGTCAAATGTATGTGTCTCTGGCGTTGTCACCCTTCCGTAAGGCACGGCCAGGGTGGAAAGTTATTCATTACATGGATGATATTTTGGTGGCCGCTCCTGGCCCGGAAGGGACCGTAGCACAGTCAATGGCTCTTTTAATAAAACATTTATCTAGGTATGGACTTTGTGTAAGCTCAGAAAAAATTCAAACTCATAGTCCTTTTAAATATTTAGGCCACAAGTTGACAGCAGCTCACTCCACGCCTATGATGGCAAAATTTGATTTACCACCAGTGTTTACGTTAGTAGAACTACAAAAGTGGTTAGGAAATATTAATTGGGTAAGACCTTATTGCAATCTTTCTACCCAGGAATTAAGCCCTTTGTTTGATGCCCTGCGTCAAGGAAAAAATCCTGCTGATCCAATATCCCTTAGTCAGAAACAGTTAGAAGTTGTTCGGTTGGTTGAGTGTCGGCTGACTGAGCAATGGACAGATAGATGTCAGGAAAATGCCCCTCCTCATTTAGCGTTATTGCCTGGTCGATTGCCTACTGGTGTGATTTTACAGATAACGTCAGAAAAAACCTTGCTTCTTGAGTGGCTGCACTTAGGCCATGTTGGGAAAAAATCTGTCTCCACAGGAGAAGATACCTTATCCACTTTGATTTTAAGGGGTCGATTCCGATGCCTTAAATTAATGGGCATTGAACCTATTATTATTTATGTTCCTTTTCGGCTTCACTTATGGGAAAAACTCTTGGCTACCTCTGAGCTACTTCAATTGTCTTTAGCAAATTGGCAAGGTACTTTTGCTTATCATTTACCATCAGATCATAGATTGTCCATTGTCACCAATACACATATAATTTTGGAAGAAGTTCGCTGCTCTTTTCCTCTCCCAGATGCTTTGACCTTATTTGTGGATGGAGGAAAAACATATGGTGCGTGCGTATGGAAATTAAACGAGAAGTGGCATACGAAAATTACCCCCCCTCAAAAATCAGCTCAACGAGCAGAATTGGCCGCTGCTATGTTGGCTTTTCAAACTTTTCCTGACACGCCATTTAATCTAATTGTGGATAGTCAATATGTTTACAACTTAACTATATGCCTCACAGGGGCATATGTATCCCCAGGAACGGAGGAAGGGCTACTTGCTCTTTTCTTATCGTACCAACAAATTTTAGAACAGCGTAAATGTCCTTATTTTGTTGGGCATATGCGTAGTCATTCCAATTTACCTGGAATCCTTGCTGAAGGAAACCAGCGAGCTGATGCCTCCACACGCGTGGAGCACTTACATTTATCTAAAACAACTCCGTGGGACAGCCATTCTTACTTCCATCAAGGGGCAAAAGCCCTTATTAAACAATTTGGCCTCTCAGCTACAGAAGCTGCTGCAATTGTCCAGCAATGTCCTACCTGTAGTAAAATTGCTACAGCTATACCCATGGGAGTAAACCCTAGGGGTTTGCACCGTAATGCCCTTTGGCAAATGGATGTCACGCAGTATCCCTCCTTTGCCCCGTGGAAATATCTACATGTTAGTATTGACACATTTTCTGGGTTTATTATGGCTACCCCACAAAGGGGGGAGACTGTTAAGCATGTCATTAATCATTGTCTTCGCACTTTTGCCTCCTCAGGGCCACCTAAGGAGCTAAAAACAGATAATGGTCCTGCCTATACTAGTTCAAACTTTGCTCAATTTTGTGATCGTTGGTCAATTTGTCATAAATTTGGCATTCCCTATAACTCGCAAGGACAGGCTATTTGCGAGCGAGCAAATGGCACTTTAAAACGCATGCTCGAAAAATTTAAACAACAACAAAGGGGGAATTCCCCGGGACTTCCGGGAATACAAGACACTCTTAATATTGCTTTATATTCTTTAAATTTTCTAACTCCCACCGGCTCGCCTCCAGCTACAGCGGCAGACCGGTTTTTCCCTTCTTCTGTTTCTTCCACAGAAAATCGCCCTCTGGTCTGGGCTCGGTTTCTCCCAGACCCTACGTGGTGCGGCCCATTTAAACTTATTACGTGGGGCCGCGGATATGCTGCAGTGGAAAATGAAAATGGTATTCGTTGGGTGCCTGGCCGCTGTGTTCGCCCTTACCACCCAAAACCTTGTGGGCCAGATCAAAAGACCCGGGATGCTGGGAACGGAGATATGGCGGAAAAATGTATTCCTGAACGATCTGGCGAGGACAGCGAAAGACCTCAATCTGACTAGATGTTGGCTGTGCATGCATATCCCGGGCACCTCTCGTGGGGGACTACCTTTGCATGCCATCCCACTTAATGATTCTGGGTGGAACGATAACTCAACAATTTACAATATATCTCACGTTTCTTTTAATTCTACCCCGGCTGTGGACATAGTACTTTTTGAAGCTGCTTTGGTTTGTTTTAATCGATCAAACGATACCAACATGGGAGATTACCAGCTGTGCAATCAAACCGTTATGTGGAATAATAGTGATGGTTTTTGTAATGCCTTTCAGGACACAATTAAATTTGCATGTCAGCAAGTAGCACTTCTTCAGACATTAGCAGAGTTGACATCCGCTCAACAGGTGGAATGGTCCGGTCCAATTTGGTTTCTGAGTGGCACTAAAGCATATAAACATTTACCAAAAACTTGGTCTGGTGTTTGCACCATGGGTTATGTGATTCCTGCTATCTATAAGACTGATGTATTACCTGCTGGTCGACTGCGAAATCGTCGGGATGTTGAAGCTAGCCCGATTGGTTTCCATTGGGACACTCAGCTCAGTCGTGGAATACTACCACCTTTGGGTGTGGCTATGAACTACCGTGATTTACATTTACTCAATAACTGGACTATGGCTATGTTTAATGAAACTATCTTTGCTTTGAAACTGGTTAATCAGGAACTTTCAGAAGTACGAAAAGTAGCTTTGCAAAATCGTTATGCTTTAGATATTATTCTGGCTTCTAAAGGAGGGGTTTGTGCTTTATTACATTCACATTGTTGTATATATATCCATGATAATGAACTCAATATTTCTCACACAGTACACACTATGGAAGAAATGATTGCTCAGAATCCTTTGGTAGGGACTGGTTCTGGTACCGTAGACATATGGGGAGCCATGTGGTCCTGGCTGCCGGATGGGTCTTGGATCCGAAGGATGGCTATGTCAATCATCTTGATACTGGTTGCTCTAGTAAGTGTTTGCTGTTGTATTCAATGCCTGCCTTCTCTAATAGGTATGGCTAAAGGACTTTTTCACGTTAAGCAAGAAATTCATGTTACTACTTATTATGCTCGTGATGGTCATGAAATAGAAAAGGGGGAGATGTGGGATTAATTGTTCTGATTAATGATGCTCAATGTGTTATGATATATTCAACTTATATTCAACTCATGCTTAATTGGTGAAAGTTATTATCAGTAGGCTGCTGGAACAGGGGAGTTGCTTCAAAGAGAGATGCTTCAAAGAGAGTCAGGAATGTGGTCTTATCTGGAACTATGAGGTAACGGAATGAACTGATTTTAATGAACTGACTTTGTATTATTGTTGCTTGGCTGATATTGTGTAATCTTGCTTTTGCTAAATAAAAGAGTGCTTTGGACTTCGGTTCGGGGCATTTCATTTCAAGGAAAACCCTGTTTCCATGTCTCCTGATTTGCCGGGTTAGCCATTTAATTGCCTCAAGGGAGTTGAAACTGCAGGAACCTTGGATGAAAGTGACCATGTCATACTAGAATTCAACATAACACAAACACAAGCAACAGAATATAATGACACCAGTCTTGGATTTTAAAAGAGCTGATTTTAACAGACTCGGAGAGAACTTGGGAAAGATTCCATGGATGAAAATCCTAAAGGGGAAAACAACTCAAGAATCTTGGGAAACTCTGAAAAGTATGATCATAGAAGCCCAGACCAGCACAATACCACTGAGAAAGAAAAACAAGAAATCCAAGAAGAAACCAGCATGGCTGCACAAAGATCTCTCTGGCAAATTGAAAGAAAAAAAGGACAAGTACAAAAAATGGAAAGAAGGACATACAACTAAGGCAGAATATCAGCAGATAGCCGGAATCTGCAAAGACTAAGTCAGGATAGCAAAGGCTCAGAACGAACAAAGACTTGCAACAAAAGTAAAAGATAATAAAAAAAGTTTCTTCCAACATATAAATAACAAGAAAAAAATCAAGGAAACAGTCGGTCCACTAAAGAGAGAAGATGGCAAGGAAGTAACAGGCAACAGAGAGAAAGCAGAACTGCTTAACTCATTCTTTGCATCGGTCTTTATGCAAAACGAAACTATAGCCCAACCTATCAAAAACATAACTGTAAAAGACAGATGAGAAATAAAAGTTAAAATAAAGAAAACACCTGTCTGATCTTGATAAACACAAATCACCGGGGCTTTTAATTGTTACATCCCAGAGTTTTAAAGGAGCTGGCAGAGGTCATCTCAGAACCACTGTACGATATCTTTCAAAAATCCTGGAGCATCGGGGAACTACCAGAAGACTGGAAAAGAGCTGATGTGGTTCCCATTTTCAAAAAAGAAAAACAGACTCAGGGAATTATAGACTAATCAGCCTAATTGATGTGACCTGGGAAGATACAGGAAAAGATAATAAAAAAACAGATCTGCCAACATCTAGAAACAATTAAAGTAATAACTAGCAATCAGCATGGGTTTGTTAAGAACAGATCATGCCAAACCAATCTTATTTCATTCTTCAACATAGTAGACCAGCAAAATACTGTGGACATAATATATTTAGATTTCAGCAAGGCATTTGAAAAAGTAGATCACAACCTACTTGTTAGTAAGCTAGAAAAATGTGGAATAGATAGCACCACCATTAAATGGACTCACAACTGGCTGACAAACCATACTCAACGAGTAGTCCTTAATGGGTCTAAGTCTACATGGAGGGAAGTAAGCAGTGGGGTGCCACAAGGTTCCGTCTTAGGCCCAATACTCTTCAATATCTTCATTAATGACTTAGATGAGGGAATAGAAGGGGAACTTACCAAATCTGCAGATATACTAAGCTGGCATGAATAGCTAACATCCAAGAAGATAGGCTCAAGATCCAGATAGATCTTGATAGACTAGAACACTGGGCCGTATCTAACAAAATGAAATTCAATGTAGAGAAAAGTAAAGTCCTACACTTAGGCAAGAAAAACCAAAACTACACATATAGACTGGGTGAAACCAGGCTCAATAGCAGTAACTGTGAAAGGGATCTTGGAGTCTTAGTGGACAACCAGCTAAATATGAGCCAGCAGTGTGCAGCAGCAGCCAAAAAAGCTAATGCAATCCACTCTATAAAGCCTTAGTAAGACCACACCTAGAGTACTGCATCCAGTTTTGTTCACATTATAAAAAAGATGTTGAGACTCTAGAAAAAGTGCAGAGAAGAGCAACCAGGATGATTAGGGGACTGTAGACTAAAGTATATGAAGAACGGTTACAGGAACTGGGCTTGGCTAGTCTAGTGAAGAGAAGGACCAGGGGAGACATGAGAGCAGTCTTTCAATATTTGAGGGGCTGCCACAGGGAGGAAGGGGTCAAGCTGTTCTCCAAAGTACCTGAAGGCCAGACAAGGAGTAATGGATGGAAACTGAACAAGGAGATACCTAATCTGGAAATAAGGAGAAACTTTCTGAAAGTGAGACCAATCAACTAATGGAACAGCTTGCCCTCAGAAGTTGTGGATGCGCCAGCACTTGAGGCTTTCAACAAGAGATTGGACTGCCATTTGTTAGAAATGGTGTAGGGTCTCCCACTTGGGCGGAGGGTTGGACTAGATGACCTACAAGGTCCCTTCCAACTCTGATTATATTATTTATTTAACTTGGGTGTCCCGGTGCCTGGAGGCCGTGCGGAATTGGATGGGTGATCGACTCAACCCTTCCAAGACTGAGTGGCTGTGGTTCCGGCGTCCCGATATAGTCAGCTGACTCCATCGCTGACTATTGGGGGTGAGATCTTAGCCCCCACAGAGAGGGCTCGCAATCTAGGCGTCCTCCTGGATGTACGGCTGTCATTAGAAGAGCATATTACGGCCATCTCCAGGGGGGCTTTTCATCAGGTTCGCCTGATGCGCCAGTTGCGGCCCTTTCTTGATCGGGACGCCTTACGCACGGTCACTCATGCCCTGGTCACCTCCCACCTGGATTACTGTAATGCCCTCTACATGGGGTTCCCTTTGGGGAGCACCCGGAGGTTGCAGCTGGTACAAAATGCGGCCGCGCGGGTGGTTATGGGGGCGTCTAAAAGCTCTCATGTGACGCCTCTCCTGCGCGAGCTGCATTGGTTGCTGGTTGCTTTCCGGGTGCGCTTTAAGGTTCTGGTTTTGACCTTTAAAGCGCTCCATAGCATCGGACCAGGCTGTCTGCAAGACCGCATTCTGCCAGTAGTCTCCCACCGACCTGTGCGCTCTCACAGGGACGGCCTCCTTCGCGTCCCGACGGCCTCTATGTGCCGCCTGGCGACCCCGAGGAATAGGGCCTTCTCTGTGGGGGCATCCGCTCTCTGGAATGGGCTCCCCCAAGTTGAGAACGACCACTGACCTGAGGGTGTTCAGGCGTGATTTGAAGATCTGGCTCTTTGAGCAGGCCGGCCTGGGCTGATCCTAAATTAATTTTAATGGGGTTTAATGTATTGAATTTTAAGGTTGGGATTTTAGATTCGGTTACAGCCCTTATTTAATTCTATTTTAATTGTTATATATATGTGATTTTAGTAGGCTGTGCATCGCCCTGAGTCCTTTGGGAGAAGGGTGGTATATAAATTTTAATAATAATAAATAAATAAATAAACTAAGATTAATCTCTTGCGCCAATTGTGCCCTTTCCTGGACCGGGATGCATTACACAGAGGGTCACTCATGCCTTGGATCACCTCCTGTTTGGATCACTGCACTGGACCCACTAGAAACTTCAATTGGTCCAGAATGCAGCAGCACACAGAATAATGGAAGCCCCTATGTTGCCCATGTAACATCTTTGTGGTGCAAGCTACACAAGATTAATTTCTTTAGGGTGCAATTCAAAGTCATCACAGTTAACAATATTAGGTACAGCAATAGCAATCAGACACATATACCACCTGTATACCACCCCACTGTGTTTTGTACCACTCTCAGTTTACAATATAAGCATATTATCCCCACCAATCTGTGTTCTCATTTTACCAATCTCAGAATAACAGAAGTCTGAGTCAATCCAATCCAGGACCAGATTCCAGGCTGTGGGCAGTCAGCCAGCAATACTGCAGTTCTAACTACTGAGCCAACAGGGCACCTGTCATTATTTTCCATCTTTATTTTTGCATCTATCTGTTCTTCCACTCATATCTACCCAGATAGAGAATACTCCTGGCCCCTTGCCTTAAATATTGCCATCTCATAGGAGTTAGGAAGCGTGCCTTGTCTGTTGCAGCTCCTGCCCTTGAGACATTTGATCTTCCATAAAGCAAAGAACAAATAGATTTTCCCCTAAGCACTGGGTATGAGAGGACTGGGTACATCAGAAGGTGAATTGGAACCAGGTTTCTATTTTTAATGCGTTTGATTTTAATACAGTTTTAAAGTTAATTATTGATTAGGAGCCAGCCAGAGTTTGTTATAATATGGGTGGCTACATAAATATTTTAAATAAATCAGAGGAAGAAGAAATGAATGAATGGCTCCGTTGAGGCTACCCATCTGCAAGTTGCTTGAGGCGAATGAAGATCTATGAATTTACTTATGAAATTTATAGGCTGCTAATCCTAAGGAGGTTAACTTCCCCAATCTAATTCCTGGCAAGAAGAAAGATTACCAGTTTTGAAGAAGAAATGAACATAATTAGTAAGACCTGGAGGTTTGACTAATTTCTAAATTGAACAAAAGCAAGAATCATGTTTTTGGGATAGCTCGATCATCCGAGTGCCATCAATTCTGCTAGACAGCCCTATATTTGGAGGGCAAGAACATGTTAAATGTGGAGGCTTTGAATTTTGTCATTTGTTTGACATATGGGGTTGATTATTTATTTATTTATTTATTAAATAATTTTATATACCGCCCTTCTCCCGAAGGACTCAGAGCGGTGAACAGCCAACTAAAATATATATAAATTACAGATATAAATACAATTAAAAAAGAATTAAATGATGGGCTGCCAATTAAAAATTTAAAACCCCCAATTAAAATAAGCTAAAACTTTCATACCCCAACCAATCAAATCTAAAACCCCTTATTTAAAATCTCATTTGAAGTCAGCTCAGGCCGGCCTGCTCAAAGAGCCAGGTCTTCAGGTCACGTCTGAACGCCCTCAGGTCAGTGGTTGTTCGTAGCCCCGGGGGCAACCCGTTCCAAAGGGCGGGTGCCCCCACAGAGAAGGCCCTATTCCTCGGGGTCACCAGGCGGCACATAGAAGGCGTTGGGACCCAGAGGAGACCCTCTCTGTGGGAGCGCACCGGTTGGTGGGAGACTACTGGCAGAATGCGGTCTTGTAAGTATCCTGGTCCGATGCCATGGAGCACTTTAAAGACCAAAACCAATACTTTAAAGCAAACCCGGAAGGCCACCGGCAACCAATGCAGCTTGCGCAGGAGAGGCGTCACATGGGAGTATCTCGACGCCCCCATAACCACCCGCACGGCCGCATTTTGTACCAGTGATTAGTTTCTGTATTAAGGTTCTATTACTGTAAACCGTGTGGAGTCACAATGAGTTAGGCTGCCATATACATGCTAAGTAAAAATTTATAGACAAGTTTATATCCTCCTTTATTATATGTAGAAGTAACTCAAGGCGACAAACATACATAATAAGATATTCAAACTCACTTTTTTTAGCCCAGCAATGGCAGTTTCCCTTGAGTCCATGAAAAGGAACGATAGCACTGGGCCAAATTAAGGAAGCTCAGATCTCCTTCCTCATATTTAATAAGTCAAGCTTTCACTAAATAGAATCACACAAGAAATTACATTATTAATTTCTCAGACAGACTTTCTCTAAGAGACAAGGAACAAAATTCAAGATTCCTCTAAACAGATCAAATTTATCCTCATGTGGAATTTCTTCTGTGATAAGAGAATTTTGTGCTGTCCACAATCTGGATATTTGAATGGTTACTCTCCTATGTGTAACCTTACATGATTTAGAAGGCTAGACCTACAACTGAAATCTTTCCCACAATCCGGACACTCATACGGTTTTTCTCCTGTGTGAGTCCTCTTGTGTATCACCAGGCTGGAACTGTGACTGAACCTTTTCCTGCAATCCTGACACTCAAATGGTTTTTCTCCTGTGTGAGTCCTCTCATGTTTCATCAACTCAGAATTTCGATGGAAACCTTTCCCGCAATCGGGACACTTGTATGGTTTCTCTCCTGTGTGAATCCTCTGGTGCACCAAAAGTTCAGAATTCCAATTGAAACTTTTCCCACAATCTGGACACTTAAGCGGTTTCTCTCCCGTGTGATTTCTCTGGTGTATCACCAGGTAATAATTCTCACTGAAACTTTTCCCACATTCAACACACTCATATGGTTTTTCTCCGGTGTGAGTCCTCTGGTGTACTACCAGCTTGTAATTTTGGTTGAACCTCTTCCCACAATCTGGACACTCATATGGTTTCTCTCCTGTGTGAGTCCTCTGGTGTATCACCAGCTTGGAATTACGCTTGAAACTTTTCCCACATTCTGGACACTGATATGGTTTCTCTCCTGTGTGAGTCCTCTGGTGTTCTATAAGGTTGGAATTCCGACTGAAACTTTTTCCACAATCTGGGCACTCATATGGTTTTTCTCCTGTGTGA
Organism: Bungarus multicinctus; assembly: GCA_023653725.1. Classification (NCBI taxonomy): domain Eukaryota; kingdom Metazoa; phylum Chordata; class Lepidosauria; order Squamata; family Elapidae; genus Bungarus; species Bungarus multicinctus. The sequence continues at coordinate 21,938,240 of CM042834.1, forward strand.
GTCCTCTGGTGTACTACCAGGTCAGAATTGCAACTAAAACCTTTCCCACAATCTGAACAATATAGTTTCTCTCCTGTGTGTGTGGTCTGGTGTTTCACCAGGTGGGATTTGTGATTGAAACTTTTCTCACAATCCAGACACTCATATGGTTTTTCTCCTGTATGAATCCTCTGATGTACTACAAGGTTCCAATTCAGACTGAAACATTTCCCACAATATAGACATTCATATGGTTTCTCTCCTGTGTGAGTCCTCTGGTGTTTCACCAGCATTGAATTCTGACTAAATTTTTTCCCACAATCCAGACATTCATGTTGTTTCTTTCCTGTGTGAGTTCTCTTGTGTATCCCCACTGTAGAATTCTGACTGAACATTTTCTCACAATCCAGACACACGTATGGTTTCTATCTGGAATATAACCAGGTCAGAATTCCACGTAATTCACACAATCAGGACATTCAAGGAGTTTCTGTGCAGTGTGAGTCCTCTCGTGTGTCACCAGACCAGTGTGCGTGCTAAATCTTTTGTCACATTGGAAACACTGGTAGAGCTGCTCCTCCTGCATTGACTGTTCCATGAATCATGGGAGTCTTATTCTGAGTAACACTTTTGCCACAATCCAAACATTTGTATGGATTTTTGAGGAGTGGATTCTTTTGTGCATAATCAGCTGTGATCTGCAATCTGTATTTTTCCTACAACAGGCAGTCTGTGAGGGTTTTCCAACACTGATTTTCTTGGATTCATGAGGGGGGCAAAAATATTTCTGATCCCTTATGTGGTGGGTGCTTTGATTCAAAACACTCTTTCATTCCTCAATGGATTTCATTAATGCCTTAGGCTCTCCAATGGATCTTTCCTATTTCCTACTTTTTCTGCATTTGGTAATTCTATCTTTTTGTGGAATATTTTCTTGAGTTCCATATAATCTATTTTTTCCACCTGAAAACTCTGTTCTTGTTATTCTCTCCATTGTCTCTCTCCATCTGCTGAGGGAAGACAACAGTTTTAAAACTTTCTGGAAGAAGTGGAAAAGATTTTGATTGATGTCTTGTTTTGCATTTTACTGCTGCTTCTCATTCTCTGTTTTCCAGACTGCATCCACTTCGTCTGTACGATTGATATTAATGATTACTTTCATTATTGTTTAAAAAATGGCTGCAGAACCTGGGAAAACAGCAAAAAAAGCACATATAATACTATGAAAAAGCAAACATATAAAAATGTTAGTTTAATCTTTTAACATTCATTATGAATTATTTAAATTTCAAATCATGAAATTATCTTGTTGGCCTGGGTAGGTCACAAATTATTATACTTGCAAACTCTTTTTATGAAAAATACCTGAAAATACTAAGTTTTATACGGATACATGTATATGCACACATACAAACTTATAAATATACATATATAGAATTTTTCTGTATTTCAGTCTTCAAAATGTTTCAGAAGTGGATTCACTCAATTTGTTTGATCTAATTTTAGAAAGGTGGGGGTACTAACAGACGAAATGGTGATCAAATCCTAGACAAGATTTAAAGCATCCATTTTACCCATGAGACCTCTCGCTTGCCAGGAAAGCAACATCTCAATAACATCACAAGGAATGAAGTGTTATGCGAAGAGCGAGGGAGATAGAAATAGGAAAGAAAAAAAAACTTTTTAAAAGTCCCAAATCTCCCAGAGAAAATCAGAGGGAGAAATTTTAAATTTGGAGAGAGAAAGTATATGCAGCAACAACAGCCCGCATGTTTCAGCCTCGCTGCTTCCTCTCCTGCTTCCCCGCCGGGGAAGAACCCAAAAGGCCCGACTTGCTCCCGGCTTCTCCTCCGACTTGCCCTCCTCTCACCTCCCAGGAGCCGCTTCGATCCTCTAAGCAGCACAAGAGGCTCCGACGAGACCATCCCGCTCCCGTGGGTGAGCCGGAAGAGGAAGTACCTCTGCCCTTCGCCTCTCTAGCAATCCAATCCTCTATCGTTTTAACCTCTTCCATCTTCGCTTCTTCCCCTCCAGTACACTAGCAATGCCACTACTTTACTGTGTTCACTGCTTTCTAGGCACGAGTGTCGCTCTTTTGTAGGGAGCCATCTAGTGACATAAGGTTGAAAATTACGCTCGTCCTGTCTCTACCCTAAAGCGTGTGCAATATGTTTTATCTTATTTATTTATTTATTTTGTCAAGCATGTATTAGATAACATGTATAAGTATAAACATGATTATGAATACATGAAATGGATACGAATAAAAAGGAACATTAGGACAGGGATGATAAGCACGTTGGTGTGCTTATGCTACAGACCTCTTAGGAATGGGGTGAGGTCAACATTAGACAGTCTAAGGTTAAAGTTTTTGGGGTTTTGGGAAGAAACCATAGAGTCAGGTACTGTATTCCACACATTGACCACTCTGTTGCTAAAGTTGTATTTTCAGTAAGTAAGCAGTAGCTCTTTTGAATTCTACTTCAAACTTCCCTAAGTTGCAAAACTATCTTTGCAACTTAGGGAAGTTTGAAGAGTGATGCTTCACCATAGTTAGCTTCAAAAGATTAGCCAGGTCGCTACATCATAAAAGTTGATAAAGTCTTCTTTATATGTGCAGCTTTAAATGATTTCCAGTTTCATCCCACTAATAGAAGAATTAAATATGGGACAAAACCGTGGTTTCCCAGGCAGCTTGTGAAAAACATTTGGAGTGCGCTAGTTTGTAGAAAGCTGATCTGAAGAGTCCTGGGCTTTAGTCTTTGGCTCTCAATTTCTCCTCAGGCCCAGAAAAGAGCAGGCTTGGAGACCACCTACTTGCCTGTAACTCTCATCTGCTGGCCTGGGACTCCTACTGCTTCCCCTCTCAAAATCACATGGGGTCCTCACTTAATGAACCACGGCGTCCTGGTGTAGGTATTGTGCATTCTGGATATCTTGTCTTGGATGGCAAACCTCAGACAAAGAATATTCCGTGCAAAGTGCAACGTGTGCATGATTAACCTGAAGAAAATAAGACCTTAAAACCCAGGTAAGATGGAACAAAGGACAGGAACTGAAGCTTATGTTAATCTTAACTAGAGTTCATCTTAACTAGAGATGAACGTATAAACTGCTGAAGCAGGTAGTAACAAAGGTTGTCTAAATAGATGTATAGTGTATAAATTAACCAATGGTATGCTACTATGGATATAGATAGAACGAACTCTGGCAATAGAGCAGACAGCTCTTCTTATTTCAATCTGACAATAAAGAAGGAAGCTTGTCTCATCTTCATGTGGTCCTGAGTCTTGATTCCTACAAGTGGCGCCCGAACAGGGACTCGTCCAGCAAGGATTTGGTGCACCTTCAACCTTTTAACAAGTTTCTGTAAGTATGGGGTCTTCAGTTTCTGAAGAGCAGAGAAAGCATGTGGAGGAATTAGGATACCTTTTAAAGAAAAATCATACAGATGTATCTCAGCGCAGTCTCACAAGGCTGGTCCAGGAAATTGCAGCTCAATGTTTACGGTATCCAGAAAAAGGGTCTCTTAGGTTAGTAGATTGGGAAAAAATTGGAATTACTTTACATACAGAGCCAAGGGCTAGCGTGGAGATTTTACATGCTTGGCATTTATGTCGGCATGCAGTTGAGATATTTGGCATTAATGAGGTTTCTCTATTAGCAACCACCCTTCACAAAACACAGCCCCCATAGTTTGTCCTCCGTCTTCATCAGAATATCTGACTATCTCTCCCTCTGCTCCCTTAGACAGAGGACAAAAACCTCCTGATCCAGTTATTCAAACATCTTTTCAAAAAATGGTGGAGACATGTAAAAAGGATGTCTCCATGCCAGGGGCAGAGTTAGCTGAACTATTGTCTGTCTGTCCTATGCAGTATCATCCGGGTCAAGGCCAACAGCTGGGTCAGCAGATAGCAGAATGGGAAGTTTTATCTTATCAGATATTAAGGGAATTGAAAAAAGCTGTTACAGACTATGGTATTAGTAGTAATTTTACTAGAGGACTTATGGAGGGTATTAAAAATGGATATACCATGGTTCCTGAAGATTGGAAACAAATTTTTCGTATGATTCTAACTTCAACGCAATATATAGTCTGGGAAAGTGAGTATATGAGACATGCTCAAGCAGCTGCAATGGGGGGAGGAGGAGCTTACACTGTAGAACAATTGTTTGGCTCTGGACAATTTGCAGCTATCCCTGCGCAAATTATCCTCCCACCTGCGACTGTAGCTGTCATGTCAGAATGTGCATATCGAGCATTTCTGAAAGTTCCTCAGACTGGGGTACCTAGAGCAAATTTTTCTAACATCAGACAGGGAGTTAATGAGCCTTATGCTGATTTTGTGGAACAGTTATTAAAAGCCATTCGGCAACAATTCGATCATCAAGAAGCAGCTGGGGAGTTTCTTCGCCAATTGGCTATTGAAAATGCTAATAGTGATTGTAAAAGAGCTTTACAACCATTAAAGGCAACAGATCGTTATACCCTGGCAGATATGCTACGTGTCTGTCAGGATATTGGGTCACAAACCTATAAAATGCATTTATTAGCTGCAGCAATTCAAAAGGGCCAAAAGCCCTCAGGAAATTGTTTTAAATGTGGTAAACCAGGGCACTTTCAAAAAGAATGCCGTTCTGTTCCTAATATTGCTAAAAATCGACCATCTAAAAAATGCCCGATTTGTAAAAAGGGTTTTCATTGGGCTAATCAATGTAGATTCCATTCGGGAAACTTGCCCATGGGTATGGCACCCATCCAGAATCCAAAGCGTGCCTACCCCATAACCCTGACTCCACCACAGTCACTCTCTTCCACGCCTCCCCGGCTACAGCTGGTAGTGCTGGGATCGATTTGATTACACAATTAGAAGTTGAATTTAAATTTCCAATGGAAATTAAATTGGTTCCCTCTCAATACAAAGGCCCTCTTCCTTCAGGTCTTGTTGGTTAATAGTACCTCGTTCCTCTGCTCATAAGCTAGGACGCTTTGTGGTACCTGGCGTTATTGACTCTGACTACACCGGCACCCTTATGATACAAATTTGGGTTAACCTCCCACAACGTATCACTTCTTATTCTTCTATTGCTCAATTGCTTCTTCTTCCTTATGAAGTTCCTTCTCCTGGGTCTGGAATACGTGGAAATGCAGGCTTTGGCTCCACCTCCCCTTCAGTGGGTCTACTTCAGCCATTAACATTACATCGATCTTCACTAACGCTTTACCTTAATAAGCAATCTTTTCAAGGGCTATTGGATACAGGGGCCGATGTTACTGTCATCTCCTCTTTACAGTGGCCTGTTCAATGGCCTAAGAAAGCTATTTCTTCCTTGTGGGGTGTGGGTGGCTCCCCTTCAGCTTGGCAAAGTGTTCAGGATATTGACATTTCCACTGCTGCTGGTAAGTTCTTTTTCTTAAAACCACATATTTTGGATATTCATATTAATATATGGGGCCGTGATGTTCTTGTCTTTTTAAATGCTCATTTAATTTTGGATGCTGGCTTTCCCACTTAAGTGGCTCTGTTCTACTCCTGTATGGGTGGAACAATGGCCTCTTCCCGTTAATAAACTTTCAGCTTTACAGCATTTAGTTCATGAACAACTTTTAGCGGGACATATTGAATTTTCTACCAGTCCATGAAATACCCGTTTTTGTAATAAAAAAGAAAAGTGGGAAATGGAGATTCTTACAGGATTTACGAGAAATTAATAAATGTATTCAACCCATGGGTTCGTTGCTATGTGGACTTCCAATCTACATCCTGGAATTGTAATGGCAACTGGAACTGCCAGAATTGCCCTCACTAAGCAATGTGGTCATGTGATCTTATTTTTTTTTATAATCTCATTGCACAGCAATGGAAATTCTGGCACCAATTGCTGTCACAACATGGAAAATACTATCCCCCCTCTTCCAAAGTAATTTCTCCCCTTCTGGACAGTTAATATCCTGAGTGGCTTTGTACCTCCAACAGCATTTGTTATGCATAATAAAATCCTAAATGGTTTCCCTGGTGGAGGAGTTCAAGGCATTGCTGCAGATTAAGATCTTTTTGTAAGTGCAGCTGAAGAGGGTCATGAAAGGTTGGCAGCCTGGGACTTCAACTCACCCTCTGCCTGCAACTCTGACTTTGCCATCCGGAGAAAGGACTGTGCAGGAGAAAGACACCTGGGTCCTTCTCAATCTGGGTTCAAGTAGGGGACATCACCAAAATGGCATTGATTGCAATTCTCATAGACTTTTGGAAGGTTTAAGATAGGACCATTATGTCCTTCCTAGACCTCTGATCAGGATATCCTTCTGGATCATCTTCGGGAGGCACTTTATTACAGTGGTTCTATTTCTATTTTCAATCGGTGTGGGTAGAAGAGAGGCTGAGTCTTGGCCTCTGAAATCTGGGATGCCCAGCTGGGACTTGGGAAGCAGAGAATAGGTGGGGTTGACGGGGCCAGTCAGAGGTGGGATTTGGCAGTTCTCTGAACCATTCAAAATTTCTGCTACCTGTTCTCCAGAACCTGTCAGAACTGCCTGAATACCACCTCTGTCTACAGGTCAGATAGGATGGGCAAGTTCCTAGCCCCTTCGCTTAAATATTGCTATCGGATAGGAGCTACTAAGTGAATCTTTTCTGTTGCAGACCCTGCCCTAGGAGACACTTTTCCCCTGAACTTTGGCAGGCCTTTAAATCTCCTAGTCTTCTGAAAAGCAAGGAAGAACTAGCTTTTCCACTAAGCACTGGGATAAGAAGAAATGCCTGCACATCAGAAGCTTCATTTGTTTATATTTATTAAATTTAGATGCTGCTAATCCTGCAGTGAACTTCTCCAATTTAACTCCTTGCGAGGTGAACAATAACCAGTTTTGAGCAAGAATGGCAACAGACACAAACATAATTAGAAAGGCCTTGTTAACTTCTAAATTGCACAAAAGCATGAATCACCTTTTTGGGATTCTCAGACCGTCAAATTCCCATCCACCTTGCTAGATGTCCCCCTGTACTTTCAGGGCAAGTACATTTTAAATGTGGAGGATTTGCATTTTGCCATTTTCTATACATAGGGCTTATTGGTTTCTATATTAAGGTTTTATTGCTGTAAACCATGTGGAGTCATATAAGTTGGCCAGCAAAATACATTTTCTTACAAAGTAAAAATACATACATAAATATTATATTCCCCTTTATTATACTGTATATAGAAATAATGCAAGGTACTTAATACAGATCCACATTGGCTTTCTCGCCCAGCAAAGCAATTCCCTTCAATTGGAGTGTGTGTGTGTATGTGTGTGTGTTAGGTTTTTGAGCTATATATATAACAGGATCACAGCTCACCAGCTCAAATCCCCCAGCAACTAAGACTAACCTGAGTACAACCAAACCCCCACCGGAACACAACACATCCCCAGCCAATCAGAACACAGCCAAACCCCCAACCAATCAGAACACAGCCAACCCCCAACCAATGAGAACACCTCCCCACCCAATCAGAACACAGCCAAGCCCCCACCCAATCAAGTCACACCCCCACTAGTAGTTAAAAGGAAGAAGCAGCTGCAAGCTCACATTACTCTGAGAAGCACAAGGTCGAAGACACAAGCCTGAAGATGATGAATGAGACTTCATCAAAACGTCGCCTAGATATTTCCAATTCTACGCGGGAGAAAACCCGAAGAACCAAAGATCCACATACAAATACCCGCGAAAACTTCTGAAAACATATATATATATATATACTTTGTGTTACAACACCCTGTTGTATATACATACACACACACACACACACACACACACACACACACACTGCTCAAAAAAATAAAGGGAACACAAAAAGAAGACATCTTAGATCTGAATGAATGAAATATTCTTATTAAATACTTAGTTCATTGCATAGTTGAATGTGCTGACAACAAAATCACACAAAAATTATCAATGGAAATCAAATTTAGCAATCCATGGAGGTCTGGATTTGGAGTTACATTCAAAATTAAAGTGGAAAAAACTACAGGCTGATCCAACTTTGATGTAATATCCTTAAAACAAGTCAAAATGAGGCTCAGTAGTATGTGTGGCCTCCACGTGTATGACCTCCCTACAATGCCTGGGCATGCTCCTGATGAGGTGGCGGATGGTCTCCTGAGGGATCTCCTCCCACACCTGGACTAAAGCATCCCCCAACTCCTGGACAGTCTGTGGTGCAACGTGGCATTGGTGGATGGAGCGAGAAATGATGTCCCAGATGTGCTCAATTGGATTTCAGGTCTGGGGAACGGGCAGGCCAGTCCATAGCATCAATGCCTTCGTCTTGCAGGAACTGCTGACACACTCCAGTCACATGAGGTCTAGCATTGTCTTGCATTAGGAGGAACCCAGGGCCAACTGCACCAGCATATGGTCTCACAAGAGGTCTGAGGATCTCATCTCGGTACCTAATGGCAGTCAGGCTACCTCTGGCGAGCACATGGAGAGCTGTGCGGCCCCCCTAAAGAAATGCCACCCCACACCATTACTGACCCACTGCCAAACCAGTCATGCTGGAGGATGTTGCAAGCAGCAGAATGTTCTCCACGGCATCTCCAGACCCTGTCACTGTCTGTCACATGTGCTCAGTGTGAACCTGCTTTCATCTGTGAAGAGGACAGGATGCCAGTGGCGAATTTGCCAATCTTGGTTTTCTCTGGCAAATGCCAAACATCCTGTACAGTGTTGGGCTGTAAGCACAACCCCCACCTGTGGACGTCAGGCCCTCATACCACCCTCATGGAGTCTGTTTCTGACCGTTTGAGCAGCCACATGCACATTTGTGGCCCACTGTAGGTCATTTTGCAGGGCTCTGACAGTGCTCCTCCTGTCCCTCCTTGCACAAAGGAGGAGGTAGTAGTCTTGATGCTGGGCTGTTGCCCTCCTACGGCCTCCTCCACATCTCCTGATGTACTGGCCTATCTCCTGGTAGCGCCTCCATGCTCTCTGGACACTACACTGACAGACACAGCAAATCTTCTTGCCAGTTCGCATTGATATGCCATCCTGGATGAGCTGCACTACCTGAAGCACTTGTGCGAGTTGTAGACTCCGTCTCATGCTACCACTAGAGTGAAAGCACCGCCAGCATTCAAAAGTGACCAAACCATCAGCCAGAAAGCATAGGAACTGAGAAGTGCTCTGTGGTCACCACCTGCAGAACCACTCCTTTATTGGGATGTCTTGCTAACTGCCTATGCTTTCCACCTGTTGTCTAGTCCATTTGCACAACAGCATGTGCAATTGATTGTCAATCAGTGTTGCTACCTAAGTGGACAGTTTGATTTCACAGAAGTGTGATTGACTTGGAGTTACATTGTGTTAAGTGTTCCCTTTATTTTTTTGAGCAGTGTATAATAATATGTTTCATAGGTTCATTATTTCCCCTTATTTTATGCATTTTTTTTTAACCGTCTATCCAATCATACCATTTATCCCAAATCAAATAGTATTCAGAGTCATCTTTTCCTTCTAGTTTTAGTGTAAGCCTCTCCATTTCGGCGCATTCATAAATTTTCTGAATAATGAAGTATATAGATAGTAAGTTGGGCATTTTCCAATATGGTGGCAGTGAGATTCGCGCTGCTGTTAATATATGTATAATCAAATATCTTACTTTGAGGAAATAGTCCCCTTTAATTATACCCAGGAGGTACATTTCAGGTTACCACTCCAATCCACCTTGGATAATTTCCTCTATCCATATTTTAATCCTAATTCAAATTTTTTTGACTTCTGGGCACATCCACCAGAGATGGAAGAAGGTACCATGATTTTCCTTACATTTCCAACAGATCGGGTTTGCTGTTGGATACATTTTTACCAGTCTAGAGGGTGCCAGATGCCATCATTTTATATGAATATTCTTTATAGGATACTGATTTTGTTAATGTAAGGCTTCTTTGCCAAATTTCTTCCCAATCATGTAAATCTATATTATGGACAAAATTCTTTGCCCATGCTATCATTGGTCCTTTCACGATTTCCTCAGCTAATTCATATTCTAGTAGGTAATTGTATAATTTAGGGTGGCACGCCTTTTTGTGGAACCCGAACAGTAAGTCACTCATATTTTTATAGACATACCCTGCATAAATCTTTGATTAAAACATGGAGAATTATTAGGAGAGACCATTACACTAAAATCCCAACGTGGCTATCAACAATGGAGGCAATGTTTCATCCCAACACAATGGATATTAGTAAAAAGCTTAAATACCACCAAATTTTAGACAATGAAGGAAAACTTAAATTGATTCAAGAATTACAAACTCAAGAAATAATTACTGATCGTTGGTCCTATTTCCAAATAGCAATGAGATATGATAGGGACTTAAAAAGAGTTTGGACTAGAAACAAAAAATACACAATTCAATAAAATACTTTTGGGCCTAATCTAGTCTAATTCATTTCAATTCAATTCTAATTCAATTCTATTCAAAATTTATTTTGTTTTATTTTATTCTATTCAATTCTTATTCTATTCATAATTCTTATTTCTATTCTATTCATGATTTACAGAGACAAGTTTCACTAAAAAAAAACATGCAAGTAATTGTTTAATTGTTCAGCTGTTTTATCAATGAGAGTCAAGAAACCAAATTCAAGATTCCTCTACACACATCAAATTTTGCCTCATATGAAATTTCTTGTGATGAGGAAGAAACATTGTGTGAAACACTGTCTGCAATCTAGCCAATTGAATGGTTACTCCCCTATGTGTAAGATTACATGGTAAGGTTAGAGCTAGTACTGAAATCTTTCCCACAATACTGACATTCATAGTTTTTCTCCTGTGTGAGTCCTCCAGTGTTTCACCAAGTGGGAGTTCCGGCTGAACCTTTCCCCACAAGTTGGACACAAATATGGTTTTTCTCCTTTGTGAGTTTTCTGATGTTTTACCAGGTCAGAATTGCAAATGAAACCTTTCCCACAATCTGAACATTCATGTGGTTTCTCTTGTGTGTGAGTCCTCTGGTGTATCACCAGATCGGAATTCTGACTGAAACTTTTCCCACAGTCTGGACACTTATATGGTTTCTCTCCTGCATGAGTCCTCTGATGTTGTACAAGAAGAGCATTTTGAATGAAACTTTTCCCACACTGCAGACATGCATATGGTCTTTCACCTGTGTGAATACTTTGGTGTATCACGAGATCAGAATTGCACTTGAAACCTTTTCCACAATCTGAACACTCATAGAGTTTTTCTTCCATGTGTCTCCTCTGGTGTCTTACTAGCTCAGATTTCCGAGAGAAATCTTTCCTACAATCAGGACATTCGTATGGTTTCTCTCCTGTGTGAGTTCTCTGATGTTCCACCAAGAGAGAATTCCAACTGAAACCTTTCCCACAAAACAGACACTCATATGGTTTCTCTCCCATGTGAGACCTCTGGTGTTTCACCATGCTAGACTTCCGAGAAAATTCTTTCCCACAATCAGAACACTTGTATGGTTTCTCTCCTGTGTGAGTCCTCTGATGCTCCATGAGAAAAGAATTACAACTGAAACCTTTTTCCACAATCTTGACATTTATATGGTTTCTCTCCTGTGTGAGTCCTCTGATGTCGCACAAGGTTGGAATTTTGAATGAAACTTTTCCCACACTGCAGACACTCATATGCTTTTTCATCTGTGTGAATACTTTGATGTATCACTGCATCAGAATTGCACTTGAAAATGTTTCCAAAATCTAAAGACTGATACAGTTCCTCTTCTGTGTGAGTTTTCTGGTGTATCACTAGGTAAGAACTCTGACTGAAACTTTCATCACAATACAGACACTCATACGGCTTCTCTCCTGTGTGAGTTCTCTGGTGTACCACCAGGTTGGAATTCTGACTGAAACTTTTCCCACAATACAAACACACGTATGGTTTCTCTCCCGTGTGAGTTCTCTGGTGTCTCACCAGGTCAGAATTCCGAGTAAAGCTTTTCACACAATCAACACATTCAAAGCGTTTCTGTACAGTGTGAGTCCTCTTGTGTGTCACCAGACTGGTGTGCGTGCTAAATCTTTTTCCACACTGGGAACACTGGTGGAGCTGCTCCTCCTGCATCAGCCACTCCATGAATTATGAGAGTCCTATTCTGAGTAACGCTTTTGTTACATTCCAAATATTTGTATGGGTTTTGGAGGAGTGGATCCTTTTGTGCATAATCAGCTGTGATCTGCAATCTGTGTTTTTCCAACAACAGGCAGTCTGTGGGTTTTTTCCAACACTGATATTCTTGGGTTCATGAGGAGGCCTTAATTACTTCTGATCCCTTTTTCCCTGGGGAAAAAGCAAAAAAAACCAACATCCATATATTACTATGAAAAAGCAAACGTATCAAAATGCTAGTTTAATCTTTAACATTCACTATGATTCATTAGGCACATAGAAGTATAGCAAAATCCAACTTCAAATATCCACTCATATTTCAAATCATGAAATTGTTTTATTGGCTTGGGTAGATCACAAATTACTGTCATTGCAAAGTGTTATAAAAATACCTGAAAATACTTAAGTTTTATACAGATACATGTATATGCACACATAAATGCACCTCTATAAATTTATGGAGGTAGAAAACACGAAGAGCGAGGGAGATAAAAATATGAAATAAAGACTTTTAAATTTCCCTGCAGAAAATCACAGGCAGCAATTTTTAATCGGCAGCAAAAGGATAATAATATTCGGGGAGAGAAAGTATACGCAGCAGCAGTCTTTCATTCTTGTCCCTTCGCTGCTTCATGCACCGTACAGGAATCCAAAGGACCCGATTTGCTCCCGGCTTCTCCGACCAGCCCACCACTCACCTACCAGAAGCCGCTTCGACCCTCCAAGAGGCACAAGAGGCTCCGTCGACGCCACTATCCCCCCCGAGTCAGCCGGAAGAGGAAGTTCCTCTGCCCTTCGCTTCCTCTCCAGTAAATCTCTCTAGCAATCTATCGTTTCAACCTGTTCCATCTCCGCCTCTACTCCACTACACAAGCAATTCCACTACTTTATTGTGTTTACTGCTTTCTTAGGCACGAGTGTAGCACGTTGGCAGAGCGCCACCTTGTGACAGAAGGCTGAAAAACACGCTCGTTCTATTTCCACTCTAAAGCGTTTGCAAAATGATTCCGTGCTTCCTTATGTGCCATTAAGTCTTTATTCGACTCACACCGATCACAGGGATAGCTTTCGTCCATGGTAATCTATCCTAAACCTTTTCGTTCAAGTCTCACTCTCCCTCTTGCTGCAACTAACCAAAGGAGAGAGTGAGTCCTAGTGGCGAAACTGAGGTACAAACAGCCAACCAGAAAGTGCACCTCCCTTTTTGGGGTGTGTGTGCAAGATATCGCCTCTAAATCAAATGAAACTGTTAGAGTGAAGTTCACCCTACTTAGGTTCACAGGTTTAGAATTTTTACCTTTATTGTCATTGCATTCCACGAATACAATGAAATTTGAAAGCTATTCCAGCACAGTGCCCTAAACACATCACAATCACACAAGTATTTAAAAATTAAAATAATTAAAAATGTAGTCTAAAACCTATCTAAAACATTTAGTAAGTTAAAATAGTTTAAAAATGCCACTGTATACATAGGACTAGGTCAAATTAGCCAAGTGCTGCGTCCTAAAAGTTCATGAAGTTCTTCTTTCTGTGTGGCCTTAAATGGTTGTCAGCTACATCCTTTTAACAGAAGAATGGAACAAGGGAACAATAGAGAAGCGCTCACCGGCATTGCCTCTGAGCCCTATCTAGACAGGAAGTAGATGTGATCTTCCTGTCGGTATTACTGGGGACTCTAAATCCTGCTAGGAGGCCGAATTGCTCAGTGCGGCCTTCACAATTCTCAGCCTTATTACCTTTCAGCCTTATTTATTCCCAAGCAGCTGGAGCAAAACACTTGGAGGAAGCCAGTTTGCAGAAAGTTGGTCTAAAGATTCCATGCCCTGCATGCTGTGATCAAAATCAAAAAGTGCTTCAAGAAAATATTAGCTTTTAAGGGTGCACATTTTTATGAAACCATGTTATTGTAAAGGCTTTTATTATCATTTCTTCCCCATGAAAGATTTAAGTTTGAATTTCAATTGGAATTCATGAAAGGTGGAAACATTTCCTGGGTGATTTATATTGGTCTCATTTGTTTTACATCTCAAAACCCTGGCATTTTACAAGGAGTGTGTAAGATGTTCTATATCCAATGTATATCTGGACATGTTGGGGACAAGATTTTACAGGTGCAGATACGTGCCTCTGAAGAAATACAAATGCACACACCTACAAATGTATATATGTAGAAAATCCATGTGTATTTTAGGCTGAAAAATGTCCCAAAATTGTTACGGTCCAACCTTCCGTGCTAATTTGAGAGATGTGGGGGCTGTAACTGACAAAATTATACCTAAAGCCTCAGCAAGATTTGAACCCATGGATGTCCTCAGCTGCAAATAAAGGCAGAAAATACTGTACACAACCCCTCTGGTGACATCCCCATTCCAGTTTCTGGATTGCTTGCCTTGCTCCCTTGCTTCCTGCACTCCTTGACTTGTCCTGCTGGATTTCTTGTTTTGCACTCCCCCGCCTGTGCAGCCTTGGAGCTTGCTGTCCTCTCAACCACTTCGTGGGTGGAGAGAGAAAACTCTGCGCTAGAATCAGCAAAACCTCAGAGGAGGTGAGTGTGGAACAGGATCAAGAGTCCTCGGCAACCTGTATACCCAGAAGGTTCCTTGCATTCACCAGATCCCTCCTTTGTTTTCCGCAGCCTGAAATATCTTTTCCTAACAGAAAAACAAAACAAGACAAAAGGAACAGCCAGTAGCTGCCGGGCAGATCCAAATCGGCTGTGAACCTCCTGACCGGTTCAACATCCAAAACTGTTTTTTTTTTTTCCTTAAAATAAAAATAAGGATCGGAACAACAGCAAGGAAACTGCACAAAAGGTGTGACTGAGCAGTCCAAAAGGTCATTCAGAACTCTTGTTGGTCGGATGAGAGGCCTAGCTAGGAAATGAGCCTTTTCCATTGTAGACTCTTCCCTAAGAAATACTCTTCCCTCTGAAGTTTGGCAGGCCTTTATCTTCCTAGTCTTCCATAAAACAAGGAAAATCTAGCTTTTCCTCTAAGCACTGGGATAAGAAGAGTTGTCTGCACATCAGAAGCTTGATTTGGTAACTAGTTTTGTTTATACCTACTTGGCTTGAACACGGTTTTTAAGTCAATTGTTGATTGGGAGAGACAGCCAGAGTTTGTTACTACATGGGTGTCTACGTAAATACGTTAAACAAATCAAAGGAATGAGAAATGAATCCAAAATATGGCCGCGGTGAGGCTGCCCATCTGCAACATGCTTGAGGCATTGAAGTTTGATGCATTTCTTTAATTAACAAATTTATATGCTGCTAATCCTACAGTTAACTTTTCCATTTTAACTCAAGGAGAAAGATTACCTGATTGGAGAAGGAATGGCACCAGGCATGAATGTAGTTAGTAAGGCCAGGAGGCCTGGTTGACTTTAAATTGAACAAAAGCAAGAATCACCTTTTTGGGACTCCCTGGCATCAAAATTCAATCAACTTTGCTAGAAGTGCGCTGAATTTGTAGGGTAAGTACATGTTAATTGTGGAGCCTTGCCATTTTGCTTGTTGCTATATATGGGGTTTGTTTGTTTCCATATTAAGGTTTTACCGCTGTAAACAGCAGGTATCAAAACTCGATCGTGTCATGGGCTGAATCATGATGTACCACATTTTTTGCATTTGCAGGTGGGTGGGTGTGGCTTGCACGTGACATATCCAGCCCGCAGGCCCCCAGCTTGACAGGCCTGCTGTAAACCATGTGGAATCACCTTGAGTTAGATTGCCATATACCTTTTCTTAATAAACAAAAATGCAAAAAAACATATTTATATCCTCTTTTATTATATGTAGAAATAACTCAAGGCCACATACTTAATAGAGATGCAAGTTCCTTTACTCTGGCCCAGCACGGCAGTTCCACTGTACTTTGGGAAAGGGAATGACCGCACTGGGCCAGAGAAAGGAAGTTCAGGTCTCTTCACTCATGTTTGATACTAAGACACGTTTGACTAAAAAGAATAAAGAAATTAAATGTGTCGTTTCTCAACCGGGCTTCCAATGAGACGAGAAACTAACTTCAAGATTCATCTACACATATACTCTGCTTTCGGCTGTGACGGCCTCCTACAACCCTCTGCTAGGAAAAATGGAGCTTGGGAGGACTGTGTACAGCTCTCCCAAGCTCCATTTTCACTGATAGAGGAACAGTGGGCCAGTTCTTTGCTGTTTCCAGGGTGGGCCCACATGGCCAGATCTAGGCACCCTGCAGGCCAGATCTAACCCCTGGGTCTTGAGTTTGACACCCTTGCTTTAAACAGGTCAAATTATTCCTCATGTGGAACTTCATTTGTGACAAGAGAGGAATTTTGTGTGAAACGCTGTCCACAATCTGGGCATTTGAATGGTTACTCTCCTATGTGTAACTTTACATGATTTAAAACGCTAGACCTACTACTGAAATCTTCCCCACAATCTGGACACTCATACGGTTTTTCTCCCGTGTAAGTCCTCTTGTGTATCACCAGGCTAGAATTGTGACTGAACCTTTTCCCACAATCTGGACACTCAAATGGTTTTCTCCTGTGTGAGTCCTCTTATATATTACAAGTTCAGAATTCCAATTGAAATGTTTCCCACAATCAAGACACTTATATGGTTTGTTTCCTGTGTGAATCCTCTGGTGTACCACAAGTTTGGAATTCCATTTGAAATTTTCCCCACAATCTGGACACTTATATGGTTTCTCTCCTGTGTGACTCCTCTGGTATATCACCACCTTGGAATTCTCCTTGAACCTTTTCCCACAATCCGGACACTCATATGGTTTTTCTCCTGGGTGAGTCCTCTTGTGTGTCACCGGAGTCGAATTCTGACTGAACCTTTTCCCACAATCTGGACACTCATATGGTTTCTCTCCTGTGTGAACCACCTGGTGTTCCACCAGGTGGGAAATCCGATTGAAACTTTTCCCACAATCAGGGCACTCATATGGTTTTTCTCCTGTGTGAATCCTCTTGTGTGTCGCCAGGTGGGAATTCTGACAAAACTTTTTCCCACAATCTGGACATTCATATGGTTTCTCTCCTGTGTGAGTCCTCTGGTGTATTACCAAGTTCGAACTATGCAGAAACCTTTTTCCACAATACAGACACACACACGGTTTCTCCCCAGTATAAGTTCGCTTGTGTATCGTCAGATTGGTATGCATGCTAAATCTTTTGTCACAATGGGAGCACTGGTAGAGTTTCTCTTTGGTATTGCTCCTTCCAGGAATCACAAGAGACTTGTTCTGAATAAAGTTTTTACTGCACCCCAAACATTTGTATGGCTTTTCATGGGGTGGTTCAGCTTATGCATCAAGCAAATGTGATCTCCAATCTGTGTTTTTCACAAACTAGGCAGTCTGTGTGGTTTTCCAACACTGATATTCTTGGATTCTTGAGGAGCCCAACAATGTTTCTGATCTCTTACCTAATGATTCTTTGATTCAAGCTACTTTTTCCTTCCACAAGGCCTTTCATTAATGTCTGCCAGTTTGGGCTATCCTCAGAACCTTTTTCTTCCCACTGACTTCCAGTCTGTTTATAAATTATCCTCCTTGACTTCTCATGTAACGTTTCCTTGAGTTCCAGATACTCTATTTTTTCCAGCTGAAAGTTTTGTTCTAATAATTCTCTCCATTGTCTCTCATCAGCTGGGGAAGGAGAATAGATTTTATGCTTCCTGGAAGAAATGGAAGATTTTGATTGATGGTTTGTTTTACATTTTAATGCTGTTTTTCATTCTCTGTTGTCCAGAGTGCACTTCTTGGCATCCTCTTTGTCTGTAAGATTCATATTAATGAGTTAGTTTCATTATTATTTCCAAATAGCTGCATGGTATGTGAATGCAGTAGAAATATCTCATATATTATTATGAAAAATCAAGCATCAAAATTCTACTTTCCTCTACTAATATTGTGATTTATTTGGCATGTAGAAGGTAGTAGAATATCAGCTCAATCACAAAATTCTCCTTTTGGCTTGAATAAATGGAAAAGAGCAAGTGTGGTTCCTATCTTCAAAAAAGGGGAAAAAAACAGACCCAGGAAACTATAGACCAATCAGCCTTTCATCACAACCTGGGAAGATACTGAAAAGATAAAAAAAACAAAAAACAGATCTGCCAACATCTAGAAACAAGAAAAGTAATAACTAACAGTCAGCATGGGTTTGTTAAAAACAGATTATGCCAAACCAATCTTATTTCATTCTTCAACATAGTGACCAAATTAATAGACCAGCGAAATACTGTGGACCTAATATACTTAAATTTCAGCAAGGGATTTGACAAAGTTAGACAGCAAACTATTTCTTGGTAAGCTAGAAAAATATGGGATAGATAGCATCATCACCAGAAGGACTCCTAACTGGCTGACTAACCGTACTTAACAAGTAGTCTTTAATGGATCTACATGGAGGGAAGTAAGCAGTGGGGTGCCACAAGGTTCTATCTTAGGCCCAGTACTCTTCAATATCTTCATTAATGACTTAAATGAGGGAATAAGAGGAGAACTTACCAAATTTGCAGATGATGTTAAGCTGGCAGGAATAGCTAATACCCAAGAAGATAGGCTCAAAATCCAGATGGATCTTGACAGACTAGACCACTGGTCCCTATCTAACAAAATGAAATTCAATGTAGAGAAAAGTAAAGTCCTACACTTAGGCAAGAAAACCCAAAAGTACACATATAGACTGGGTGAAACCAGGCTCAATAGCAGTAACTATCAGAGGGATCTTGGAGTCTTAATGGACAACCAGCTAAATATAAGCCAGCAGCAGCAGCCAAAAAAAAAGCTACATGTCAATAAAATCACAAAGAATGAAGCGTTACGTGAAGGGTGAGGGAGATGGGCGGTTAAGAAATATTAAAATATATTAAGATTTCTTTAAATCTCCCATTTGTAAAATAACAGGCACCTGTTTTATATCATGCAGCAAAAAGATAATAAAATTCGGGGAGGGGAGGAATATACAGCAGCAGCTGACACGCTTCAGCCTTGTCCCTTCCCTGCTTCCCGGCCGTGGAGGAAACTAAAGGACCCGGCTTCTCCTCCGACCTGCCCTCCACTCACCTCCCAGGAGCCGCTTCGACCCTCCAAACAGCACAAGAGGCTCCGCCAACGCCATTAACCTTCTTTGGATGATGAGCCGGAATAGGAAGTACTTCTGTCCTCCTTTCCTCCACTACGTCTCTAGCAATCTTATACTCTATCAGTTTCAATTGGTTCAAGCTCGGCCTCTCTCCGGTAGAATGTGAATAGTAGGGATGCCGCTGCTGTAGTCTATTCTCTGCTTCCTAGGAGCGAGTGTTGCTCCTTTGTGCACCGCCATCTAGTGACATAAAGTTGAAAATCACGATCATTGTATCTACCTTAAAGCGTTTGCAAGAAGTTTTCAAGGATTCCGTGGTTACTTTAACAGATAAGAGATTAACGGAAGGGACCTTGTAGGTCATCTAGTCCAGGGATCACCAATCTTTTGGACCTCAGGGACCACTAAAAATTCAATAATTTAAAATTCCGCGGACCATTAATATGAATTCAGCGCGCCATTCGATGAAGCGCCTACACTCCAGCGACAGAATGGGGTCCTACAGGCACTTAGCTTGTAAGTTTTATTCCTAATAGGAAAAAGCAAATGAAAAACAAACAGAAGTATCAACATGTAACAATAACAGTAGTGTAACAAAATAATTTTTATTTATGTATGTATTTATTTATTTAGTATATACAGTACTTTGTTTTTATTCATTAATATTTATAATATTTATAACATAGCATAATATGGCAACCACTTACACTAGTATATGTTTTTAGTTAAGTTTTTATTTATTTTGACTATTGTCAAGGCACTATTGTCATTTACAAAAAAGCAAAGGAAAAACTAGTATGCAAACTCTAACATGTAAATGTAATTAGGCAAAGGCAGGCAAGTTGGCTGGCAGCAGAAGCAGCTACGGGACTTGAGTTGACTGGAGCTTGCGACGGTGGCAGTGGCGAGGGCAGCCCAGGAGTCAGACTCAACCAGGGCTGGTGGAGGCAGCAGGTAGGCAACCGGAGTTGAGGCTCACTCACCAATCGGCGATGGGGCCTTCAGCAATGATGAGTGGATGAAGATGGCGGCTGTCAAGAGCAGTGGGGCAGCCTGGGAGTTGGGACTTTTCTAACAGGCCGGCCTGGCCCAGTAACAATTGTGGGGGTTTTAAATTGGTATTTTTAATTTTTATCTGTTTTTGATACAATTTTTATCTTTCGGCCACAAATTTAATTATTTTAAATTGTTTTTAATTTTATAATTCCTATAGCTTGTCCTGTTTTATCTGGTTGTACACCGCCCCGAGTCCCGCTTTTGGGAGAAGGGCGATATAAATAAATAAATAAAAATAAATAAATAAATAAATAAATAACATAAGGCTGGCGGTGTTAGCAGGTAGGCAACCGGGCCGTGCTTGAGGCTCACTCACCAATCTACGATGGGACCTTCAGCAATGGGGGGCAGGCAAAGATGGCAGCTGGGCAAGGCAGGCAGCAATGGCAGGCGGTGTCAGCGAGGGCAACCCGGGAGTCGGGACTCAACAGGGGCTGGTGGTGGTGGCAGGTAGACAACCAGAACTTGCAGAGCTTCACTCACCCAGTCTCAGAGAGATCAGATGATGCAGGGCTGTGGCGAAAGGAAGGCAGCGATGGCTGACTGGCGAAGGCAGACTGCAGGTAGCCATGGCGCGCATGCGAGATAAGGAGTGACTGGGTGGGTTGGGCGGGAAGGAACGGGGCCAACCAGTGGTACAATTTGCCGGTTTTCCGAACTGCACAGAATCCTGTTTTGACTGAACTGAGCTGAACTAGTAAAATCGCACCCGATTGTAGTGTGTTTCTTACATATATTTGTTAAGACTTGTGGACTCTGGGAGTTGAAGTCCACAAGTCTTAAAGTGTACACCTATGGCCATGTCATTCTTTTTTTCTTTTATATTGACCCATATGCATTCTAGGAAGTTTTAATCTTTACTTTCATGCGTTTCTGTAGCAATATAGTCGTCCTTTACATACAGTGCAACTCCACCTCCTCTTTTATGGGGTCTGGTTTTTTTGAACAGTTTATATCCTTCTATCAGTATGTCCCGGTCATGGGTTTCATCCCACCAAGCTTCTGTTAGTCCAACTACATCATATCTACCTTCATGTATTAGTAGTTCAAATTCACCCTGTTTGTTCCCCAGACTTTGTGCATTTGTATATAGACACCTGAGATCTTTATATCTGACTCTGGGTATGGTTCCTATGTTTCCACGTTGTTCTATTAGTTATTTGTTCTGTTTCTTGTTTCTAGGCAGATTCTCAACTTCATTTCCATCCATTGTTTCTCATCCTTCTTTCTGGTGTTTTGGAAAACAAGTTTGAGGCAGCCCCTCAAATACTGAAATACTGCTATCATGTCACCCCTAGTCCTTCTTTTCTCTAGACTGGTCCTACCTACATCCTGCAACCGTTCTTCATGTTTTAATGTCAAGGCCTTTAAATTTTAGTCTTCAGGCCTTTAAAGATTAGTGTTGCCCATTTCCCAGTAGAAGATGACAAGCAGCATTTTAAAATCATGCAGTATAATTGTAAAAACATTTGGGAAGATAAGGAATATGCACTGGCAGCCAACAACATTCAGTCTATTTGTTTCTCTGTTTTTACAATGTGAGTAAACCAAACAGCCCTACTTGTCACAGGTTCTCTTCTGACCTATGCTCGATTCATCTTCCAGCTGCTGCTTTGGCCCTGGGAAGAGCACTATTGCCATCCTTCAACATCCTGTGGTAAGGTAGAAGAGGAAGTTCTTCTGCCCTTGTCCTCTTCCGGACATCCTTTCTAGCAATATTGTGTTTTAATTCCTTTCCCCTCAACAGCTGCTCTCCCTCCAGTTAGATGTCGGATTTCAGCCACCACTGGTGCTGCTATTGGATTGTCAATTTTCTAACATAGGTTATTATAGAGCTCTGTGCTGAAAATAGGCTCAGTATCTCTATTTTTAGATGTTTTAAAGATTTTTTAATGAAGTGTTATTTTCCATTGTTAGCCACTACATCCATAATTTTTCTCCAGAACAATCTAGTCCTAGTATGTCTTTTGGGGTCTCAGTAAGGATGCCCTCATCATCACAGCAACTGAGCCAGGAGCTTCTTTTGCAGGAACTAAACCAAGGGACAGCATCCTTGGGGGGAACACAATGTGCCATCAGGCAACAAGAAATTCCCTTGTGGATCACTGGAGATTATTCCAGCCAGTTCTTCATCTTGGGAATGCAGGATAACTCCCCCCAAACTACCTTTGCAACGGACAGAAGCTTAAAGAGTGAAATCTGTCCCTACTTACCTTTACAAGGTGCTGCATCATAAAAGTTGATCAAGGTCTTGTTTGTATGTGCAGCCTTAAACGATTGCCACCTTCATCCCATCAATAGAAGAATGCAATACAGGAAAAAACTTTGAAGGGCCCACCAATGTTGCTTCCAAACCCATCTAGATAGGAGATATTATTTTTCCATCTGTATTCTTGCAGGGCCCAAATCTCACTAGAGGACAGAGTTCCTCTGAACAGCCTTCCCAATTTGCAGAGGAGTTAAGATTCCAGCATTGAATGTACCCAGGCAGCTTGGCCAAAATATTTGGAGGGTACTAGTTTGTGGAAAGCTGATCTAAAGCGTCCTGCGCTTTAGTTGTTGGCTCTCAGTCCTCTCAAAACCTTTCCACATAGCAAAATGTTATGACTGATTTCCTTTGGCTCCCCAAGATTTAGGAGATGGAAGCACCAGCAGGTCAGAGCCTCCAAGGGAACTAGCTTCACTCCTGGCCAGGGCTGTCTAGGATTTTAAGTCTGCAAATTGCCATGTACTTCTGTAATTTCCTTAGCACGGAAATCTCCATTAAGTCAAAGTGAGTGAGACATATACCCAGCAGGGCCTAGAAAAAGAGCACTCGGAAAGGGGCTGTCTATATTTGGTAAACAAATCTTTTAAACACACCTTTTAAAGTAATGTTTGAAAGCATTGTAAAAAGAATGGCAGTATGCCTATGCACACAAAAATGTTTCTGCTTGACATATATTTTTTTTAATTAGAAATTTAATCTAATATTTAAAAAAACCCACAATAAAATACAGTATAAGCAATAAACAATAAATTGGGAAAAAAATCTGTTAGGACTTCCCTCCTTTTTTCTATCAAGTAATTCTTATACACATTCCTGTTTGGGAATTGTGTCCCCTGAGCTAGACAGAAAAAACCCTTCTTAAAAATGGATCCTGGACTGAAGTCGATTCCTGAGAGAAATCCAAGCCAACGTTTTCCTTCAACATTGCTCACATCACGCAGAACAGGGAGAGTCTATGGTATTTCACCAGGCTCAAGATTGACTCAGCCTTCCATCCTTCTGAGGTCGGAAAAAACGAGGACCCACATTGTTGGGGATAATATGCTGACTCTGTAAACCGCTTAGAGAGGACTGTAAAGCATTGTGAAGTAGTACCTAAGTCTAAATGCTATTGCTATTGATGGAGCAGATAGAGAGGAAAGACACACAGAACATTATAGGAAATGGATGGAGATAGCTACTAAGCCATGATGGTGAACCTGTGTCACGCATGCCAGAGGTGGCACGCAAAGCTCTCTGTGGGCATGTGAGCAGTTGTCCCAGGTCACCTGTGCCACGCATGTGCGCATGCCTCCTGCTGGTAAGCTGGTTGAGTCTTTGCTGTGTATATGTGGGGATGGGGTGCATGCGGGGGGATGTATCTGTGGGGTGGGGTGCACGCAAACACATTTGTGGGGATCCATGCTGCAAGCGGGGGGGGGGCATACATGTTACATTTTGGGAATGCACGGATGTGCTTGCGCTTTGGCCACTCAGTGCCGAAAAGGTTAGCCAACACTGAACTAGAGGATGGGGGAGAGAGAGAGAGAGATGAAGAGGGTATAGCACTAGGTAGATATGGAGATTGGGATTAGAGATATGTAGAGGTTCGGAATAGAGAAAGATGGAAAATGTCTATGGAGATTCTCAGGCAACCAGATCATGGTTGTCCCAAAGGTGCTTTCTGAAGAGTCAACTCTGCTTTGTTTTTTCCTTGGAGACATTTTGCTTCTCATTCAGGAAGCCTCTCCAGCTGTGACTGGATGGTGGGGAATGCAATGGTGTGGGAGTATGCCAAATGTGGAGGCTTTGTATTTTGCTATTTGCTATATATGTGGTTTATTGGTTTCTGTATTAAGGTTTTATTGCTGTAAGCCATCTGGAGTCACATTGAGTTGGGCCGCCATACACAATTTCTTAACAAAAATACATGCATGCATACATATCTATATCCTGCCTTTATTATATATACAGGTAAGTCAAGGTTGGCAAGCATACTTAATAGATATCTAAGCGCCTTTTCTCTGGCCCCAGCATGGAAATTCCCCTCAACTCTGTGAAAGGGAACAACCGCACAACTCCAGAGAAAGGATACTGAGATCTCCCCCCTCGCTTTTGATACTAAGACATGTTTGACTAAAAACAAGTAAGGCAAGAAATTAAATGGTTAAGTTCTCAACTGGGCTTCCAAAGAGAGAAGAGAAAATAAAATCAAGATTCCTCTACATACATCAAATTTGGGGATTTGAATGGTTTCTCTCCTGTGTGTAACCTTACATGATTTATAAGGATAGAGCTGATAGTGAAATATTTCCCACAATCTGGACACTCATATGGTTTCTCCCGTGTGAGTCTTCTGGTGTATCACCAAGCGGGAATTCCGACTGAACCTTTTTCCACATTCAGGACATTCATATGGTTTTTCTCCTGTGTGAGTCCTCTGGTGCATCACCAGATTGGAATTCTGCTGGAAACTTTTCCCACAATCTGGACACTTATATGGTTTTTCTCCTGTATGAGTCCTCTGGTGTATCACTAGGTGGGAATTCTGACTGAACTTCTTCCCACAATCCGGACATTCATATGGTTTCTCTCCTGTGTGAGTCATCTGGTGTATAACCAGATGGGAATTCCGACGGAACCTTTTCCCACAA
Organism: Bungarus multicinctus; assembly: GCA_023653725.1. Taxonomy (NCBI): domain Eukaryota; kingdom Metazoa; phylum Chordata; class Lepidosauria; order Squamata; family Elapidae; genus Bungarus; species Bungarus multicinctus. Next base: position 21,963,395 of record CM042834.1, read on the forward strand.
TATGAACACTCATATGGTTTCTCTCCTGTGTGAGTCTGCTGGTGTTCTATGAGGGAGGAATTCCGACTGAATCTTTTCCCACAATCTGGGCATTCATACGGTTTTTCTCCTGTGTGAGTCCTCTGGTGTATCACCAGGTGGGAATTCTGACTGAACCTTTTCCCACAATCTGGACATTCATATGGTTGCTCTCCTGTGTGAGTCATCTGGTGTTCCACCAGGTAGGAATTCCGACTGAAACTTTTCCCACAATCCAGGCACTCATATAGTTTTTCTCCAGTGTGAGTCCTCTGGTGTGTCACAAGGTTCGAATTCTGACTGAAACTTTCACCACAATACAGACACTCATATGGTTTCTCTCCTGTGTGAGTCCTCTGGTGTTCTATAAGGGAGGAATTCCGACTGAAACTTTTCCCACAATCTGGGCACGCATATGGTTTTTCTCCTGTGTGAGTCCTCTGGTGTATCACCAGGTTCGAATTCTGACTGAAACTTTTCCCACAATCACTACATTTATACGGTTTCTCTCCTGTGTGTGTCCTGTGGTGTTCCACCAGAATGGACTTCCGACTGAAACGTTTCCCACAATCTGGGCACTCATATGGTTTTTCTCCTGTGTGACTTCTCTGGTGTGTCACCAAGTTGGAATTATTCACAAAACTTTTCCCACAATCCAGACACTCATATGATTTCTCCCCAGTGTGAGTCCTCTTGTGTTTCGCCAGATTGGTTTGCATGATAAATCTTTTGTCACAATGGGAGCAGTGGTAGTCTTTCTCTTTGGTATGGCTCCTTCCAGGAATCACGACAGACCTGTTCTGAGTAAAGCTTATGACACACCCCAAATATTTGTAAGGCTTTTCATGAGGAGGTTCGACTTATGCATCAATCAGATGTGATCTGCAATCTGTATTGTTCCTAAACTAGGCAGTCTGTGTGATTTTCCAACACTGATATTCTTGAATTCTTGAGGAGGCCTAACAATGTTTCTGATCTCTTATCTGGTGGTTCTTTGATTCAAGGTACTCTTTCCTTCCCTAAAGGCTTTTGTTAACGCCTGCAAGTTTTGGCTATCCAGGTCTATCCTTTTTATTCCCATTGACTTCCAGGTATTCTTTATTTATAAATTATATGCTCCTTGACTTCTCATGTAATGTTTCCTTGAGTTCCAGATACTCTATTTTTTCCCAGCTGAAAGCTTTGTTCTTATAATTCTCTCCACTTGTCTCTCAGCAGCTGGGGAAGGAGAACAGATTTTATGCTTCCTGGAAGAAATGGAAGATTTTGATTGATGGTTTGTTTTACATTTTAATGCTGTTCTCATTCTCTGTTGTCCAGAGTGCTCTTCATTCGCATCTTCTTTTGTCTGTAAGATTCATATTAATGGGTTAGTTTCATTATATTTAAAAATGGCTGCATGATATGTGAAAGCAGCAGAAATGCCTCATGTTATCATGAAAAAACAAACATCAAAATTCTAATTTAATCTCTAAGATTAACTATAATTCATTTGGCATATAGAGGGTTAGCAGATCCAAATAACAACCCAATCAAAAAATTCTTGTTTTGGCTTGAATAAATCACACATACAGTGAATTCAGAAAGTATTCTGATCCCCTCCATCTCTATCACTATCATTTTATTATGCTGTTGATCTTCTATGGTTGTTAAAATTCATTTTTTCTCATTAAACTAGACTCATAATGACAAAGTAAAATCAGAATTCTACAAATGCCTGTAAATTTATCAACCCAATGAAAAAATTCTCCTTTTCACTTGAGTAAATCACACAGAGTGCACTCAGAAAGTATTCAAAGTATTCAGATCCCCTTCACTTCTATTACTTTTGTTACGCTGCAGCCTGATTCTACAGTTGTTAAAATTCATTTTTTCTCATTAATCTACACTCATAATGACAAAGTAAAATCTGCCCACCGATGGTCACCATCCAACCTGGCTGAGCTTGAGAGGACTTGCAAAGAAAAATTGCAGAAAATACCACAATCCAGGTGTGCAAAGCTAATCGCCTGATATCCAAAAAGACTTAGAGGCTGTAATCGCCTCTAAGCAAAGTACTGAGTAAAGGACCTGAATACTTATGCCAAGGTGGTATTTCAAGTTTTTTTGTTTTTAATATATTTACAGACATTTTCTAAAATTCTGTTTTCACTTTGTCATTATGTTGATGAATGAGAAAAATGAATTTCAAGAAGTGTAAAATGAGGCTGCAGCATAACAAAATCGGCAGCAGTGAAAAGAGTCTGAATAGTTTCAGAATGCACCGTATATGGGATCCTATTCACACAGAAATATGCTCCTGAGGATTTAGCTGTGTAAGCAATTACGTGTATTTCAGTCTGCAAAATGCCTCAGAAATGGATTCGCTCCTTTATCTTAATCTGATTTTAGGAAGGGGCGGGGAGAAACACTAACAGACGAAATGGTGAACAACTTCTAGGCAAGGTTTAAAGTATCTGTTCTGCCTATGAAACTCCTCGCTTTCCAGGAGAGCATCATGTCAATAAAATCACAAGGAATGAAATGCTACGCGAAGACCGAGGGAGATAAAAATATGAAATAAAGACTTTTTAAATCCCCCATTGATAAAATCACAGGCAACAATTTTAAATCATGCAGCAAAAGGATAATAAAATCCGGGGAGGGGAGGAATATGAAGCAGCAGCCGACATGTTTCAGCCTTCTCCCTTCCCTGCTTCTCCGCCGCGGAGAAACCCAAAGGGCCCGACTTGCTCTCAGCTTTTCCTCTGACCTGCCCTCCACTCACCTCCCAGCAGCTGCTTCAACCCTTCAAACAGCACAAGAGGCTCGCCGACGCCATCATCCTCCCGTGGATGAGCCGGAAGAGGAACTTCTTTTGTCCTCCTCCACATCCTCTCTAGCAATATAATACTCTATCATTTCAATTGATTCCAGCTCGGTCTCTCTCCCTCCGGTAGGATGTGAACAGTAGCGATGCCGCTGCTTTACTCTATTCTCTGCTTTCTAGAGGCTTCTTTGTACATCGCCATCTAGCGACAATAAGGTTGAAAGTCATCCTCGTCCTATCTCTACCCTAATTAGAGATTATTAGAGCCTGGTTTCACCCATTCTATAATGTATACTTTTGGTTTTTCTTGCCTAAGTGTAGGACTTTACTTTTCTCTACATTGAATTTCATTTTATTAGGTACGGTCCAATGTTCTAGTCTGTCAAGATCCATCTGGATCTTGAGCCTATCTTCCAGGGTGTTAGCTAGTCCTGCCAGCTTAGTATCATCTGCAAATTTGGTAAATTTCCCTCCTATTCCCTCATCTAAGTCATTAATGAAGATATTGAAGAGTACTGGGGCTAAGATAGAACCTTGTGGCACCCCACTGGTTACTTCCCTCCATGTAGACGTAGATCCATTAAAGACTACTTGTTGAGTACTGTTTGTGAGCCAGTTATGAATCCTTCTGGTGGTGATGCTATCTATCTCACTTTTTTCTAGCTTACCAGGAAATAGGTTGCAGTCTACTTTGTCGAATGCATTACTGAAGTCTAAGTATATTAGGTCCACAGTATTTCGCTGGTCTATTAATTTGGTCACCGTTGAAGAATGAAATAAGATTGGTTTGGCATGATCAGTTTTTAACAAACGCATGCTGATTGCTAGTTATTACTTTTCTTGTTTCTAGATGTTTGAATTTGAATTTATTTGATTTGTCAATCGCTTACAAGATAATAGTTATATAAGTAATGCATAGTTATGAATACATGAAATGGTTACATATAAGAAAAATAAAAGAAACATAGGACAGGGACGGTAGACATGTTGGTGAGCTTATGCACGCCCCTACAGGCCTCTTAGGAAAGGGGTGAGGTCAATAGTAAACAGTCTAAGGTTAAAGTTTTTGGGGTTTGGGGAAGAAACCACAGAGTCAGGTAGAGTATTCCAGACACTGACTACTCTGTTGCTGAAGTCGTATTTCCTGCAATCAAGTTTGGTGCGGTTAACCTTGAGTTTGTATCTATTGTGTGCTCTTGTGTTGTTATGGCTGAAGCTGAAGTATTTATTGACAGGTAGGACATTGCAATGTATGATTTTATATACCATACTTAGATCAGACGGAAGGCGGCGTAATTCAAGGTTTTCTAGGTCTAGAATTTCAAGTCTGGTGGCATAAGGTATTCTACGAGTAGAGAGGTGGAGAATTCTTCTTGTAAAATATTTCTGGACTTTCTCAACTGTGCTAATATCAGATACGTAATGTGGGTTCCAGACTGATGAGCTGTAATCAAGTATTGGTCTAGCAAATGTTTTGTATGCTCTAGTTAGTAGTGTGATATTACCAGAGAAAAAGCTACATAGGATTAGGTTAACAACTCTTAATGCCTTTTTGGCTATGTAGTTACAGTGGGTTCTAGCACTTAGATCATTAGAGATGAGTACTCCAAGGTCTTAACAGAGTTTGGATCATCAACAAGATCTTGAGTATTCAGCTTGTATTTTATTTTCTGATTTTTTTTGCCAATATGTAGGACAGAGCATTTATTTGTTGAGATTTGAAGTTGCCATTTGTTTGACCATTCTGATACATAGTCAAGATCTTTTTGAAGGGTAGCAGTATTGTCTGTGGTATTGAACAGCTTTACATCATCAGCAAAGAGAACGCAGTTCTCTTAATATGATCACAGAGGTCATTTATGTAGAGTATGAAGATGGTTGGTCCTAGAACACTGCCTTTGGGGACACCACTATTGACAGGTACAGAATTTGATAGGACTCTCCCAATTTTGACCATTTGTTGTGTGTTTGACAGGAATGCTTCTATCCAGTTATGCAGGTGTCCAGAGATACCGTAAGATTTTAGTTTTAGGAGTAGTTTGTCGTGTACCACTGAATCAAAGGCTTTACAGAAGTCTATGTAGATTGTGTCTATTGCTTTGCCCTGATCAAGTTGTATAGTGCATATGTTTTTGCAGTGTAAGAGTTGCAGATTACAGGATAGTTTTTTTCTGAAACCAAATTGTTTATTAGAGAGTAGGTTGTTTATCTCTAAATGGAGGATAATGGATTGGTTAATAATTGATTCCATGACTTTACAGGTGACGCAGCATAAGGAGATTGGTCTGTAATTTTCAACTAGGCTGGGGTCTCCCTTTTTGAAGATGGGGATGACCGTGGCTTGCGACCATAGTTTTGGCAAGGAGCTGGTCCTGAAAGATTTTTCAAAGATTATGCTTAGAGGCTCTGGTATGGCAGTGGATAGCATTTTTAAGAAGTATGCACATATATCGTCTGGTCCAATAGATAGAGATGGTTTTAGATTGCGTAGTACTTTTTCAACATTGTCTTCTGTAAAGTCGATATGTATTAGATCATTGTAGTTTTCTGTGATTCGGCTAGGAAATACTGGGCATGATCCATTGCTGTTTACAAATACTGAGCCAAAGAATGTGTTAAAGAGGTTGGCTTTAATGGTGTCATCGTTGCAGTCTTTACCCTTGCTCCTGGGGAGGAAAGTTATGGCAAATCTAGGCAGCATACTAAAAAGCAGAGACATCACCCTGCCAACAAAAGTGCGTATAGTCAAGGCTATGGTTTTCCCAGTTGCAATGTATGGCTGTGAAAGTTGGACCATAAGAAAGGCGGAGTGCCAAAGAATTGAGGCCTTTGAACTATGGTGCTGGAGAAGACTCCTGCTAGTCCCTTGGACTGCAAGGCGATCAAACTGTCAGTCCTGGAAGAGATCAACCCTGACTTCTCTTTAGAAAGCCAGATCCTGAATACTTTGGCCACCTAATGAGAAGGAAGGACTCACTGGAGAAGAGCCTAATGCTGGGAAAGATTGAGGGCAATAGAAGGAGACAACAGAGAATGAGGTGGCTGGATTGAGTCACTGAAGCAGTAAGTCCAGCTTAAATGGATTCCAGAAGATGGTAGAGGACAGGAAGGCCTGGAGTATTGTGCATGGGGTCGCAATAGGTCGGACACACTTCGCAGCTAACAAGAAAATCAGTATGTTCCAATCATGGGTTTCATCCCAAGTTTCTGTTATTCCAACTACATCTTATTAGTAGTTCGAGTTCACCCTGTTTGTTTCCCAGACTTTGTGCATTTGTATATAGGCACTTGAGATCTTTATGTCTGATGCTGGGTATGCTTCCTATGTCTCTTATTTGGTGTTTGACTTTGTCTTTCTTCCCATCCCTCCTTACTTCATTATTTGATTTACTTTCTAGGGGTTTTTGCTTGGAATTAGGATCCTGGAGATCCTAAAGATTGGGCACCCTCCCCCCCCCCTCAATTTTAGTTTAAAGCCCTCCTGATAAGTTGAGCCGGTCATTTTCTAAAAACATTCTTCCCAATCTTTGAGGTACCCTTGCCAGAAGTCCTTCATGCAGATAGTACACACCATGGTCCAGGAATCCAAAGTTTTTTTGGCGACACCAATCCTTTAGCCAATGGTTCACTTCTAGAATTCTTTCTTACCGGATGTTGTCCTTTCGTTGGCAGTACAGATGAAAAAAGTGCTTGTGCACCTAAGTCCCTGACTATCTTGCCTAGCTGCTCATAATCATTCAAAACTTCTGTGCCATCAAATTGCATTCAAGTCTCATGGAACACAGGAATAGCCGTTGTCCATGATAATCTATGCTAAAACTTTTCTTTCAGGTCTCCCAAGAGTGCACTCACTGTCCCTTTCTGCAACTAAACCAAGGAGTGTCCAAGATGGGAGGAGGTGAATGACATATAAAAGCCAACTTGAAAGAGCACCTCCCTTGTCGGCTGATGATTGTTCCAGCCAAGTTTTAGTCAGGTGTGTGTGTGTGTGTGGTTAACTCTTTGAAACCTGCCTTGGCAAATGATTGAAGCTGTAATAGTTAAGCTGTTGAATGGAAGATTCTAGCCCTAGTCTGTCCTTTGCGGTCTGGTAGGCTACCCCCCACCGTCACTGACATTGAGCCAGGAACTTCTTTTGCAGGAACTAAACAGTTGGAAGAAGTATCCATCTGGTTCAGTTCCAAGTGGGGAGAAAGGCCCTGGAAATATGGAGGCTGATTGGTAAGATGGTTTATTGATGAACAGGACCACATGGACTTGAGGTCCTGGGCAGCTGACAACATGGAATGGAGTGAGGGTTATTTATATACCCTCTCTTGGGCCTTGCCTTTAAGCTTCCTGTTCCTGTGCAAGAAATGTATTCTATTGGCTTTTGTCAGACTCCCATGGGGCTATGCAGTAGTCATAGCTGAGGTTGTCTGAGATAAGTTTGGTTGAAAGTTATTCGGTGTGGTGCAACGAAGAGGATGGGAAACATAAGGAAATCCAATATTCTGCCTTTTTAAATATTTCTCAAAATACTTCATTCTTCTGGGAGGGGTGGAAACCAAGGGAAAGGAACCATGGGGGGACGGGACGGGACACAATGTTTCTATCGGGCAGGAACAAAGCACACCTCCCTTGTGGATCACTGAAGACTATTCCAGCCAGTTCTTCATCTTGGGGATGCAGGATAACTCCCCAAACTATATTTGCAACTGAGAGAAGTTTGAAGAGTGATGCTTGACCCTTCTTACCTTCACAAGATTAGCCAGGTGCTGCATCATAAAAGTTGATAAAGATCTTGTTTGTACGTGCAGCCTTAAATGATTGTCAGCTTCATATCCCTTTAATAGAATGAAATACAGGCCAAAACCTTGAAGTGCCCACCCACATTGCTTCCAAAACCATCTAGATAGGAGATAATATTTTTCCAACTGCATTCTTGCAGCTTTGCACATTTCCCCCCCTTTTGAACAGTTGGTATCCTGACCATCTTGATACCTTCAACAGTAATGCACACGAAAATCAAAATAGGTTTTCCTGGCAGAGGAATTCAATGCTTTGCTGCACATTAAGATCACTTATAAGTGCAGCTGAAGAGGGCCATGAAATGTTGGCAGCCTGGGATATCAATTCACTCTCTGCTTACAGTTCTGACTTTGCCTCCCACAGAAAGGGCTGTGTAGGAGAAAGGCACCTGTGACCTCCTCAGTCTGGCTCCTGCTTGAGAAGATCATGGCTGGGGGAGGGGCTTGCACAGATTCAGCTTTTGCACCAATTGTGCCCTTTCCTAGACTAGGGAGGCCTTGCACATGGGTCACTCATGCCTTGGTCACATCCTATTGGATCACTGCATGGACCACCCAGAAACTTCAACTGGTCCAGAACGCAGCAACGCACACTTAAAGGCAGTCCCTAGATTATATATGTAACACCTTTCTTGTGCACGTTGTACTGGATTTGTTTCTTGACATGTGCAAACGAAGGTGCTGCTCATCAACTTTTAAGATTATGTGATGACCCAGGGCATGGTACAAAGAATCACACAACAGCTGGCAGTTCAAACCACCCCTTTATTGTCTCAAAGTTCTTCAAATACTCCCACATTTCTGGAAAGTCTCAAGCAGAATGATAACAAAACCCCACACAAACCTCAAGCAGCTTCTGGCTGCCATTAGTCCATCCCAGCACTATTTGCTGCTCAGCAATAAATCCAAAGGTAATTGGCAAATCAAGGAGTTCAAGGAACAAAAGATCTAGGTAACTAGTCCAGAACATCCACAGGAATGCAAGGACTCTTGGCCAGTTCAAACATCAGGACACACACTTCAGAAACTCAGTGTTTGTTCCTGACAGATGCACCTCCCTACAGCACCTTAAGTCTGATCCCCCACCCCACCTGTGTGCCTTGTGAAGATGGGCAGGGCACTCTCCTCACTCATAGACTACTCCATCTGGCTGATCACACCTCCTCTCCACTCACCTTCGATCTGGAGGGAATGGTCCTAACTCCTCACCTGAGCTCTGTCCCTCCTGCCTCTGTTCTTCCCTGCTTGCAGGCCTTACTACTTCAGAAAAACCTTGCCTGGACTGACTTTGCCCTTCCCCAGTTTCCTCCAAGGCCAATGGAGCAGCCCTCTCCATGCCTGGCATTTCTTGTTCCAGCTTACGTTCTTCTACAGATTCAGATTCCAATTCCAATAGGGACATGACTTTATTTCTTTATTATAGCAATAGCGCTTAGAATTATATACCACCCACAGTGCTTTATAGCAGGGGTCACCAACCTTTTGGACCTCAAATATTTATATCCCAAGGACCAGTAATATGAATTTTGACTGTCGGTGGCTTGCTGACCTTGGTGGAAGAGATAGATCTGATCTAACCACTCCCTCTCCCACACACACACACACAGAGGGAAGGGTGGGATTCAAATTACTTAACAACCTGTTCTGTGGGCATGGCCTAATTTGTGGGTGTGGCTTGCTGGTCATGTGACTGGCTGGGCATGGTTTGTATGTGAATATTATATTTATATAAATATTGATTTTTTTTATAAAAAAATGAGCAACTTTTATCCAAAATCAGCAGATTGAGTTGCTTACAGAATCACAGATTCACTTAGAGATCTGTATTTCTGCCATCGGCTACCTGAGTCTGCACTGCTTCAGTCCTAAGGAAGGGTCGGCTCTGCTTAAAAGTAGAGCTGAAGATCTAAAGATTAGCTAGAAAGCAAGAAATCCAATGATTTCCTGCTTTCTAGCTAATCTAAATCTCCCAGCACAGCAGAACAGCTGATGGTCGGAAAAAGAAAAAATAGCAACTTAGGCAAGTTTGCCAGGTAAGGAGTGAGTGGACAGGGCGGGAGGGCCATGTGGGTGGTGCAGCCTTGTGTTCCTGCGCAGCCTGCTTTGGAGGGGTACTCTGGGGGGGCGGTTGACATTCTCTGCGGACCACCAAAATTTTCTCATGGACCACCAGTGGGCTACAGCCACAGCCCACTGGTTGGAGACCACTGCTTTATAGTACTTTTGGTTAATTGTTCCCAACAACCTGGGTCCTTATTTTACAAATCTCAGATGGAAGGCCGAGTCAACCTTGAGCCGTCAGAATCGAATTCCAGGCTGCGGGCAGAGTCAGCTGTCAATACTGCATTCTAGCCACTGAGCCACCAGGGCACCTGTCATTATTTTTCCACCTTTATTATTTTTCCATCTACCTGTTCTACCAGGTAAGATAGGGTAGGCATACTCGAAATCTCTTCCCTTAAATATTGCTATTGGATAGGAGCTAGGAAGTTAATATTTTCTGTTGCAGACCCTGTCCTATGAAACACCGCCCCCCCCCCCCTCCGAAGTTTGGCAAGCTCTTAGCCTTCTAGTCTTTTGAAACAAAGGAAGATCTAGAAAAGTATTACGCTTAGGCAAGAAAAACCAAAAGTACACATATAGACTGCGTGAAATCAGGTGTTCTGACCCAGCTCTCTAAACATGACAAACCCTCAAGGATTCCTTTATTAGGAGTGAGGGTCACTACAGTATAAAAGGTTTTGGTCACCACACTATAAAAAAAGATGTCAAGACTGTAGAAAGAGTTCAGAGCAGAGCAACCAGCAACATATGAAGAATGGTTACAGGAACTGGGCTTGGCTAGTCTAGTGAGAAGGACCAGGGGAGACATGATAGCAGTCTTCCAATATTTGAGGGGCTGCCACAGAGAGGAAGCGGTCAAGCTGTTTTCCAAAAAGCACCCAAAGGCCAGACAAGGAATAATGGATGGAAACTGAACAAGGAGAGATTTAATCTGGAAATAAGGAGACACTTTCTGACAGTGAGAGCAATCAACCAAGGGAACAGAAGTTGCTTTCTGAAGTTGTGGGAGTTTCATCACTTGAGACTTTCAAGGAGAGGTTCCTTCCTCTCCCCAGGTGGGGGAGAGGGAGGGAGGAATAGAGGGAGAGGCAAGGAGAGAAACAGAGGTAGAGAGGGAGGGAGAGAAGGAGAGAGACAGAGGGAAGGAAAATGATATTACAAAAGGTTTTCTTTTTTATTGTTGCTAAATGTAATATTTCAAAAGCAAAAAAAAATGAAGGGCATGAAAGTACATTTATCACGCTTTTCTTATAACAATTAGCTGAACTCTGCCTTATCATTATTTTAGGTAGTAAAACCTCATTATTCAGATTAAATTTTCAATTCTGTTAATCCGTTATTGCCTGTTAGTAGTTCCTCTATAGGGTCTGCTGCATAAGTCCGTCCCATCTTTTCCCCCCCACGCCCCACGGAAAACTACAATAGTGATCCAGCCCTCAAAGAAATCCAGTTTGACACCCTGGTATAGAGTCTGCTGTTTGAGTAGCGTGTTGGACTAGATGACAAAGTCCCTTCCATCTCATCTCATCATCTCCTCTCTCAAATTCCTCATGTTTGATGCTAAGTTTCACTAAAAAGAATCATACAAGTAATTAAATCTTTAATTGTTCAGATGGGTTTCCAATGCGAGACAACAAATGAAAGATTCTGCTACACAAATCAAATGTTGCCTCATGTGAAATTTCTTTTGTGATAAGGCAGGAACTTTGTGTGAAACACTGTCTGCAATCCAACTATTTGAATGGTTAGTCCCCTATGTGTAACCTTACATGATTTATAAGGCTAGTCCTATAACGGAAATCTTTCCCACAATCTGGACATTCATATGGTTTCACTCCTGTGTGAGTCCTCCAGTGTATTACCAAACTGGAATTCCAACTAAAACTTTTGCCACATTCAAGACATTCATATGGTTTCTCTCCCGTGTGAGTCCTCTGGTGTTTCACCAAGTAGGAATTGTTACAGAAACTTTTCCCACAATCTCGACACTGATATGGTTTGTCTCCTGTGTGTGTTTTCTGGTGTATCACCAGAGAGAAATTCTGACTGAAACTTTTCCCACAATCTCGACACTGATATGGTTTTTCTCCTGTGTGAGTTTTCTTGTGTATCACAAGGTGAGAATTCTGATTGAAACGTTTCCCACAATACAGACACTCGTATGGTTTCTCTCCCGTGTGAGTTCTCTGATGTCTCAACAGCTTGGAATTCCAAGTGAAACTTTTCTCACAATCAGGACACTCATACATTTTCTTTCCAGTGTGAGTTCTCTGGTGTTCGACCAGGTAGGAATTCTGACTAAAATGTTTCCCACAATCAGAACACTCATAAAGTTTCTCTTGTGTGTGAGTCCTCTGGTGTTTCACCATGTTAAAATTCTGACTAAAACCTTTCCCACAATCTGGACACTTATACGGTTTTTCACCTGTATGAATCCTTTGGTGTTTCATCAGGTAGGAATTCTGACTGAAACTTTTCCCACAATACAGACACTCATATGGTTTCTCTCCTGTATGAATCCTCTGGTGTTTCACCAGGTCAGATTGCCAAGAGAAATCTTTCCCACACTCTGGACACTCATACAGTTTCTCTCCGGTGTGAGTCCTCTGGTGTTTTACCAGGTCAGAATTGCAATGGAAACCTTTTCCACAATGACATTTATATGGTTTTTCACCTGTGTGAATCCTTTGGTGTACCACCAGATTAAAATTAGATTTGAAACCTTTTCCACAATCTGAACACTCATACAGTTTCTCTCCTGTGTGAATCTTCTGGTGTTTCACCAGGTAAGAACTCTGACTGAAACTTTTCCCACAATCACAACATTTATATGGTTTCTCCCTCGTGTGGGTCCTCTGGTGTTTTGTCAGGTAGGAATTCTGACTAAAACTTTTCCCACAATGACATTTATAGGGTTTCTCTCCTGTGTGAGTTCTCTGATGTTTCACCAGGTTAGAATTGCAACTGAAACCTTTCCCACAATCTGAACACTCATGCGGTTTCTCTTGCATGTGAGTCCTCTGGTGCAACACTATGTCAAAACTCTGATTGAAATTTTTCCCACAATCTGGACACTTATATGTTTTGTCTCCTGTGTGAGTCCTATGATGTCGCAAAAGGAGGGAATTTTGAATGAATCTTTTTCCACACTGCAGACACTCATATGGTTTTTCTCCTGTGTGAATCCTTTGGTGTATCACCAGATGAGAATTAGAATTAAAACCTTTTCCACAATCTGAACACTCATACGCTTCCTGTCCCGTGTGAATCCTCTGGTGTTTCACCAGATCAGGATTCCGAGTGAACATTTTTCCACAATCCGGACACTCATATGCTTTCTGTCTCTCGTGTATAATCAGGTCAGAATTCCAAGTGAAACTTTTCACACAATCAGGACATTCGAAGATTTTCTCCCCAATGTGAGTCTTATTGGGCCTCACCAGATTGCTTTGCATGCTAAATTTTTTGCCACATTGTGAGCACTGGTAGAGCTGCTTCTCCTGCATTGGCCACTCCGTGGATCATTGGAGTCCTATTCTGAGGAAAGCTTTTACCGTACTCCAAGCATTTGTAAGGGTTTCCAAGGGATGGATCCTCCTGTGAATAATTTAACTGTGATCTGCAATCTGTGTTTTTCCCAAAATAGGCAGTCTGTGGGGTCTTTCCAATGTGGATATTCTTGGATTCATGAAGGGGCAAAAAATACATCCGATCCCTTATCTGGTGGTGCTTTGATTCCAGACACTCTTTCCTTCCTCAACGGTTTTCATTAATGCCTTTGGCTCTCCAAGGGATCTTTTCTATTTCACACTTTTTTTGAATTTGGTAATTATATCTTTTTACTTTTCATGCAATGTTTTCTTCAATTCCACATAGTCTCTTTTTCTACCTGAAAATCCTGTCCCTGTTATTCTCTCCTTTATTTCCCTCCATCTATTGTGGAAAAAGAAGAGTTTTAAATCTTTCTGGAAGAAGTGGAAAAGATTCTGACCAATGGTTTGTTTTGCATTTTAATGCTGCTTCTCATTCTGTTTTTCAGACTGCTCTTCTCGGCAGCCTCTTTGTCTATAAGATTCATATTAATGGATTCGTTTCGTTACTGTTTAAAAATTGGCTGCAGAACCTGGGGGGGGGGGAAGGCAAAAAAAGCATCCATATATTACCATGAAAAAGCAAGAATATCAAAATGCTTGTTTAACCCTTAACATTCAATATGATTCATTGGGCACATAGAAGAGCAGCAAAATCCAAGTTCAAATATCCACTCATACTTCAAATCATAAAATTCTCTTTTGCTTGGGTAAATCACAAATTATTATCCTTGCAAAATTGCCTGCAAAAACTGAGGTTTATATATGCACACATAAATACACACATATAAATTTATCTAGGTACAAAAACTATGTGTCTTCAAAATGTTTCAGAAATGGATTTCACTCGATTTGTTTGATCTAATTTAAGAAAGGGGGGGCACAAACAGATGAGATGGTGCCCAAATCCTAGGCAAAATTTAAAGCATTAGTTTTTTTGCCCATAAAACCCCTTCTTTACTAGGAAAGCAACGAGTCAATAACATCACAAGGAACTAAGTGTTACGCGGAGACCGAAGGAAATAGAAATATGAAAGAAAAAATATTGTTTAAATCTTCTATTGGTAAAATCACAGGCAGCAATTTTGAATCATGCAGCAAAAGGATAACAACATCTGGGAAGAGAAAGAATATGAGAAGAGAAATATTTCATTATTGTCTCTTCGCTGCTTCATGCACCGTGGAGAAACCCAAAGGGCCCGACTTACTCCCGGCTTCTCCTCCGATCAGCCCTCCACTCACCTCCCTAAGAGCCGCTTCGACCCTGCAAACAGGACAAGAGCCTCCGCCGACGCCATCCTCCTCTCCCGGGTGAGTCGGAAGAGGAAGTTCCTCTTCTTTAAAATCCTCTCTAGCAACCCAATCCTCTATCGTTTCGATTCGTTCCATCTCCGCCTCTAGCCCACCCTAAGTAGGCCTTCCATGCCACTAATGGTTCTGTATTCACTGCTTTCTAGTCTCGAGTGTTTCCTGTTATCAGAGCGCCATCTAATGACACAAGGCTGAAAACCACAGTCGTTCTATTTCCACTCTAAAGCGTTTGGAAGAGGCTTTCATCGATTCCGTGCTTCCTTCGGTGCCATCAATTCTTATTCGACTCCCACCGGGCACAGGAATAGCTTTCGTCCATGATAATCGATCCTAAACCTTTTCGTTCAGGTCTGCCAAGAGACCTGCGTCAGATAACTTTTTGAAATCTGCAGTTTTAAGGACTGCAGCATCAATCTTGGGTGGGAAGGAATACATAGCAGTCGACAATGTTCAGCCTAGTTTATTCTCTGCTTTTACACCATGAAGCGAACCAAATGGCTTTACTTGCTCTTGGCTTCTCCTCAGACCTGTCCTAAACTCACCATCAACCTGATGCTAACTACATAGCCAAAAAGGCGTTAAGAGTTGTTAACCTGACCTTACGTAGCTTTTTCTCTGGTAATATTACACTGCTAACTAGAGCATACAAAACATTTGCTAGACCAATATTCGAATTCAGCTCATCAGTCTGGAACCCACATTACGTATGTGATATTAACACAGTTGAGAAAGTCCAGAAATATTTCACAAGAAGAGTTCTCCATTCCTCTACTCATTGCAGAATACCTTATGCCGCCAGACTCGAAATTCTAGATCTTGAAAACCTACAACTACTACACCTTCGGTCCGATCTAAGCAGTGGTGGGATTCAAAATTTTTTACTACTGATTCTGTGGGCGTGGCTTGGTGGGCATGGCAGGGGAAAGATACTGTAAAATCTCCAGTCAGAGGTAGTATTTGCCAGTTCTCCAAACTACTCAAAATTTCCACTACCGGTTCTCTAGAACTGGTCAGAACCTGCTGAATACCACCTCTGGATCTAAGTATACTATATAAAATCATACATTGCAATGTCCTACCTATCAATGAATACTTCAGCTTCAACCATAACAACACAAGAGCAAACAATAGATACAAACTCAAGGTTAATCGCAGCAAACCTGATTGCAGGAAATACGACTTCAGCAACAGAGTGGTCAATGTCTGGAATACTCTACCTGACTCTGTGGTTTCTTCCCCAAACCCCAAAAACTTTAACCTTAGACTGTCTACTATTGACCTCACCCCTTTCCTAAGAGGTCTGTAGGGGGCGTGCATAAGCGCACCAACGTGCCTACTGTCCCTGTCCTATTGTTTTCTTTTATATTTTATTTTTCTTATATGTATCCATGTATTCATAACTATGTTTTACTTATACCTATTATCTTGTAAGCAATTGACAAATAAATAAAATAAAATAAATAAAATAAAAATAACTATTCCAAACTACCTTTTCAACTGACGGAAACTTGAAGAGTGATGTTTAACCCTGCTTACCTTCACAAGATTAGCCAGGTGCTGCATCATAAAGGTTGATAAAGGTCTTTTTTGTATCTGCAGCTTTATATGATTGTAGCTTCATCCTATTAATAGAAGAAAATATGGGAGAAACCCGTGGTTTCTGAGGCAGCTTGCAAAAAACATTTGGAGGGCCCTAGTTTGTTGAAAGTGTTGTGGGCTTTAATAGTTGGCTCTCAATTTCTCTCTAAGGAGCAGGCCAAGAGCCCACGCATTGGCCTGTAATTCTTACCTGTTGGCCTACTTGCCTGGGACTCCTACCTCTTCCAACATCTAAATCACATGAGGTCCTCAGTTAGTGATCCATGGGGTCCTGGAATTACAACGTCAACTTGAACTGCCAGGATTTCCCTCACTAAGTAATGTGATCACATTATGTCACTATTTATAACCGCATTGCATAGCAATGGAAATTCTGGCACCAGTTGTTGTCACAACTTGAGAAATACCCAAATTTATTTTATAAATGCAGAAGAGGGCTGGAAGAGACATCCCTCCCCCTTCTGGACAGTTGGCATCCTAACCAGCTTTATACCTCCAACAGCAGTTTGCATAAGAAACTCATGACATGTTTTCCTGGCAGAGGGGTTCAAGGCTTTGCTGAGTTTTAAGCTCTTTTCTAACTGCAGCTTAAGAGAGTAATGCAAGGTTAGCAGCCTGGAACTTCAATTCACCCTCTGCTTGCAGCTCTGACTTTGCCACCCACAGAAAGGGTTGCACAAGAGAAAGACACCTGTTGTGGCCCGCTGGTGACTGGCGGAGTTGGCAGCAGAGTTGGACAGTAGTGTGGAGGTTAAGTAGGAACATGGGCCAGTCCTGGAGGCTCAGGAAGACTCCAATGACAGCTCTGTGTCAGAGGCAGAAGTGAGGCCAGGTGAGGCTGCCTTTGGTCTTGGACAGCAGTGAGGCGTGGGAGCTTCTGGAACTGGTTCCCAGCCTGCACATGTGCAAAGCTGCCAAAAGGAAGGCACAATTAAGAATTCGGGGGTAGACGTGGAAGTAAGACCACAGGTGGAAGATGAATGACCCCTCCCATCAGGATTAAAAGAGAAGCAAAAGGGGAGGGGGCTTTTGCAGGAAACAAATAGCTCGTTCAGTTGTTCCAGCCTCATGAAGATTTGTCTGTATAACTCAGTCCATCCCTGTCAGCACTGAGTGTGGAATTTGATGCAGGTCTGAGCTAATTAGTATACCTGCACAAGACTATTTGCCAAGCCGTTGGCTGACTGTGAATGAAATAAATTCACATTAATGTGATAAAAGAGGTTTTTGCCGGGACTCAGAATTGGCATTGCTTTTTGGAAAGCCTAGGACAGAACATTTGGGCCATTTTCATTCTGGGTTCAGGCCAGGGCACATCACCAAAATGGCATTGGTTGCAATTCTCATCGACTTTTGGAGGGTTTGAGATAGACAGGGTAGAACCATTATGTCTTTTCAAGACCTGTCATGAGGTTTCAATTCTATCAACTACAATATGCTTCTGGATCTGCTATTGTGATGGGATATGGGAGGTAATTTATTATGGTGATTCTATTTCCACTTTCAGACAATGTGCATAGAAGAGGGACCGAGTCTTGGCTACCGAAAGTGAGATATCCCAGGGCTCAAGCCTTTCGCTGCTGCTTTTCAACATTTGCATGAAACTGCTAGGGGAGGCCATCCATCCTATGAGACCCAATTATGTAGACATATTCTGGGACATATAACATTACATCTAGGGGCCATTGGAAGCTATAATAGCTCTGAAAAATTTGACATGATGATTTTTTCTCATAACCATTGCAGCATTGCCACTGTCACATGATCAAAACTCAAACATTTGGCAATTTGTGAGAGATTCAATGTCTTGGGGCTCATGTCAACTGAGGTAGTGCACAACCTCGGAATCTTCTTGGACTCACAGCTCTTGCTTAAGAAGATCATGGCTGGGAGAAGACCTTTACACAGATTCATCTGGTGCACAAATTGTGCTGTTTCCTGGACCAAAGGACATGGGTCACTCATGCCTTGGTCACCTCCTGTTTGGATCACTGCACTGGACCACCCAGAAACTTCAACTGGAGCAGAATGCAGCAGTACACACAGTAATGGAGACCCTTAGGTTGTCCATGTAACATCTTTGCAGTGCGAGCTGCACTGGATTTGTTCCTTTACAGGTGCAATTCAAAATCTCACATTTAAAGTTATTTCATTATTACAGCTATAGGCACTTAGACATATATACCACCCTACTGTGATTTATAGTACTCTTGGTTTAATGTCAGCATAATACTCCAACAATGTGGGTCCTCATTTTACCAATCTCAGAAGGACGGAAGGCTGAATCAACCTCGAGACTCGTCAGGATCGAATTCCAGGCTGTGGGCATAATCAGCTGGCAATACAGCATTCTAACCACTGAGCCAACAGGGCAACTATCATTATTGTCCCACCTTAATTATTTTTGCATGCATCTGTCCTACAAGTCAGCTAGGATTGGCACGCTCCTAGCCTCTTCCTTTAATTATTGCTATTGGATAGGAGCTAGGAAGTGAGTCTTTTTCATGTCTTAGGCCCAATACTCTTCAATATCTTCATTAACGACTTAGATGAGGGAATAGAAGGGGAAGATGATACTAAGCTGGCAGGAATAGCTAACACCCAAGAAGATAGGCTCAAGATCCAGATGGATCTTGACAGACTAGAACACTGGGCCGTATCTAATAAGATGAAATTCAATGTAGAGAAAAGTAAAGTCCTACACTTAGGCAAGAAAAACCAAAAGTATACACATAGGCTGGTTGAAACCAGGCTTAATAGCAGTAACGGTGAGAGGGATCTTGGAGTCTTAGTGGACAACCAGTTAAATATGAGCCAGCAGTATGCAGCAGCAGCCCAAAAAGCTAATGCAATCCTAAGTTGCATTAACAGAGGGATACAATCAAGATCATACCACTCTATAAAGCCTTAATAAGACCACACCTAGAGTACAGCATCCACTTTTGGTCACCACACTATAAAAAAGATGTTGAGACTCTAGAAAAAGTGTAGAGAAGAGCAACCAGGATGATTAGGGGACTGGAAACTAAAACATATGAAGAATAGTTACAGGAACTGGGCTTGGCTAGTCTAGTGAAGAGAAGGACCAGGGGAAACATGATAGTAGTCTTCCAATATTTGAGGGGCTGCCACAGAGAGGAAGGGGTCAAGCTATTTTCTAAAGTGCCTGTAGGCCAGACAAGGAATAATGGATGGAAACTGAACAAGGAGAGATTTAACCTGGAAATAAGGAGAAACTTTCTGACAGTGAGAGCAATCAACCAAGGGAACAGAAGTTGCTTTCTGAAGTTGTGGGAGTTTCATCACTTGAGACTTTCAAGAAGAGATTGGACTGCCATTTGTCAGAAATGGTGTAGGGTCTCCTGCTTGGGCAGGGGGTTGGACTAGATGACCTACAAGGTCCCTTCCAACTCTGATTATCTGTTATCATTGCAGATCTTCCGTATGAAACACACATCCCCATGTATTGTCAGGCTTTTATCCTCCTAGTCTTCTGAAAGGAAGGAAGATCTCCTTGTTCCCCTAAGCACTGGGATAAGAAGAGATTCCTGCACATCAGAAGCTTTGGAACCAGGTATATGTTTATATTTATTTACAAATATAATTATTTATAAATATTCGTTTATATTTATTAAATTTAAATGCCGGTAATCCTGCAGTGAACTTCTCCAATTTAACTCCTTGCAAGGTGAAAAATAACCAGTTTTGAGCAAGAATGACAATAGACACAAACATAATTAGTAAGGCACAAAAGCAAGAATCACCTTTTTTGGGATTCCCCGACCATCAAATTGCCAACAACCTTGATAGAAGTGCTCTGTACTTGCAGAGCAAGTACATTTTAAACATGAAGGCTTTGCATTTTTCCATTTTCTATATATTGCGCTTATTGGTTTCTGTATTGAGGTTATATTGCTGTAAACCATGTGGAGTCATATAAGTTGGCCTTCCATATACATTTGCTTACTATGTAAGAATACATACATACAAGTTTATGTCCCCCTTTATTTTATATAGAAATAACTCAAGGTGGCAAATCCAAGTGCACAAATCCAAGCTCACTTTCTCTCGCCCAGCAAAGCAGTTCCCCTTGACCAGTGGTGGGATTCAAATTTTTTTACTACCGGTTCTGTGGGCGTGGCTTGGTGGGTGTGACAGGGGAAGGATACTGTAAAATCTCCAGTCAAAGGCGGTATTTGCTGGTCCTCTGAACCACTCAAAATTTCCACTACCAGTTCTTCAGAACTGGTCAGAACCTGCTGAATACCACTTCTGCCCTTGACTCCGTACAAGAGAACTACCAAACTGGGCTATAGAGAGGATGCTCAAATCAGATTAGAGGCTAAAACATATGAAGGACACTGGACACTGGGCATGGCTAGTCTAGTGAAGAGGAGAACCAGGGGAGACATGATAGCAGTCTTCCAATATTTGAGAGGCTGCCACAGAGATTAGGGGAGCAACCTATTTTCCAAAGCACGCAAAAGCCAGACAAGGAAGAATGGACAGAAACTGATCAAGGAAAGATTCAAAATAGAAACAAGGAGAATTTTTCTGACAGTGAGAACGATCAACCAATTGAACAGCTTTGCCTTCAGTAGCTGTGGGTGCTTCATCACTGGGTGCTTTCAAGAAGAGACTCAACCGCCACATGTCAGAAATGGTATAGGGCTGTGGTGGAGAACCTATGGCATGCATGCGAAAGGTAGCACACAGAGCCCTCTCTGTGGGCACGTACGTTATCACCAGGGGAGGGCTTCAAAAATTTTAGCAAAGAGTTCTCTGCCTGGTTGCTGAGCGGATGTGGCCATGGTTGGGTGTGGCCTAGTCAACCTCCTGTACCATGGTGTGTGTGTGTGGGGGGGGGGGGCGTTTTTGCTTCCCTGGGCTCGGGAGGCTTTCTTTGAGCCTCCTGGAGGGCAAAAACAGCCTCCCGGAGGGCAAAAACAGCCTCCCTGTGTTCTGGAGGCTCTCTGGAAGCCGGAAATAGGCCCATTTCCAGCCTTTCAGAACTCTCCCCGAGCCTCCATGCGCCCTGCACTTACCTGCATCCAAAGCAGGCCATGTGGGGACTCCTGGAGGAGAGGGGGAGGGTGGAGTGGAGCCAGCTGGGAGTGGGATTTGGGGGTTCTCCGAACGGCACAGAATCTTAGCTAGGGGCTCTCCCGAACCCCCAACCCCCCCCCCAGCAGCCCACCCGGCTGTCACCCCAGCCCAGCTCTGTTGCATTTCTCTGTCATTTGCAGGGAAACGAAAGTTTGAAGGACTAAAAAAATGTGCACGTAACAGCATTTTGCCTTTGTCACAGTACATTTGCTGTTGCTGCCTCCACAGCCTGCTCCCTCCTCTCAGTGTCCTGCGTAGCAGTGAAATTTAGTGCAGTGCCTCCTGGATGTCAGTTGCTTTTCATGCAGAGCTGCCTGTGTTGGGATGCCCCGCATATATGTATTGTTATATACAAAGGCAAAAAATGAGTCATACAACAACTGCAAGTTCCTTAGCGAAGTGCTGCTGCTTGCTGCTGTTGGGCAGAATCCCAACTGAAAGATACAAATGTGAAAAAGGCAAAATGTTGGAAATGTGGTTGGCCTTTATCCTGGGGGAGGAACATCAGAATTTTTCTTTAAACAGGCCACTAAGAAATTAAAGAAATGCAGAAAGTTAACAACTTGAATCTGAATTTCAAGTAATCTGCTAATTAGGTGGGGGGATTAAAAAAAATATTTTATGATCTCAAATCTGAGGGGTTTTTTTGCCCAAATATAAAGGAGAAATTATGAATTTCCTTTGGGCTGAGAAGTTTGATTTCATGCCTGGGGAATTATGCTCAATCTGGAGTTTAGAAGAATGGGACCAAGAGAGTGAACTTGGTACATTTAATTTCACTGCATAGAGCTTTAAAATGTTTGGTGCTGCATACTTGCACTTGGGTGATTTTATTTCTGCTCCAATCCTGGCACATTTCATTGTAACCTTTAATGTTTAATTTTGATTAAGTTCAGGGGTTCCTTCCTCTCCCCAGGCGGGGGAAAGGGAGGGAGGAATAGAGGGAGAGAAACAGAGGTAGAGAGGGAGGGAGAGAAGGAGAGAGACAGAGGGAAGGAAAATGATATTACAAAAGTTTTTCTTTTTTATTGTTGCTAAATGTAATATTTCAAAAGCAGAAAAAAATGAAGGGCATGAAAGTGCATTTATCATGCTTTTCTTATAACAATTAGCTGAACTCTGCCTTATCATTATTTTAGCTAGTAAAACCTCATTATTCAGATTAAATTGGTGTGTTGGCATTTTGCAATAAATACCGTATTTTTCCGTGTACAAGACCCATTTCTCCCCCCCCCCAAAAAAAAAGTGGGTGGAAATGTCAGTGTGTAGTATACAGTGAATGTTGCTGAAGCCCCACCCACCCACTGGCCCCCACCCTTCGGCCTCTGCCTCCCAGCAATTTGCCTCCTTGAAGCAAACAGCAAAAAGCCTGGTCAGCTTCAGCAGATTGATTTAGCACAAGCAACTGACTGTTGTTTGAATCTTCCTCCCAACGATCAGCTGTTTCAGGCTGCAGGGATCGCCCTATTGCCGCCTTTGCATGCCCCATTTTCAGCCTCTGCATCTCGTTCCAGGTGGCGGGGAACGGAAAGGGCTGAAAATGAGATGCGTGGAGGCCAAAAATGGGGCACACGGAGGCAGCAATAGCGATCCCAGCTGCCTGAAACAGCTGATCGTTGGGAGGCAGATCCAACTGACAATCAGTTGCTTGTGCTAAATCAGGCCGTGCTGAAGCTGACCAGGCTGTTTGCTGCAAGGTTTTTCTTGTTTTCCTCCACAAAAGCTAGGTGCGTCTTATACGTCTGAACATCTTATAGTCTGAAAAATATGGTAAGTGGATTTTGGATTGCAGCTTGGGCACTCGATCTCTAAAAAGATTTGCCATTATTGTATAGGGTCTCCTTCTTTAGCATTGTGTTGAACTAGATGACATACAAAATCCCTTCCATCTTATCTCATATATTCCTCATTTATGATACCAAGACAAGTTTAACTAAAAAGAATAATGCAAGTAATTAAATCTTTAATTGTTCAACTGGGTCTCCAATGCGAGACAACAAACAAAATTCAAGATTCTTGTACATAAGTCAAACTTTGCCTCATGTGAAATTTCTTGTGTGTGATAAGGGAGGAATTCCGTGTGAAACACTTTCCGCAATCTGGGCATTTGAATGGTTTCTCCCCTATGTGTAACCTTACATGATTTATAAGGCTAGACCTGCTACTGAAATCTTTCCCACAATCTGGACATTCATATGGTTTCTCTCCTGTGTGAGTCCTCCAATGTATTACTAAACTGAAATTCCGACTGAAACTTTTCCCACATTCAACACACTCATACGATTTTTCTACCGTATGAGTCCTCTGGTGTTTCCCTAGGTCAGAATTGCAAGTGAAACCTTTTCCACAAGCTGGACATTGATATGGTGTGTCCCCTGTGTGAGTTTTCTGGTGTATCAATAGATAAAAATTCTGGCTGAAACTTTTCCCACAATCTAGACACTGATATGGTTTTTCTCCTGTGTGAGTTTTCTGGTGTATCACCAGGTTGGAATTCTGACTGAATCTTTTACCGCAATCTGAACACTGATATGGTTTCTCTCCTGTGTGAGTTCTCTGGTGTCTCAAGAGCTTGGAATTCCAAGTGAAACATTTCCCACAATCAGGACACTCATACAGTTTCTCTCCAGTGTGAGTCCTTTGGTGTTCCACCAGGTAGGAATTCTGACTAAAATGTTTCCCACAATCAGAACACTCATAAAGTTTCTCTTGTGTGTGAGTCCTCTGGTGTTTCACCATGTTAACATTCTGACTAAAACTTTTACCACAATCTGGACACTTATATGGTTTCTCTCCTGTGTGAGTCCTGTAATGTCGCAAAAGGAAGGCATTTTGAATGAATCTTTTCCCACACTGCAGACATTCATACGGTTTTTCACCTGTGTGAATCCTCTGGTGTTTCACCAGGTAGGAATTCTGACTGAAATTTTTCCCACAATGACATTTATATGGTTTCTCTCCTGTGTGAGTCCTCTGGTGTTTCACCAGGTCAGAATTGCAACTAAAACCTTTCCCACAATGACATTTATATGGTTTTTCACATGTGTGAACTTTTTGGTTTATCACCAGATCAGAAGTAGACTTGAAAACTTTTCCATAATCTGAACACTCATATGGTTTCTCTCCAGTGTGAGTCCTTTGGTGTTCTACCAGGTAGGAATTCTGACTAAAATGTTTCCCACAATCAGAACACTCATAAAGTTTCTCTTGTGTGTGAGTTCTCTGATGTTTCAGCATGTTAACATTCTGACTAAAACTTTTACCACAATCTGGACACTTATATGGTTTCTCTCCTGTGTGAATCCTCTGGTGTTTCACTAGGTCAGATTTCCAAGAGAAATCTTTCCCACACTCTGGACACTCATAGGGTTTCTCTCCAGTGTGAGTCCTCTGGTGTTTCACCAGGTCAGAATTGCAAATGAAGCCTTTTCCACAATGACATTTATATGGTTTTTCACCTGTGTGAATCCTTTTGTGTATCACCAGATCAGAAGTAGACTTGAAATCTTTTCCACAATCTGAACACTCATACAGTTTCTCTCCCATGTGAGTCTTCTGGTGTTTTGTCAGATAGGAACTCTGACAGAAGCTTTTCCCACAATCACAACATTTATATGGTTTCTCCCCCGTGTGGATCCTCTGGTGTTTTGCCAGGTAGGAATTCTGATTGAAACTTTTCCCACAATGACATTTATAGGGTTTCTCTCCTGTGTGAGTCCTCTGATGTTTCACCAGGTCAGAATTGCAACTGAAACCTTTCCCACAATCTAAACACTCATACGGTTTCTCTTGCAGGTGAGTCCTCTGGTGCAATATCATGTCAAAACTCTGACTGAAACTTTTCCCACAGTCTGGACACTTGTATGGTTTGTCTCCTGTGTGAGTCCTCTGATGTCGCAAAAGGAGGGAATTTTGAATGAAACTTTTTCCACACTGCAAACACTCATATGGTTTTTCTCCTGTGTGAATCCTTTGGTGTATCACCAGATGAGAATTAGACTTGAAACCTTTCCCACAATCTGAACACTCATACAGTTTCTGTCCCATGTGAATCCTCTGGTGTTTCACCAGATCAGAATTCCGAGTGAACCTTTCCCCACAATCCGGACACTCATATGCTTTCTCTCTCTGGTGTATAACCAGGTCAGAATTCCAAGTGAAACTTTTCACACAATCAGGACATTCGAAGATTTTCTCCCCAATGTGAGTCTTATTGTGCCTCACCAGATTGCTTTGCATGCTACATTTTTTGCCACATTGTGAGCACTGGAAGAGCTGTTCCTCCTGCATTGGCCACTCCATGGGAGTCCTATTCTGAGGAAAGCTTTTACCGCACTCCAAGCATTTGTAAGGGTTTCCAAGGGATGGATCCTCCTGTGAATAATTTAACTGTGATCTGCAATCTGTGTTTTTCCCAAGATAGGCAGTCTGTGGGGTCTTTCCAACGTGGATATTCTTGGATTCATGAAGGGGGTGAAAAATACATATGATGCCTTATCTGGGGGTGCTTTGATTCTAGACACTCTTTCCTTCCTCAACGGCTTTCATTAATGCCTTTGGCTCTCCAAAGGATCTTTTCTATTTCACACTTTTTCTGAATTTGGTAATTATATCTTTTTACTTTTCATGCAATGTTTTCTTCAATTCCACATAATCTATCTGAAAATCCTGTCCCTGTTATTCTCTCCTTTATCTCCCTCCATCTACTGAAGAAAGAGAAGAGTTTTCACACGTTCTGGAAGAAGTAGAAAAGATTTTGACCGATGGTTTTGTTTTGCATTTTAATGCTGCTTCTCATTCTGTTTTTCAGACTGCTCTTCTTGGCAGCCTCTTTGTCTATAAGATTCATATTAATGGATTCGTTTCGTTACTGTTTAAAAATTGGCTGCAGAACCTGGGGGGGGGGGGAAAGGCAAAAAAAGCATCCATATATTACCATGAAAAAGCAAGAATATCAAAATACTTGTTTAACTTTTAACATTCAATATGATTCATTAAGCACATAGAATTGTAGCAAAATCCAATTTCAAATATCCACTCATATTGCAAATCATGAAATTCTCGTTTGCTTGGTAGATCACATTACCACTGCAAAGTTTTATAAAAATACATGTAAATACTGAGGCTTATACAGATACATGTATATGCATACATACACACCTATAAATTTATCTAAGTACAAAAACTAGGTGTATTTCAGTCTTCAAAATGTTTCAGAAGTGGATTCACTCAAGCTTTTTAAAATCTAATTTAAGAAAGGGGGTGCACTAACATGAAGTGGTGTCCAAATCCTAGGCAAGATTTAAAGCATCCGAATTTCTGCCCATGAAACTCCTCGTTTGTCAGAAAAGCAACATCTCAGTAACATCACAAGGAATCAAGTGATACGCAGAGACCGAGGGAGATTGAAATATGAAAGAAAAAAATACTGTTTAAATTTTCCATTGGTAAAATCACAGGCAGCAATTTTAAATCATGCAGCAAAAGGATAACATTTGGGGAGAGAAAGAATATGCAGCCGCCGCCGAAATATTTCATTCTTGTCCCTTCATGCACCGTGGAAGAACCCAAATGGCCCGACTTGCTCCCGGCTTCTCCTCCGATTTGCCCTCCACTCACCTCCCAGGAGCCGCTTCGACCCTCCAAGCAGCACAAGAGGCTCCGCCGACGGCATCTTCCTCCCCCAGGTGAGCCGGAAGAGGAAGTTCCTCTTCTCCAAAATCTTCTCTAGCAATCCAATCCTCTATCGTTTCGACTCGTTCCATCTCCGCCTCTAGCCCACCCCCAGTAGACTAGCAACGCTACTACTGTGCTGCATTCACTGCTTTCTAGTCTCGAGTATTTTCTCTTTCCAGAGCGCCATCTAGTGACCACGCTCGTTCTATTTCCACTCTAAAGCGTTTGCAAGAGGCTTTCATCGATTCCGTGCTTCCTTCGGTGCCATCAATTCTTATTCGACTCCTATCGAGCAGAGCCATAGCTTTCGTCCATGATAATCTATCCTAAACCTTTTCGTTCAGGTCTCCCAAGAGTGCACTTCTTGTCCCTCTTGTTCGAACCTAAACCAAAGGAAAGAGTCCTAGCAGTGCAATGAGGTGCAAACAGCCAAGGAGAAAGTGCACTTCCCTTTTGTTGTTCCAGTTTTTTGTCTGGGGGGGATGCAAGATAACTCTTCGAAATCTGCTTTGAAAAATGACTGAAAATGTAAGAAGTGAAGCTTGACTGTACTTAGGTTCACAGGTTTAGCCCAGCGCTGCCCCCACGTGACTCTGACTTTATTATTTATTTATTTATTTTGTCAATTGCTTACAAGATAATAGGTATAAGTAAAAAACATAGTTATGAATACATGGATACATATAAGAAAAATAAAAAAGAAACAATAGGACAGGGACGGTAGGCACGTTGGTGCGCTTATGCTTCTTGAAGTTTCTTGCCAGAATCCCCTTGACAGAAGCTGGGTGGGAAGGTCACAAACAGGACCATAAATTTACACCGATGGCAGCACCCAAATTGGTGCAACTTCTTTTCCTGCACCTTCAGAACCACAGGAAGTGCTGAAGTGCAGTCCCTGAAGAAGTGCCATGATGGCCACAAATCTATGGATCAGGTGTATAATTGCTTTTTACAGTGCTGTTCAGGGGTGAGGTGCTGTTGTGGTTTACCGGCAGCAGCTGCGGAGAGCAAGGACTCAGATGAGGGTCCTGTGTGTAATGCAGGGATGGGGCCAGGACTACCAGGGAGTGGTAGTGCTGCCTTTGGAGATTGTGGAGGCTGGCAGCAGTGATGAAGAAGTCCCTGAGAAACCTGTGCCAAGTGTGCGTGCGTGCAGGGCTGCTCAAAGAAAGAGCAGCTGCAGCAGCATGGCAACTCGGGAGTAAGGCTGTAAGATAATAGTCCCTCCCTTAAGAAATAAAAGCCAGCTGAGAAACTTGGAGTTCTTTGCACGAAGCAAAGAATTTTTTTCACTCAAGCCTTGTGGACGTTTGGACTTTCTTAGTTTGTGTTTGGAAACTCTTTGTGTTTGAAATATTTCTTGGCAAGTTTATCTAGTGTTCTTGGCAGCCTTGCACAACCTTGGCAAGGCTCGTTCTCATCAGAGACAATTAGTTTGAACAGCCTTTTAACCAGGAAGGAATGGAATTAGTAAAGAATCATTAAAAGGTTTTGCTGTTACCTCCATTTCGTGTTTGTTTCCTTGGAACAAAATGCGGCCGCGCAGGTGATTATGGGGGCGTCGCGTAGCTCCCATGTGACGCCTCTCCTGCGCGAGCTGCATTGGCTGCCGGTGGCTTTCCGGGTTTGCTTTAAGGTTCTAGTTTTGACCTTGAAAGCGATCCATGGCATTGGGCCAGGTTACCTGCAGGATCGCATTCTGCCGGTGATCTCCAACAGACCGGTGCGTTCCCACAGGGAGGGCCTTCTCCGGGTGCCGTCGGCCTCTATGTGTCGTCTGGCGGCCCCCAGGAGTAGGGCCTTCTCTGTGGGGGCCCCTGCCCTCTGGAATACTCTGCCACCTGAGATACGCACCAACGCGGACCTGAGGGCCTTCAGGCGTGCGTTAAAAACTTGGCTCTTTGAGCAGGCTGGCCTGGGCTGACACGAGTTTTTAATTGTCTCCTTTTAATTTGGATCTTAATTTGGGGTTTTAATATGCTTGGGGGGAGGGTTGTTTTATTTTAACAGCCTATTATTTAATCGTATTTTAACTTTTGTATCGATTGGGGTAGATTCGGCTGTACACCGCCCTGAGTCCCTTGGGAGAAGGGCGGTATATAAATGTTAAATAAATAAACAAGGTTTTGGGTCAGAACAGCTGCTACAGGTTCGCACGGGTTTGGGAGTTCCTCTAGCTAAGGTTCTGCGCAGTTTGGAAACCTGCAAATCCCCCCCCCCCTTTGGGCCCTCCCTGCCCTCCCCTCCCCTCCCAAGAGTCTCCACGTGGCCCATTTTGGATGCCAGTTAAGTACAGGGCCCACACAGAGGCTCAGGAAGAGCAAAAAATGCCACCCAGGAAGTTCTGGTAGGCCGGAAACAGGCATGTTTCCAGTCCCCGGAGGGCCTCCAGAGCCCTCTGGAGGCTGTTTAAACCCTCCTGGAGGCCCGAGAAAAACCTCTGGCTTGGGGAGGGCAAAAAACAGGACTCCTCCAAAGGGCCTCCGGAGCCCAGGGAGGCCATTTTCGCCCTCCTGGAGTCCCAAGGAAAGCCTCCGGACCTCAGGGAGAGTGAAAAATGAGACTCCTCTAGAGCCTAGGGAGGCCATTTTTGCCCTCCCAGAGGCTCAAAAAAAGTGTCTGGAGCCTGGGGAGGGTGAACTGAAAACGACCCTTACTACAGTGACATAAGAATTTTGAAGGATTAGGGAACAATTGGTAAGGACTCCCTATGAAACTGAACCTCATGTGCATGACTTACAAAGAGGGTGGCGTGCCTTCCTATGGGATAAAGAAAACAAACTGTACCTATACTTTTATAGACATAGAATAAGAGACATGCTGATACAATCATGGAGACAAATAAAAAATAAATATTATCTGAAAATTCCAAACTTGGAAGCAGTAGTCTACTCTAATATAACGGAGGTTAAGAAACAGCCAGGTACAGGGAAATTTTAGACAAACAAGGGAATCTAAAGAGTAGGAAGGAATTGGAACGACAAGGAATAAAATTAGACTGGTGGGCTTATATACAAATACAAACAAGATATAAAAAAGACAGTGAGGAATTTGGAATAGATAATGAATTTTTAAAAAATTAGATAAAATTTTGATTGGCCCAGATGAAAAATTATCTAAACACTTATTAGAATGGGATAGAGCAGAAGAGATTGTGAAAGGATCAATGATTTAATGGGGTAGAAATTTTGGACATACTATTGATTTAGAACAGTGGGAAAAGATTTGGAATACCAATTATAAAATAACAAAATCAGTGACTTACAAGGAAAACCAACATAAAATGTTCTATCGTTGGTATATGGCACCTTCACGATTGGCTAAGATCTACCCAAACCTAAAACCAAATTGTTGGAAGTGTGGACATCAACTAGGTATCTTCTTTCATTCTTGGTGGTCATGCCCCGAAGCGAAGAAATATTGGAAAGTGATTCATATGTGGTTAGAGGAGTTAATTGAAAATAAAATTGATTTCGTCCTGGAACTATTCTTCTTAGGAATAATAAAAAGAAACTATAATAGGAAGATAAAATATCTTATATTCAGGGGTGGGATTCTACCGATTCTGTCCAGTTCTATAGAACCCCTTGTTAACTTTCTAAGCAGTTGGGAACCGGTAGTTAGAAGAAATCTCCTTTTGTTTTTTTCCACCCGTATCACATTCTTGCTAGTACACCTAGACTTCCTGTCTCCGGAGCTTCTGGGGCTTGACTTTCTTAAAGGGGAAGGGTTATTTTAAGATTTTTACACTGCTGTTGGGAAGAAATACTTTCCTGGGCAATCAGCACTTTGCAGAAATAATTGAATAATGAAACAAAGCTTTTAGTGACAGGGAACCAAGATGAGTGACATTCAGCAAGGCTTCTTGGCTAGCTAGAAAGATTGACTTTCAAATGTGAGTTTACATAGTCTTTCTGAGTTTTGGTCTAAAACTGTTTTTTGGTGAAGGTTAATTCTGTGCTTGGTGATGTTTAATCCTGTGTTTATTGACGGGATAATTTTCCCTATTCAGCTTCAACAAGCAACAGCTACTGTTGTGATTTAATTATTTGTATTGTGTTTGAATTTTTTCCTGCCTCATGGTTTCTTTTTCTATCTGGGGAGGGGATCTTCCTTCACTGCTTTAGTACTATCTGGCATTGTCCTTTTGGGGTATACTTCCAAGAGGCAGGATGCAAGCTTGGCACTGATTTTTTTACTGCCTTTCTGGCGGGCATGTGACCTTTCCTTAAATCTGGATCATTACCTTAGGATACCTTGTGAGGTGAGTGAGACCAGCTGGTATCTTTAAGTGGTTTAAATGGATCTAAGGATTGCTTTTCCTGGGTGTGCTTTTTCTGGAGAACTTAAATGACCTCTCTGCTAAAGGGTTTCACTTTATGAGCAAGAGTTGGCTGCTTGATAGTTAGCACTGCATTTTAACTATTTTCATTTCTCAAGGTGCTCTGGCACCCTGCCTGATTTGTAACTCTGGCCTGCAGGTATTTTTAATCTAATGATTGGTATTTAGAGCAGCTTTTTGCAAGCAAATAAGCTTTTTTATTTTTGTACAGGTAATCTTTGACTTACGTTCGTTTAGTGACCATTCAAACTTACAATGACACTGAAAAAAGTGACTTATGACCATTTTTCACACTTATGACTGTTGCAGCATCCCCACTGTCATGAGAGACCAGGCAAAGAGAAGTGCCTCTTGACACGAGTGATGTCGAGTTGGCCACGCCCACCCAATCACATGATCACCAAGCCACACCCACCAACTAAGCCACGCCCACAGAACCAGTTGTTAAAAAACTGAATCCCACCCCTGCTTATATTACATGTAGTAACAGCAGCTAGAATTTCCTATGCCCAGTACTGGAAGTAAAATGCGATACCTCCCAAAGGTTTAATAATTAAAAAAAATCTTTTGAGTGTGTGGAAATGGGCAAATTAACTATGGAACTAGAAGGGAAAGCTGACATGGAATGCAATGCAATATTGAAACATGGTATATCAGGATTGACAATAGACAAAAAAATAGAAAATGTAAATAATGTATATAATAGTTATGAGGGTACGGTAGTAGTGTGTATTGAAAGATTGGTTAGGATGCATAAATGTATACATATTGTCACAGTACTGTTCAATTATTAATGGTATTATGTATAAATGGAAAAACCCAATAAAGTGTTGGAAAAGAAAAAAACAAACCTCATAAAGGATTCTCTGCTACCGATTTGTATACATGACAATCCTCTGTTACCATTTCTATATAATAAAACAGAATTTCTATCCTCAGTGGTATTTTTAAATAAATTACTGGGTTAACCAGAGTGGTATTCAGCAGGTTCTGACCAGTTCTGGAGAACCGGTAGCGGAAATTTTGAGTAGTTCGGAGAACTGCCAAATACCACCTCTGACTGACCCTGCCCACATCTATTCTCTGCCTCCCGAGTCCCAGCTGATCGGCTGTGTCTTTTTTGATTGTCCTGCACAGGAGAATGGAGCTGGAAAGCAGGTTGGTGGGGTGGTGAGAGAATGGGATTTTGCAGTATCCTCGTTCTACTTGCTCCCGGCTTCTCCTCTGACCTGTCCTAAATTCACCATCCACCTGATGCTAACTCCCCCAAACTACCTTATCAATTGAGGGAAGCTTAAAAAGTGATGCTTCACCCTACTTATCTTCACAAGACTAGCCAGGTGCTGCATCATAAGAGCTGATAAAGGGTTTTTTTTATTTGAAGCTTTATGATTGCAGCTTCATCCTACTAATAGAAGAATGAAATATGGGACAAAACTGTGGTTTCCCAGGCAGCTTGGGAAAAACATTTAGAGGGTTGCTAGTGTCGCGTTGTCGCGGTTTGCTCGTTGTCCTTAGGTTCTCTGATCAGCCTGTAGAGCCCCCGCAGGGGTGAAATTTAGAGGAACCCTCGCGAGGGTGAGTACTTAAGTACTAGAATCAATAATTGACACAGACACCATAGTTTCTCAAGGTGAGAGAGCACGTTGTGCCCGGGGTAGATGAAGAAGTCCCCCGATTGCAACGCACCACCCTCTTTTATTTTGCAGTTTTATCAGGGCGGGGGGAGCGAGACATATGTGAAGAGGAGCAAGGAAGTATAATTCTAATGGCGCCCTGGCAAGATGCGACCACTGTTGTGTGCTAAGATAGCGTGATTATCTATTAACAAGATTTTTGTAGTCAGCTAGTTTCTGTAACTATTTGCCTACGTGTCGTGCCAAACTGAGTTTATCATGCAATTCCTAACTTGAGAAGGTCATTCTTAGGGCCTTAGGTCAAGAGGACTCTCGAGGTTTACTACATGCTAGTTTATAGAAAGCTGATAGTCCTGGGCTTTAGCAGTTGGGTCTCAATTCCTCTCCCAGGCCCAGAAAGTAGCAGGTCTGCAGACCACCCACTTGCTCGTAATTCTCATCTGCTGGTCTGGAACTCCTAACTTTTCCCACATCAAAATCACTTGAGGTCCTCACTTAATGACCCACAGCAATGAAAATTTTGGTGCCAATTGTTGTCACAACCTGAGAACTACCCCTTGGTTGTTTTTTTACAAGTGCAGGAGAGGGTTGGAAGAGTAACTTCCTCCTTTCTGGACAGTTGGAATCCTTACTCGCTTTATACCTTCGACAGCAGTTTTCTATGCATAATAAAATCATGATAGGTTTTCCTGGCAGAAGAGTTCAAGGCATTGCTGCAGATTCAGATCTTTTATAAGTGCAGCTGAAGAGGGCAATGAAAGGTAGGCAGCCTGGAACTTTAACTTACCTTCTGCTTTCAGCTCTGCCTTTGCCACCTGGAGAAAGGGCTGTGCAGGAGATAAGACACCTGGGCCTTCTCAGCCTCGGTTCAGACCAGGACACATTACCAAAATGGCATTTGTCGCAATTTTCATGAATTTTTGGAGGATTTGAGATAGAAGGCATATTGTGTCCCTCATAGACCTCTCATCAGGCTGCAATTCATCAAGCAGGATATCCTTCTGGACTGGTTTTGGGGACTGGAAATGGAATGTACTTTATTACGGTGATTCTACTTCTGCCTCCATGGCTGGTTCCAAAAGGTGTGGGTAATAAAAGACAGGCCGGGTTTTGGTCCCTGCAGTTTAGAGTGCCCTGAGGCTCAAGTCTTTCGTTGTTCCTTTTTAATATCTACATGAAACCGCTAGGGGAGGCCATCCATACTATGAGACCCAATTATGTACAGATAGACATTTCATATAACACTTCATGTAACAAACCATTTAAACATATAATGGCTGCTGGAAATGGGAATGTCTAGTTTAATGAAAAGGACTAGGGGTGACATGATAGCAGTGTTCTGGCATCTCAAGGGCTGCCACAAAGAAGAGGGAGTCAAGTCATTCTCCAAAACACCCGAGGGCAGGACAAGAAGGAATGGATGGAAACTAATCAAGGAGAGAAGCAACCTAGAACTAAGGAGAAATTTCCTGACACTTAGCAAAAACTAATCGTTAGAACAACTTCCCTCCAGAAGTTGTGAATGCTCCAGCACTGGAAGTTTTAAAGAAGAGATTGGACAACCATTTGCACAAAAGAATCACCTTTTTGGGACTCCCTGACATCAAAATGCCATCAGCCTTGCTAGAACTGGCCTGTATTTGCAGGGTAAGTACATGTTAAATGTGGAGGCTTGCCATTTTGCTACTTGAAATATATGGGGTTTATTTGTTTCTCTATTAAGGTTTTATTACTGCAAAAAAACAGGTGTCAAACTTTATCATGTCACGGGCTGGCCTGGATCGTGACGTATCACATTTTTTATCTTTGTGGAGCTGGGACATATCCCGCTCATGGGCCACCAGCTTGACAGGCCTATTGTAAACCATGTGGAATCACCTTAAGATGCATTACCACATTCATTTTCTTAATAAATAAAAATGCATACAAACATTCATATTTATATCCCCCTTTATTATATGTAGAAATAACTCAAGGCAACAAGCATACCTAATAGAGAGGCAAACTCTTTTACCCATCTACTCTGTGAAAGAGAATGACTGCATTGGGCCAGAGAAGTTCAGATCTCTTCACTCATGTTTGATACTAAGACACATTTGACTAAAAGGAATAAGGAAATTAAACAATTAGTATCTCAGCTGGCCATCCAATGAGAGACGAGAAACAAAGTTCAAGAGTCCTCTACACATATCGGATTTTGCTTCATGTGGAATTGCTTGTGTTTGATAAGTGAGGAATTCCGTGTGAAACACTTTCCGCAATCTGGGCATTTGAATGGTTTCTCCCCTATGTGTAACCTTACATGATTTATAAGGCTAGACCTACTACTGAAATCTTTCCCACAATCTGGACACTCATACGGTTTCTCTCCTGTGTGAGTCCTCCAGTGTATCACCAAACTGGAATTCCTTATGAAACTTTTTCCACACTCAAGACACTCATATGGTTTTTCTCCTGTGTGAATTATCTGGTGTTTCATCAGGTAGGAATTGTGACTGAACCTTTCCCCACAATCCGAGCACTGATACGGTTTTCCTTCTGTGTGAATTCTTTGGTGTTTCATCAGATAGGAATTCCGAATGAAAAATTTCCCACAAAACAGACACTCATATGGTTTTTCTCCTGTGTGAGTTCTCTGGTGTATCACAAAGTCCAAATTCCGAATGAAACATTTCCCACATTCCACACAGTCATATGATTTTTCTCCTGTGTGAATCCTCTGATGTTTCACCAGGTAGGAATTCTGACTGAAACTTTCCCCACAATCCGAACACTGATATGGTTTTTCTCCTGTGTGAGTTCTCTGGTGTATCACCAGGTTGGAATTCTGACTGAAACTTTTCCCACAATATAGACAGTCATATGGTTTCTCTCCCGTGTGAGTTCTCTGGTGTATCACCAACTTGGAATTCCTAGTGAAACTTTTCCCACAATGCGGACACTCATATAGTTTCTCTCCTGTGTGAGTCTTCTGGTGTATCACCAAGTTGCACTTTCGAATGAAAGTTTTCCTACATTCCAGACACTCATAAGGGTTTTCTCCTATGTTAGTCCTCTGGTGATTTAATAGGTACGAATTTCGAATAAAACGTTTCCCACAAAACAGACACTTATATGGCTTTTCTCCTGTGTGAGTTCTCTGGTGTATCACCAGGTTGAAATTCCGAGAAAAACCTTTCCCACAATCTGGACACTCATATGGTTTCTCTCCCATATGAGTCCACTGGTGTTTCACCAGGTTGGAATTCCGACTAAAAGTTTTCCCACAATGACATTTATATGTTTTCTCTCCTGTGTGAGTCCTCTGGTGTTTCAACAGGTAAGAATTCTCTCTGAAACTTTTCCCACAGTCAGGACATTCAAAGAGTTTCTCTCCTGTGTGAGTTTTCTGGTGTTTCAACAGGTAGGAATTCTGACTGAAACTTTTCGCACAATCTGGACACTGATATGGTTTTTCTTCTGTGTGAGTTCTCCGGTGCAGCACCAGGTTGTAATTCCGAGAGAAACTTTTCCCACAATCACGACACTTATAAGGTTTCTCTCCTGTGTGAGTCCTCTGGTGTATCACCAGGTGAGAATTCCGAGTGAAACTTTTCCCACAATTAGAGCATTCAAAGTGTTTCTCCCCAGTGTGAGTCCTCTTATGTCTCACTAGATTGGTGTGCATGCTAAACCTTTTGCCACATTGGGAGCACTAGTAGAACTTCTCTCCGGTATGGGTCATTGCATGGATCATGAGGAAGCTTTTCTGAGTCCAAACATTTGTGTAGCTTTTCACAGGATGGATTATCTTGCGCATAAGCAGCTGTGACCTATAATCTGTGCTTTTCTCTTATTACGTAGTCTGTGCAGATTTTCCAACACTGATATGCTTGGACTCTTAAAGAGATCAAAAATATTTCTGATCTATTACTTGGAAGTACTTTGATTGAAGC
This sequence comes from Bungarus multicinctus, assembly GCA_023653725.1. NCBI lineage: Eukaryota > Metazoa > Chordata > Lepidosauria > Squamata > Elapidae > Bungarus > Bungarus multicinctus. The sequence continues at coordinate 22,000,272 of CM042834.1, forward strand.
CACTTTCCTTTCTCAATGGCGTTAATTTACGTCTGCCAGTTTTGGCTTCCAAGGAATACTTTTTCTTCTCACTGATTTCCAAGTATTTCCAACTTTTTCTTTATTTGGAAATTATCCCCTTTGACTTCTCATGTAATAGCAATACTGGTAGCAATAGCATTTAGACTTACATAGCCTTTTATAGTCCTCTCTAAGTGGTTTACAGAGTCAGGCTATTGGCCCCAACAATCTGGGTCCTCATTTTATCCACCTTGGAAGGATGAAAGGCTGAGTCAACCTTGAGCCTGGTGAGATTCGAACTGCAGGATGACAGCAGTCAGCAGAAGTAGCCTGCAGTACTGCATTCTAACCACTGTGCCACTGCGGTTCTTGTTTGCTTCAGCTCCACATGTTGTAATGTTTCTTTGAGTTCCACATACTCTATTTCATCCAACTCAAAACTTTGTTCTTGTTATTCTCTCTCTTGTGTCACGTCTGCTGAGGAAGGAGAAGCGTTTTTACACTTTCACGAGGAAGTGGAAAAGATTTTGATTGACGGTTTATTTTGCATTTTAATACTGCTTCTCATTCTCTGTTGTCCAGAGTGTCCTTCTTTGCATCCTCCTTGTCTGTAGGATTCAAATTAATACATTAGTTTCACTATTGTTTAAAAAATGTCTGTAGGACATGTCAAAGCAGCAAACAAAACCCCATATATTGCCATGAAAAATCAATATTCTTGTTTAACCTCCAATTAGTTATGATTCACTTTGCAGACAGACTAACGAGATTCAAGTTCAAATATTGACACAATTGTAAAATTCTCTTTTTGGATTGGAGAAATCACACATATATGCGCACAAATGCACACACAAATACACATGAAAATATATATTTAAGCATGCAAAATATCCCAAAAGTGCGTTTTCTCATTTTTTCAAATCTAATTTTAAAAAAGTGTAGACACTAAGAAATGAAATGGTTCCCAAATCCTAGGCAAGATTTAAATTATCCATTTTGCCCATGACACTGTTTACTTGCCAGGAAAACAACATGTCAATAAAATCGCAAGGAATGAAGTGTAATATGAAGTGTGAGTGAGATGGGCGGATATGAAATATTAAAAAATAAATAAATCTCCCAAATGTCAAATTCAGAACTGGAAGCCTCCTTGTAGGTCATTTAGCCCACCCGCAGCTCAAGCAAGAGACCTTATAGTATAGGATTAGGGCCTATACCATTTCAGACAAGTGGCTGTCCAGTCTTTTCTTAAAAACTTCCTTTGATGAGGCACCCACAACTTCTGAAGGTAAAGCTGTTCTATTGGTTAATTGTTCTCACTGTTTCTCTTTTGTTTCTAAGTTTGTTTTGAATTTGATTAGTTTGCAACCATTGCTTCTTGTGTCGCTTTCTGATGCTTTAAAAATAAGTTGACCCTCTCCTCTTTGTAGCAGCCCTTCAAATACTGGAATACTGCTATCGTGTCCCCCCTAGTCCTTCTTTTCTTTAGACTGAGCCAAACCCTGCAATCATTCAACAAATGTTTTAGTCCCAAGGCCTTTCAATTTTAGTGTCTCCCATTTCCCAGCAGAAAATTACAAGCAGCACATTTAAACTATACAGTGTTAAGTGTAATAACATTTGGGGAGAGAAAAAACATGCAGTAGCATATTCAGAACATGCGGAGGGATACAATCAAGATCAAGTGAGTACTAATACCACTCTATACAGCCTTAGTAAAGACCACACCTAGAGTACTGCATCCAGTTTTGGTCACCACACTATAAAAAAGATGTTGAGACACTAGAAAGAGTTCAGAGAAGAGCAACCAGGATGATTAGGGGACTGGAGACTAAAACATGAATAACGGTTACAGGAACTGAGCATGGCTAGTCTACTAAAGAGAAGGACCAGGGGAGACATGATAGGGATCTTCCAATATTTGAGGGGCTGCCACAGGGAGGAAGGGGTCAAGCTATTTTCCAAAGCATCTGAAGGCCAGACAAGGAATAATGGATGGAAACTGAACAAGGAGAGATTCAAACCTGGAAATAAGGAGAAACTTTCTGACAGAGAGAACAATCAGCCCTCGGAAGTTGTGGGAGCATCATCACTTAAGACTTTCAAGAAGAGATTGGACTGCCATTTGTCAGAAACGGTGTAGGGTCTCCCGCTTGGGCAGTGGGTTGGACTAGATGACCTACAAGGTCCCTTCCAACTCTGATGATCTGTTATCTACATGCAGCATACATGTTTCAGCCTTGTTGCTTCTCTGCTTTTACCCCGTGGAGAAAACCAAAGAGCTCGACTTGTTCCAGGCTTCTCCTCCGACCTGCCCTAAAACTCACCTTTCAGCTGCTGCTTCCGCCCTGGGAAGAGCAGGACCACTGCCTTCCAGGCCTCCATCCTCCCACGGTTGAGCCGGAAGAGGAAGTTCCTCCCCCCTTCTCCTCTCCTCGACATCCTTTCTAGCAATACTCGGGTTTCAATGCCTTTCAACTCAGCTGCTCTCCCTCCGTTTTGATCTCCGATCTCCGCCATCACCGAAGCCGAGTCTAGATTGACGGTTTTCTAGGCACTGGAGAGTTTAATGTTTAGAGCTCCACCTAGTGACGTAAGGCTGAAAATACGATCTTTGTCTCTCTTATCTGGCGTTTCTAAGATTTTTTTTAATTAAGAGCCGTTTTTCCGCTCTTAGCGACCACATCCATAACTTTTCTACTGGACCATCTAGCCTTAGTCCGTCCTTTGCCGTCTCCCAGGGACACCTAAATCGTCACTGCAACTGAGTCAGGACCAGGAGCTTATTTTGCAGGAACTAAACCAAGAGACAGCATCCATGGGGGGAATCGAATCGAACAAAACAGAATAGAATATAATTCTTTATTGGCCAAGTGTGATTGGACACAGAAGGAATTTGTCTTGGTGCAAATGCTCTCAGTGTACATAAAAGAAAAGATAAATTAATCAGGAGTCAAGAAGCATAAGGTACAACACTTAATGATAGTCATAGGATACAATAAGCAGTGGAATCGTACTAGGAAACAGTCAATAAAAATCATAAGGATACAAGCAACAAAAGTTACAGTCATACAGTCACAAGTGGGAGGGGATGGGTGATAAGGAGTGATGAGAAGATTAATAGTAATAGTAGTGCAGACTTAGTAAATAGTTGGACAGTGTTGAGGCAATTATTTGTTTAGCAGAGTGATGGCATTCGGGGAAAAACTACTTGTGTCTAGTTGTTCTGGTGTGCAGTGCTCTGTAGCGTCATTTTGAGGGTAGCAGTTGAAACAATTTATGTTCGGGATATGAGGGGTCTGTAAATATTTTCACAGCCCTCTTTTTGACTCGTGCAGTATGAACACAATGTGCCATCAGGCAACAAGAAAGGGCACCTCCTTTGGGGATCAGTGGAGAGTCTTCTTCGTCAGTTCTTCGTCTTGGGGTGCAGGATAACTCCCCAAAACTATCTTTACGACTGAGGGAAGCTTGGAGGGTGAAGCCTGACCCTACTTACCTTCACAAGATAAGCCGGGTGCTGCATCATAACAGTTGATAAAGGTCTTGTTTATCTGTGCAGCCTTAAAGGATTGCCAGCTTCATATCCCTTTAATAGAATACAGGTAGTCCTTGACTTACAACAGTTCTTTTAGTGACTGCAGTGAAAAAAGTGACTTATAACCAGTTTTCACACTTACAACTCTTGCAGCATCCCCGTGTCATATGATCAAAATTCAGTCGCTTGGCAAGTAACTCATATTTACGACGGTTATAGTGTCCTGGGGTCATGATCTTCTGAAAAGCAAAATCAATGGGGAAGCCAGATTCACTTAACAGCAGTATGATTGATTTAACAACTGCAGTGATTCACTTAACTGTGACAAGAAATGTTGTAAAACGGGGCAAACTCAATATATGTTTGACTAACTAGAGACATTTTGAGCTCAATTGTTATTGTAAGTCTATGACTACCTGGAATGAAATAAGGCACAAAACCCACTCACGTTGCTTCTAAACACATTTAGATAGGAGATATTATTTTTCCATCTGCATTCTTGCAGGGACTGAATTATAGGGCAGAATTTCTTTGAGCTGCCTTCCCAATTTCCCGAGGAGTTAAGATTCCAGCATTGAATGTACCCAGGTAGCTTGGGCAAAAGATTTTGAGGGAGCTAGTTTGTAGAAAACTGATCTAAAGTGTCCTGTGCTTTATTAGTCAACTGTCAGTCACTGTCAAAATCACTCTAAATCCCCAAACTTTATTACTGCTTTCCTGTGGCTCCCAAGGATTTAGACATGGAAGCACCAGCTGGCCAGAGGCTCCAAGGGAACTACAGTATCTTCAGTCCCAGCCTGGGCTGTGCCTAAGATTTTAAGTCTGCTAAATGCCATGTGCTTCTGTAATTTCCTTAGCATGGAAATCTTCATGAAGTCTAAGTGAATGAGACACATACACAGCCGGGCCTAGAAAAAGAGAGCTCAGAAAGGGGCTGTCCATATTTGGTAAACAACACTAATAAACTTTTCAAAGAAATGTTTGAAAGTGTTTTAAAAAGAATGGTAGCATGCATGTGCTATGCACACATACGGTAAGTGTTTCTGCCTGACACTCATTTTTTAAATTAAAAATTTAATAATCAAAACACACAAAAGCCATAGAAAATCAGCAATAAACAAGAAATTGGGGGAAAAAACAGGTCATTTATGTGTTCCCTCCTTCTTAAATCATATACATTCCTGTTTGGAAATTGAGTCCCCTCAGCCAGAAGAAAACCCTTCTTAAAAACAGATCCTGGCTTGAAGTCCATTCCTCAGAGAAATCCAGACCAACATTTTCCTTCCACATTGCTCACATCTCTGCAAAAGAATAGGGCTAGCTAGCTAAATACAGGATAGAGAGAGACAGAGGGAGGGAGGGAGGGTTTAACACTAGGTACATATGGAGATTAGGATTAGAGAAATGTAGAGTATTTAATGTTAATCGTATTTATATCTGTGTTTGTATGTATTTTAGTTGGCTGTTCACCGCCCTGAGTCCTTCAGGAGAAGGGCGGTATATAAAATTATGAAATAAATAAATAAAATAGAGGTTAGGAATAGAAAAAGGAGATATAGAGATACAAGCCTTTTGAAAGTGTAGACATAGACCAAATAGAAAACAAGAAACTTGAGATAGAAGATCTTATATGAGAAGCATTTGAGTGTACTTCCTCTCCCAGCCCTGGAAAGGAGCCAGCAGGGTCACTGACCTGCCCATAGCTCTCACCTGCTGCTCTGCTTCCCTAGGACTTCTGTCTCTTTCCACATCACAAACAAATGGAGATTCTCACCTAATGATCCATGTGCTCCTGGAGTTATAATGGCAACTGGAATGGCCAGGATTCCCATCACAAATTATGGTGCAAATTGTTGTTGCAACTTGAGAACTACCCATATTTTCCAAGCTCAAGAGAGGCCTGAAAGAGCTATTTCCCCCTACTGGGCAATTGGCATCCTGGTCAGCTTTTAACCTTCAACAGCAGTTACTTATTCATAAGAAAATCATGAGAGGTTTTCCTGGCAGAGCAGCTCAAGGCATTGCTGCAGATTAAGATCTTTTGTAAGTGCAGCTGAAGAGGGCAATGAAAGGCTGGCAGCCTGGGACTTCGACTCATCCTCTGTTTGCAGCTCTGACTTTGCCACCTAGAGGAAAGGCTGTGCAGGAGAAAGGCACCTGGGCCCTTCTCAGTCTACTTCAGCCTGGGGCACATCACCAAAATGGCATTGGTTGCAATTCTCAAGACTTTTGAAGAGTTTGGGATAGAAGGGGTACAGTCATTATGTCCCTCCTAGACCTCTCATTGGGTTTCAGTACCATTCTTTATTATGGTGGTTCTACTTCTACCTCCATGGCCAGTTCAAGTCAGTGTGGATAGCAGAAGACCGACTGCATCCTAAGCCTCCCCTATGTGGGCTACCCTGGAGTTCAAGCATTCACTGCTTCTTTTCAGCATCTACATGAAACCGCTAGTGAGGGATATCCATATTTATGAGAAGCATTTATGAGAAGATTATGTAGTCCTTGACTTATGAAACTTCATTTAATGATCATTTCCTAGAAGCGCCCTGTACTTGCAGAGCAAATGTTAAATGTGGTGGCTTTGCATTTTGCAGTATGTGTCAGCAGCCAAAATAGCTAATACAATCCTTGGTTGTATAAACAGAGGCACAGAATCAAAATCACGTGAAGTATTATTACCATTCTATCGAGCCTTAGTAAGGCCATACCTGGAATATTGCAACCAGTTTGGGTCACAATACAAAAAATAATGCTGAGACTTTGGGAAAAAGTACAAAAAAGAGCAAGTAAAATGATTAAAGGCCTGAAGACTAAAACATAAGAAGAATGGTTGCAGGATTTGGGTTAGTCTAGAGAAAAGAAGGACTAGGACGGACAAGATAGCAGTAGTTCAGTATTTGAGAGGAGGGGGTCAATTTATTTTCCAAAGCACCAGAGGGCAGGTCAAGAAACAATGGATGGAAACTAAACAACTAAACCTGGAATTAAGGAGAAACTTTCTAACAGTGAGGACAATTAACCAATAGAACAGCTTGCCTTTTAAGTTTAGACATCGTGGGTGCTTCATCACTGGATAATTTTAAGAAGAGCCTGGAAAACCACTAGTCTGAAATGATATAGGGCAGTGATTGCTAACCGTTTCCACGTTGCGTGCCAAAAGTGTGCGCGCACACGCTTGCTTGCGTGCCTGCACCCATGATCAGGGGTGGGATTCTACCAGTTTGCACCTATTTGCTAGAACCGGTTGTTAACATTCTAAGCAGTTCGGAGAACCGGTTGTTAGAAGAAATTACTGGCCTAATCCTGTAAGAAAGGCAGGAAGGAAACATTCTGGTGTTGCTTACAGAAACTGCTTCTCCGTTAACCCTTATTACATTCTTGGCAGGGCTAGACTTCCTGTCTCAGGAACTTCTCTGGAGTTTTTTTCCCTTCCTTTGCTGGTACTGTGCTTGTGTGGAGTGACCATTCAAAGTTACAATGGCACTGAAAAAAGTGACTTATGACCATTTTTCACACTTATGACTGTTGCAGCATCATCCCCAGTCATGACAAGCCAGGGGAGATGTGTGCCACAATGTGAGTGTATTGAGTTGGCCATGCCCAACCAATAACATGACCACTAAGCCATGCCCATCAACTAAGCCACGCCCACAGAACCAGTTGTTAAAAAATTTGAATCCCACCCCTGCCCATGATGCAATGCGCGTGACTCCCCCCGTCCCTTGCGCATGCGACTTCCTGCATGCCGCATGCCTCTGCGCATGCACAGGCACCCCCCATGCGTGTTTCCCCCAGTGCATGCGCAGTAGATATCTGATATTCAGCTGGCTGGCAGAAGGGGCATGCACACATGTGCAGTGGGGCTCTTCCAGGCGACCTCTCGCATGCTGGCAGAAGTGGCTCTGTGTGTCACTTCCAGCACACATTCCATAGGTTCGTTATCATGGATATAGGGTCTCCTGCCTGAGAAGGCTGGACTAGAAGACCTCCAAGGTGCCTCCTGCTGTTTCGATTGATTGCATATATGGGGTTCATTAGTTTCTGTATATGGCTCTGCATTTTGCCATTTGCATATTCTGTATTAGGGTTTTATTGCTGTAACTGCCTGGAGTCACCTTGTGTTGGGATGCCATATACTTTTTCTTAATAAACAAATATACATACATGCATATTTATATCCTGCCTTTATTCTAAATAAAAATAATACCATGCTTGTTAGGTAAACATGGGAATAAAATAAAGTAAAATCCCAAGAGACCAGTGACAGATCCGTCCCATACAGTTGCTAAGAAAACAACATGTCCATAAAATCTCAAGAAATCAATCATAAATTGAAGGAGACTTTTTACAACCAGTAGAAAATTGTGGTTTCCAGTTTTAAAGCCAACACAGGTGAAATAAAATCTGGGGTTATATATATATAGCAGCCTAGTTCCTTCTCTACTTTTACACTGTGGAGGAAACCAGGCAGCTCGATTTGCTCCTGGTTTCTCCTCCAACCTGACCTCAATCCACCTTCTAGCTGCTGCTTCAGCCCTGGGAAGAGCCACCCCCATGCCATCTGATAGCAGCTAAGAAGTGAGCCTTTTCCATTGCAGCCCCTGCCCTAGGAGACAATCTTCCCTCTGAAGTTTGGCAGCCCTTTATCCTCCTAGTCTTCCATAAAGCAAAAGGAAGATCTAGCTGTTTCCTTAAGTACTGGGATAAGAAGGCATGCCTACTCATCACAAATTTGATTTGGAACCAGATGTTTGCTTATATTTGTTAACTTTATATGCCGCTAACCATGCAGCGATTTTGAGCAGGGGGTCAGACTAGTCGACATAGTCTCTTCCAACTTTCTTATTCTATTCTATTCTTCCCTCATGTTTCATACTAAGATGTTTCCTAAAGAGAATCATGCAAGTAATTAAATGTTTAATTATTCAGCTGGGTTTCAAATAACAGACAACATACAAAATTCAAGATTCCTCTACACACATCAAATGTTGTCTCATGTGGAAATTCTTGTGTAATAAGGAGGAACTTTGTTTGAGACACTGTTGCAATCTAGCTATTTTAATGGTTACTCCCCTATGTGTAACCTTACATGATTTATAAGGTTAGATCTACTACTGAAATCTTTCCCACAATCCGGACATTCATACGGTTTCTCTCCTGTGTGAGTCCTCTGATGTATCACCAAATGGGAATTCCAAGTAAAACTTTTCCCACATTCAAGACACTCATATGGTTTCTCTCCTGTGTGAGTCCTCTTGTGTTTCACCAAGTAGGAATTATGACAGAATTTTTTCCCACAATCGGGACACTGATATGGTTTTTCTCCTGTGTGAGTTTTCTGATGTATCACCAGGTAGGAATTCTGACTGAAACTTTTCCCACAGTCAGGACACTGATACGATTTTTCTCCTGTGTGAGTTTTCTGGTGTATCATCAGGTTGGAGTTCTGACTGAAACTTTTCCCACAATATAGACACTCATATGGTTTTTCTCCTGTGTGAGTTCTCTGATGTCTCAACAGCTTGGAATTTTGAGTGAAACTTTTTTCACAATCAGGACACTTATACAGCCTATCTCCTCTGTGAGTCTTCTGGTGCTTCACTAGTTCAGTCTTGCAATTGAAACTATCCCCACATTCTGGACACTCATACACTTTCTCTTCTGTGTGAGTCCTCTGGTGTTTCACCAGGAAGGAATTCTGACTGAAACTTTTTCCACAATCATGACATTTATATGGTTTCTCTCCGGTGTGAGTCCTCTGGTGTTTCACCAGGTAGGAATTCTGACTGAAACTTTTCCCACAATGACATTTATATGGTTTTGCTCCTACGTGAGTCCTCTGATGTTTCATCATGTCAGAATTGCTACTGAAACCTTTCCCACAATTTGAACACTCATATGGTTTCTCTTGTGTGTGAGTCCTCTGGTGTATCACCAGGTCAGAATTCTGACTGAAACTTTTCCCACAGGTTGGACACTTATATGGTTTCTCTCCTGTGTGAATCCTGTGATGTCGCACAAGGTGGAAATTTTGAATGAATCTTTTCCCACACTGCAGACATTCATATGGTTTTTCACCTGTGTGAATCCTTTGGTGTATCACCAGGTCAGAATTCCCCTTGAAACCTTTTCCACAATCTGAACACTCATATGGTTTCTCTCCCGTGTGTATCCTCTGGTGTTTCACCAGGTCAGATTTCCGAGAGAAATCTTTCCCACAATCAGGACACTCATATGGTTTCTCTCCTGTATGAGTTCTGTGATGTTCTACCAGGAGAGAATTCCAACTGAAACTTTTCCCACAATCTTGGCATTCGTATGGTTTCTCTCCTGTGTGAGTCTTCTTGTGTATCAGCAGGGTGGAATTCTGACTGAACATTTTCCCACAATCCGGACACTCATATGCTTTCTCTCTTTGGTATATAACCAGCTCAGAATTCCAAGTGAAACTTTTCACACAATCAGGACATTGAAAAATTTTCTCCCCACTGTGAGTCCTGTTGTGTCTCACCAGATTAGTTTGCATGCTAAACCTTTTGCCACATTGGGAGCATTGGTAGAGCTGCTCCTCCTGCCTCAGCTGTTCCATGAGTCATGGGAATCCTATTCTGAGTAAGCTTTTACCGCACTCCAAGCACTTGTAAGGGTTTCCAAGGGATAGATCCTCCTGTGAATAATTTAACTGTGATCTGCAATCTGTGTTTTTCCCACAATAGGCTGTCTTTGGGAGTTTTACATTTTGGGGGGCAAAAAATATTTCTGATTCCTTATTTGGTGGTGATTTGATTCAAGACACTCTTTCCTTCCTTTCATTAATGCCTTTGGCTATCCAAGATACCTTTTCCTTCCCACTGATGTCCTGCTATTTCACAATTTTTCTGAATTTGGTAATTATATCTTTTTACATTTTCATGCAATATTTTCTTGAGTTCCACAATCTATTTTTCCACCTGAAAACTCTGTTCCCATCATTCTCTCCCTTGTCTCCCTCCATCTGCTCAGGCAAGAGAAGTTTTAACACTCTGGGAGAAGTGGAAAATATTTTGATTGATGGTTATTTTGCATTTTAATGCTGATTCTCATTCTCTATTGTCCAGAGTTGCTCTTCTTGGCATTCCCTTTTTCTATAAGATTCATATTAATGCATTAATTTCACTATTTTTTAAATAATGGATGCAGAACCTGCAAAAACAGCAAAAAAAGAAATCCATATATTACTATGAAAAAGCAAAGAGATCCAAATGCTAATTTAACCTCTAACATTCATTATGATTCATTAGGCACATAGAAGAGCAGCAAAATCCAAGTTCAAATATCCACTCATATTTCAAATCATAAAATTCTCTTGTTGGGTTAGGTAAATCAGGAATTATTATCATTGTAAACTTTTCTTATTAAAATTACCTGAAAATACTGAGGCATTTATCTATACATAGATAAATGCACACCTATAAATTTATCTATGTAGAAAATTATGTCAGTCTTCAAAATGTTTCAGAAGTGGATTCACTTTCGTTTGATCTAATTTTAGAAAGGTGAGGACACTTAACACAAGAAATGGTGTCCAAATCCTATGCAAGATTTAAAGCATCCAATTTTGCCCATGGAACTAAAGCAACATGTTAGGTATGAAGTATTACAGGAAGGACGAGGGAGATAGAAACATGAAATAAAGACTTTTTAAATGTCCCCAATCTCCCAACAGAAAATCACAGGGAGCAATTTTAAATTATGCAGCATATGGATAATAAAATTTGGGGACAAAAAGGATATACAACAGCAGCCCACATCTTTCAGCCTTCTCCCTTCCCTGCTTCCCCGCCGTGGAGGAACCCAAAGGGCCCGATTTGCTCCCGGCTTCTCCTCCGACCTGCCCTCCACTCACCTCCCAGGAGCCGCTTCGACCCTCCAAACAGCACAAGAGGCTCCGCCGACGTCATCCTCCTCCCGTGGATGAGCCGGAAGAGGAAGTTCCTCTGTCTTCCTCCACATCCCCTCTAGCAATGCAAACCTCTATCGTTTCAACTCGTTTCCTCTGTACCTGTACCTGTACCCGTACCCCTCCAGTAGACTAGCAATGCTGCTGCTGTCCTGTATTCACTGCTTTCCAGGCATGCGTGTGGCTGTAAGATTGAGGCTTGACCCGATTTAGGCTTACAGATTTAGCCAAGTGCTGCACCCTTAAAGTTTATGATGTTCTTGTTTCTGTGTGGCTCTAAATGGGCATAATGGATGGAAACTGAACAAGGAGAGCTTTAACCTGGAAATAAGGAGAAACTTTCTGACAGTGAGAACAATCAACCAATGGAACAGAAGTTGCCTTCGGAAGTTGTGGGAGCTTCATCACTTGAGACTTTCAAGAAGAGATTGGACTGCCATTTGTCAGAAATGGTGTAGGGTCTCCTGCTTGGGCAGGGGGTTGGACTAGATGACCTACAAGGTCCCTTCCAACTCTGTTAATCTGTAAGGTCGGGAACCGGGAAGAATCCACTAGCATTGCCTCTGAGCCCCATTTAGATAGGAGGTGGATGTGATCTTCCTGTCTGTATTATTGGGGAGTCTAAATCAGTGGTTGCCAACCAGTGGGCCAGGGACCATTGGTGGTCCGCGAGAAAATTTTGGTGGTCCGCAGAGAAATGTCCCCCCCCAAAAAACACTCCCCCAAAGCAATTAATCCAGGCTGCGTGGGAACACAAGGATGTACTGCCCACATGGCCTGCCCACCCGCTGGCCCCCACCCTTCGACCGAGCGCAAACCTTGAGTAGAACCACATGAGCTGGAACTGGAAGGTAAGACCAATGGTGGGGGAGGGAAATCCGCTCCGGGGTGGCTTGCTGATGTTGGTGGGAAAGTCGGTCCCATATTCCAGAGCTGTAGTAGTCAAAGGACTGGCCCTTTGGTCATCCTGGAGCAGCTTCTCCAATCCATGGCAGGCCGGTGCACCCGGGTGGTGGAGCAGCTGCTCTGGGATGACCAAAGGGCCAGTCCTGTGACTACTACAGCTCTGGAATATGGGACCGACTTTCCCACCAACGTCAGCAAGCCACCGTCAGTCAAAATTCATATTAGTGGTCTGTGGGATTTAAAATTATGAGTTTGGTGGTCCCTGAGGTCCAAAAGGTTGGCAACCCATGGTCTAAATCCTGCTAGAAGGCAAAATTGCTCAGTGCTGCCTTCACAATTCCCAGCCTTATTACCTTTCAGCCTTATTTATTCCAAAACAGCTGGAGCAAAACACTTGGAGGAAGCCAGTTTGCAGAATGCTGGTCTAAAGATTCCTGCCCTGCCTGCTGTGATTAAAATCAAAAAGTGTTTCAAGAAAATAATAGCTTTTAAGGGTGCACATCTTTATGAAACCATGTTATTGTAAGGTTTTTACTGTCATTTCTTCCCCATGAAAGATTTGTTTGAATTTCAATTGAATTGTACAGCTCATACATTATATGAAAGGTGGACAAATTTCCTGGGCGATTTATATTGGTCTCATTTGTTTTATGTCTCAAAACCCTGGCGTTTTACAAGGAGTGTGTAAGATGTTCTATATCCAATGTATATCTGGACATGTTGGGGACAAGATTATACAGGGGCAGATCTGAAGAAATACAAATGCACACACCTGTATATGTGTAGAAAACCATTTGTATTTTAGCCTAAATGTCCCAAAATTGTTATGGTCCAATCGTCTGTATTACTTTTTGAGATGTGGAGTCTTTAAATGACGAAATGCCTAAAACCTCAGCAAGATTTGAACCAACAGTTTTGCCCATGGATATCCTGAGCTGCAAATAAAGACAGAAAATACTGTCCACAACCCCTGTGGTGGCATCCCCATTCAAGTAGTCCTCACTGATCACATTTGGGATTGGCACCTGTGTTACTAAGAAGCCCGATTACTAAGCATGGTGTCACATGACAGTGCCAATTTACATCTGCTCCAGTGCAGTCAAGCAAATCACCGTGGGTTGTTAAAGACACTTTCATGTTACTGTGACTGGAAGCTTCTCCCCCTCATCAGAAGCTAACTGAGAAGGTCACAAACGGGATCATAAAGGGCACTGATTGGCAGCTCCCAAATTGGTGCAACTCCTTTTCCAGCACCTTCAGAACCACAGGAAGTGCTGAAATGCGGTCACTGAAGAAGTTCCACAATAGCCACAAATCTACGGACCAGGTATATGTCTGCTTAGTGCAGTAGTGTTGTGGTTAGCCGGCAGCAGGTGCAGACGGCTGAGGAGAGCGAGGACTCAGATGAGGGGTCAGGACCATTAGTGAGTGCACTGCTGCCTTCAGAGATTGTAGGGACTGGCAGCAGCGATGAGAAGGTTCTCAAGGAGCCTGGGCCAAGTGCGCATGCATGCAGGATTGCTCACAGGAAAGAGCAGCTACAACAGCATGGGTGACTCGGGAGTAAGGCTGCAAGGTAATGGCAGCTCCTTCAAGAAAATAAAAGACAGCTGTGCAGCGAACATCTTTTGTAGGAAGCAAAGACGTTTTGAAACTCAGCCTCGTGGACATTACAGTTGGTATTTGAAGACTCTTGTGTTGTAAACTATTTCTTATCTGTTGTTTTTTGGCAGCCTTGCAAATACTTGGCAAGGCTTTCTTGTTGGAGCTAATTAGTTGGAAGCAGCCTTTTATCTGTGAAGAAACCATTCATAGATGAAACATTAAAAGGTTGTGCTGCTGCCTTTGTCTTGTGTTTGCTCTCCTGGAACCAGGTTTGGGTCAGAACACGTAGTAATTTTGAAAGTTCAGGGAACAAAGGGTAAGTGAGGACTGTCTATACAACTGATGCTCTGCTACCAATCTGTCTATATGATAATCCTCTGCTACCATTTCTAACATAATTTCTAACATCCTCGCTTAAATTTTCATACTGGATAGCGAGTCTTTTCTGTGACATTCTTGCCCCTGAAGTTTTGCAGGACTTTATCCTTCTGGTCTTCCATAAAGCAAGGAAGATCTAGCTATTCCCCTAAGCACTTGGAGAGGAAGAGATGCCTGCACATCAGCAGCTTGATTTGGAACCAGGTGCTTGTTTATATTTATTAAATGTATATGCCATTAATCCTGCTGTGAACGTCTCCAATTTAATTCCTTGTAAGGTGAAAAATACCAATTGGAACCAGGCACAAACAGTAAGGCTAGGAGTTCTCATTAACTTCTAAATTGAGCAAAGGCTAGAATAATCTTTTGGGTATACCCAGACCATCAAATTGCTATCAATCTTGCTAGGGCAAGTACATATGAGGCTTTGTATTTTGCCATTTGCTATATATGGGGTTTATTGGTTTCTGTATTAAGGTTGTATTGCTGTAAATCATGTGGAGTCATATATGTTGGCCTGCTATATACATTTTCCTACTAAGCAAACATACATAGTTTATATTCCCCCTTTATTATATATAGAAATAACTCAAGGTGTCAAACATATTTTCTACAGACCCAAGTTCACTTTCTCTCACTCAGTAAAGCAGTTTCCCTTAACTCCGTAAAAGAGAACTACCGAACTGGGCCAGAGGAACGAAGGCCTGATCAGATTAGAGGCATGTAGATTAAAACATTTGAAGAATGGTTGCAGGAACTGGGCATGGCTAGTCTAGGGAAGAAAAGGACCAGTGGTGACACGATAACAATCTTCCAATATTTGAGGGGCTGAAACCTATTTTCCAAAGCACCCGGAAGCCAGACAAGAAAGAATGGACAGAAACTCATCAAGGAAAAATGCAAACTAGAAATAAGGAGAAATTTTCTGACAGTGAGAACAACCAATGGAACAGCTTTGCCTTCAGGAGTTGTAGTTGCTTTCAAGAAGAGATTCAACTGCCTCGTGTCAAAAATGGTATAGGGCAGTGATGGTGAACTTTTTAAAGACCGAGTGCCCAAACTGCAACCCAAAACCCACTTTATTTACCGCAAAATGCCAACACGGCCATTTAACCTGAACACTGAGGTTTTGCTATCTAAAATAATGATAAACAAGGCAGAGTTCAGCTAATCGTTCTAAGAAAAATGTGATAAATGCACTTTTATGCCCCTTAAAAAATATTCTGCTTTTGAAATATTACATTTGGCAACAATAAAAAAGAAAAACTTTTGTAATATCATTTCCTTTTCCTTCTTTCCTCCCTTTCCCTCTCTCGCTAAATTTCACTGTGTTGCGCAAGGTAGAGGCAGCAACAGCAAATGTACCGTGACGAAGGCAGAATGCTGTTTCGTGCAAAGGCAAGTGCAGGGGGGCTTTGCTCCCGCACTAAGGTTCTGGCCATTGCCAACACTGTGATAGAGCAACAACTCTTTCATCCCTCTACCACGACAGGAAGCCGCAGCAGAGGGATGAAAGAGCTGCATGCGGCTCTGGAGCCGCAGGTTGCCAACACCCACCCCAACCATTTCTTTGCCTGCCTGATTTATAGCTCTGTCACGTTTTTCTGTCATGTTTCTCGCCATCGTGTACGGGGAAACAAAAGTTTGTGGGACTAAAACAAAAAGTTTACTCAATCAATTCCAACTTTGTGATATCTTTTTCTTTTGTGAGAAGTTGGAATAGATTGAGTGAACTTTTTTTTTTAGTCCCTGCAAACAACGGCGAGAAACATTTTTGTGGTGCGAGCTGCCCTGGATCAGTTTCTTTAAGGTGCAATTCAACCTACTGCTCATCACCTTTAAAGCTATTTCTTTAACATAACAATAGGACCTAGAATTAATATACCATCCACAGTGCTTTATAGCATTTTTGGTTTATTGTCCCCAACAATCTGGGTCCTCATTTTACTGATCTCAGAAGGATGGATGTAGTAGCTACTGAGATCCTATGGATGGCACTAGATGCTAGCAGCAAACTGCAGCTGTCTAGAAAACCTATATGGGGCCTCTTGGCTATTTGCACGATTTCATTCCCTATATCTTGGTGAAGGTGGAAAGTCCTGGACTTATAGGTGACCTCACTTTACTAACATCACCATTATTCCTAAGAATTGGTTGGAAGGCTGTACCAATATGGTTGGGAGGTTTCACCCATGTAGGATCTATTCTCCAATCCAGATGCTGTATCTATGTTGCCTTTGTTTTGTAAAAACCCTATAAATGTAATAAACACTGCCCAGGCAGTGACTGCACAATGACTGATTTTTGAAATCCATCAGATGGAAGGCTGAGTCAACCTGGAGCCCCTTCAGAATTGAATTCCAGGCGATGGGCAGTCAACTGGCAATACTGCATTCTAACCACTGAGCCAAAAGGGCACCTGTCATTATTGTCCCACCTTTATTATTTTTGCCTCCATCTTTTCTACCAGGTCAGATAGGGTGGGCACGCTCCTATTCCCTTCCCTAAATATTGCCATCTGATAGGAGCTAGGAAGCGAGTCTTTTCCATTGCAGACTCTTCCCTATGAAACTCTTCCCCCCTGAAGTTTGGCAGGCCTTTATCCTCCTGGTCTTCCATAAAGGAAGGAAGCTCTAGCTTTTCCACTAAGCACTGGGATAAGAAGGAGTGCATATCAGAAGATTGATTTGGAACCAGGTTTTTGTTTTAATACATTTGGTTTTAAGATGGGTCTTTAATTTATTGATTGGGAACTGGCCAGAGTTTGTCATAAAATGGGTGGCTGCGTAGCTTAAAGAAATCAGAGGAAAAAGTAATTAATCTGAAAAATGGCCCCACCAAGGCTACCCATCTGGAAGTTGCTTGAGGCACTGAAGTTCTAGGCATTTATTTAATTATCAAAATTATATGCTGCTAATCCTGCGGTTAAATTTTCCAATTTAAGTCCTTGCAAGGAGAAAGGATTTGGAGAAGGAATGGTAGCGGGCATGAATGTAGTTAGTAAGGCCAGGAGGCTTGGTTAATTTCTAATATGAACAAAAGCAAAAATCAAAAGCAAGAATCACCCAGATCATCCAAATGCCATCAACTATGCTAGAGGTGCCCTTTATTTGTAGAGCAAGTACCTGTTAAATGTGAAAGCTTTGCATTTCGCCATTTGCAATATATGGGGTTACTGGTTTCCGTATCAAGATTTAATTGCTAACAATCATGTGAGTTGGGCTGCCATATACATTTTCTTACTAAATAAAAATACATACATACATACATGTTTATATTCCCCTTTATTTTATATAGAAAAAACTCAAGGTGGCAAACATACATAATATAGATCCATGCTTGCTTTCTCTCTGCCAGCTAAGCAGTTTCCCTCAATTCCGTAAAACTGAACTACTGAGCTGGGCCAGAGAAAGGAAGATCAGATCAGATTAGAGGCCTGCAGGCTAAAACATACGAAGACCAGTTGCAAGAACTGGGTATGGCTAGTCTAATGAAGAGAAGGACCAACGGTAATATGATAGCATTGTTCCAACATCTTAAAGGCTGTCACAGAGAATGGGACAAGCTATTTCCCAAAGCACTAGAAGGCCAGACAAGGAACAATGGATCAAGAAGAGAATCAACCTAGAACTAATGAGAAATTTTCTGACAGTGACAACAATCAACCAATGGAAGAGCTTTCCTTCAGTAGCTGTGGTTGCTCCACTATTGGAGGCTTTTAAAAAAAGAGACTAAACAGCCATTTGTCAAAAATGGAATAGGGCCTGCTGCTTGAGCAGAGAGTTGGACTACTGGATGACA
This sequence comes from Bungarus multicinctus, assembly GCA_023653725.1. NCBI lineage: Eukaryota > Metazoa > Chordata > Lepidosauria > Squamata > Elapidae > Bungarus > Bungarus multicinctus. The sequence goes on from CM042834.1 coordinate 22,018,442, forward strand.
TACCAAAGTTTCTTCCAACTTTGTTATTCTATTCTATTGAATATTTGATACTAAAACATGTTTCACTAAAAAGAATCATACTAGAAATTAAATAGTTAATTACTCAGCTGTGTTTTCCAATCAAGAAACAAAATACAAGATTCCTCTACACACATCAGATTTTGCCTCATGTGGAGTTTGTGTGTGAAGAGAGGAATCGTGCAAAAAACTGTCTGCAATCTGGGTGTTTGAATGGTTACTCGCTTATGTGTAACCTTACATGATTTATAAGACCAGACCTACTACTGAAATCTTTTCCACAATCTGGACACTCATAAGGTCTCTCTCCTGTGTGAGTCCTCCAGTGTACCACCAAATTGGAATTCCGATTAAAACTTTTCCCACATTCGAGACATTCATAAGGTTTTTCTCCTGTGTGAGTCCTCCGGTGTATCTCCAAATTGGAATTCCGACTGAAACTTTTCCCACATTCGAGACATTCATAAGGTTTTTCTCCTGTGTGAGTCCTCCGGTGTATCACCAAGTAGGAATTTTGAATAAAACTTTTCCCACACTCCAGACACTCATATGGGTTTTCTCCTGTGTGAGTCCTCTGGTGTTTCACCAGGTAGGAATTCTGACTGAAACTTTTCCCACAATCTGGACACTCATATGGTTTTTCTCCTGTGTGAGTTCTCTCATGTATCACCAGGTTGGAATTCTGATTGAAATTTTTCCCACAATACAGACACTCATATGGTTTCTCTCCCGTGTGAGTTCTCTGGTGTCTCACCAGCTTGGAATTCTGAGGGAAGCATTTCCCACACTCCAGACACTCATATAGTCTCTGTTTTCTGTGAGTGTTCCGGTGCTTCACCAGTTCAGATTTGCAACTGAAACTTTGCTGACATTCTGGACACATGTACAGTTTCTCTGCCATGTGAGTCTTCTGATGTATTACCAGGTGGAAATTCCAACTGAATCTTTTCCCACAATCCAGGCAATCGTACGGTTTTTTTCCTGTGTGAATATTCTGGTGTTGCACCAGGTTGGAAGTCTGACTGAAACTTTTTCCACAATCAGGACACTCATATGATTTTTCTCTCCTATGAGTCTTCTGGTGAATAAGCAAATTTGAATTTCGAATGAAACTTTTCCCACAATCCAGACATTGATACCGTTTGTCCCCTATGTGTATTCTCTGGTGTACTCCCAGGTGAGAATTCCGATGAAAATTTTTCCCACAATCTGCACATGTATATGGTTTCTCTCCCCTGTAAGTCCTCTGGTGTTTCACCAGATAAGAATTCTGACTGAAACTTTTTCCACAGTCAGGACATTCATAGGGTTTCTCTCCTGTGTGAGTCCTCTGATGTTTCACCAGATCGGAATTACAACTGAAACCTTTCTGACAATCTGAACACTCATACTGTTTCTTTCCTGTGTGAGACATCTGGTGTTTCACAAGGTAGGGTTTCTGACTAAAACATTTCCCACAATCATGACATTTATATGGTTTCTCTCCTGTGTGAGTCCTTTGATGTTTCACTAAATCAGAATTGCAACTGAAACCTTTCTCACAATCTAGGCACCCATACGGTTTCTCTCCCGTGTGTGTCCTCTGATGTATCACCAGGTAGGAATTCTGACTGAAACTTTTCCCACAATCTGGACACTTATATGGTTTCTCTCCTGTGTGAGTCCTCTGATGTTTAACCAGGTCATAATTGCAAGTGAAATCTTTCCCACAATCTCGACACTCATAGGGTTTCTCTCTTGTGTGTGTCCTCTGGTGTTTCACCAGATAGGAATTCTGACTAAAACTTTCTTGACAATCACGGCATTTATATGGTTTCTCTCCTGTATGAATCCTCTGATGTTTCACCAGGTCACATTTCCAAGAGAAATCTTTCCCGCAATCAGGACACTCATATGGTTTCTCTCCTGTATGAGTCCTCCTATGTTCCACCAGGTGGGAATTCCAACTGAAATCTTTTCCACAATCTGGGCACTCATATGGTTTCTTTCCTGTGTGAATCCTCTTGTGTCTGACCATTTTTGTATGCACGCTAAATCTTTTGTCAAATTGGTGGAGTTTCTCTCCAGTAATGTTTTTGCTACACTCCAAACATATGTATTGTTTTTCACTGGGTGGTTCATCTCGTGCATAATCACCTGTGATCTACAACTTCTATTTTTCCCATTCTTGGCAGTTTGTGGGGCTTTTCAAATTCTTGAGTAGGCCAAAAATGTTTCGTACTTAGAGGTTCTTTGCTTCAAGCCACTCTTTCCTTCATCATTAATTTATGCCTGCTCATTTTGGCTACCCAAGCAACCTTTTCCTTCCCACTCACTCCCAGTTATTTGCACTTATCTATTTGGATATTATCCCCCTCGAGTTATCATGTAATGTTTCCTTGAGTAACACATTATTTTTTTCCAGGTCAAAACTTTGTTCTTGTTATTCTCTCCCCTGTCTCTTGTCTGATGAGGAAAGAGAAGAGTTTTTACACTTTATGGAGGAATTGGAAAAGATTTTGACTGATGTTTTTTTGTAAATTTTAATGCTGCTTCTCATTCTCTGCTGTCCAAAGTGCTCTTCTTGGCATCCTCTTTATCTGTAAGATTCATATTAATGGGTTAGTTTCATTATTGTTTTAAAAATGGGTGCAGGACAAGTGAAAGCAGCAAGGAAAATCCATATATTATTATGAAAACAACAGTGCTCTAGTTTAAATGCTATAATTATGATTCAGTTAGAATATGGAAGATGAGCAAAATTAAAGTTCAAAAATTGATTCAATCATAAAATTCCCTTTTTGGCTTGGATAAAGGGAAAGGTTTCCCTCACAAATACGTGCTAATCATTTCCGACTCTAGGGGGCAGTGCTCATCTCTGTTACAAAGCTGAAGAGCCAGCGCTGTTTGTAGACGTCTCCGTGGTCATGTGGCCTCCATGATTAAATGCCAAAGGCACACGGAACACTGTTATTTCCCACCGAAGGTGGTCCCTATTTTCCTATTTGCATTTTTTACATGCGTTCGAATTTTAGGTTGGCAGAAGCTGGGACAACAGGAGCTTACAGGGCACTAGGGATTTGAACCGCTGAATTCCAACCTTTCGATCAACAAGCTCAGTGTCTTAGCTACTGAGTCACTGCGTCCCTGTTGGCTTGGATAGATCACACATATTCACACACGTATGCCCACAAAAAAGACACCTAAGAATTTATGTATTTGTGTGCATATGTATGCTTACATCAATCAGAATAGATCTTCTGGCCCAATGCCCTGTTCACGCAGGAGACCCTATACCAATGGTGGCTAACCTTTTGGGGCTCCTGTACCAAAAATTGTGTGTGCATTTGTGCCAACCAGAAGGCAAAACATGCCTCCCATGCCCCCTGCGCATGCGCGCACAATCTCCCCTACTGCCCCCCCTTACCTGCACTGTGCCTCCCAGCTGATTTTTGGCCCTTTTGAGGCCCTTTTCGGCCTCTCAGAGGCTTGAGGGAAGCCTCAGCAGCCTTTGCAGGCCGAAAAATGGGCCCATTCATCACTTCTGGTTTTTCCAGAAATACAGGAAGTGATGGAATGGGCCTATTTTTCCGCCTGCAAAGATTGCAGAGGCTTCCCTCAAGCCTCTAGGAGGCTGAAAATCAGCGATGAGGCGTGCGCATGCACAGTGAGGTAGGTTTGCCTGGGGCTCGTGTTACCGCACAAATGGCTCTATGTGCCACCTGTGGCACGAATGCCATAGGTTCGCCATCCTGGCCCTACACTATTTCAGACAAGTGGCTGTCCAGTCTCTTCTTAAAAACCTCCAGTGATGAAGTAGCCACAACTTCTGAAGGTAAAGCTGTTCCACTGGTTTATTGTTCTTACTGTCAGGAAGTTTCTCCTTAATTCTAAGTTGTTTGTCTCCTTCATTACTTTCCCTCCATTGCTTCTCGTCTCATATTCTGATGCTTTGAAAAACAAGATGACCTCCTCCTCTTTGGGACAGCCTCCCAAATACTGGAATACTGCTATCATGTGTGTGTTTCCCCCCCATCCCCAGTCCTTCTTATCGCTAGACTAGCCAGACCCAAAGCCTGCAACTGTTGTTCATGTTTTAGTCTCCAGGCCTTTCAATTTTAGTCTCTCCCATTTCCAAGCAAACACTTACAAGCAGAATTTTTAAATCATGCAGCATCAATGTAACAGCATTTGGGGAGAGAAAGAATATGCAGCAGCAGCCCGCATGTTTCAGCCTTCTCCCTTCCCTGCTTCTCCGCCGTGGAGGAACCCAAAGGGTCCGACTTTCTCCCGGCTTCTCCTCCCACCTGTCCTCCACTCACCTCCCAGGAGCCGCTTCGACCCCTTGAAACAGCACAGGAAGCTCGGCCGACACCATCATCCTCCCGTGGATCAGCCGGAAGAGGATTTTCTTTGTACCTCTCCTCGACATCCTTTGTAACAATACTTGATGATTTTAACCCCGTTTCACCCCCGCTGCTCTCTCTCCATTTGGATGTCCCAACAAAGCCACCAGCGATGCTGATTTATATTGACGGTATTCTAGGCTCTGGTGTTGTGTTAGAGCTCCCCCTACTGATGTGAAGGTGAAAATACGCTCATTCTGTGGCTGGCGTTTCTAACACTTTTTTTTTTAATGAAGTGCCGTTTTGCAGCCACATCCATAACTTTTCTCCAGGACCATTTCTCCAGGACCGTCTGTCCTATTGGGTCTGGTAGGGACGCCCTCATTGTCACTCCAACTGCAACTAGACACAAGAACAGTTTTTTCCCCCTGAAAGCCATCACTCTGCTAAACAAATAATTCCCTCAACACTGTTCAACTATTTACAAAGTCTGTACTACTATTACTGTTAATCTTCTAATCACTCCTTATCACCCATCCCCTCCCACTTGTGACTGTATGACTGTAACTTTGTCGCTTGTATCCTTACGATTTATATTGACTGTTTCCTAGTATGATTTGATTGCTTATTGTACCCTATGACTATTATTAAATGTTGTACCTGATGATTCTTGACTCTTGACCAATGTATCTTTTCTTTTTATGTACACTGAGAGCATTTGTACCAAGACAAATTCCTTGAGTGTCCAATCACACTTGGCCAATCAAGAATTATCTGTCTGTCTGTCCGTCCATCTGTCCATCCATCCATCCATCTATCTAAACACAATGTGCCATCAGGCAACAAGAAAGCCCACCAACCTTGGGGATCAGTTAAGACTCTTTCAGCCAGATCTTCATCTTGGGGGTGCAGAATAACTCCCTGACACTATCTTTGTAACTGAGGGAAGCTTGAAGAGTGAAGCCTGACCCTTCTTACCTTCACAAGATTAGGCAGGTGCTGCATCATAAATAAGGTGACCCATCGTCCTCCTTTAGGGAGGACAGTCCTTCTTTTGTAAGTTCTGTCCTCTCTCGAAAAGAGTCCTCCTACATGTCCTCCTTTTTGATATTTGAAGACTAATCTGTAAATCTCCCTATTTGATCGATGCCGATCCGATCCGTTGTGTGTGATGTGACATATTTATATTTGACATGATGATTCGTCAAGGCTCGGTACAGTGCAGCGAGATGCAATTATGAGACGCATGCGCTCCACACACAATTGTTTTGAGAATGCGCCGCATACAAGTGGCTTTGTTTACTTCTTACCGAAACACAACACAGCACACACGCATGCATTAGACTCACTTCTTTCTCAGTGAATATTCAATCATACACAGGTGAGCACAATAATTCACATTTTATTAATTCATTATCTATTTAATATTTTCCAAATATGTATGCTTTTATTTACAAGTTTATTCACTTATGTTGTTTCAGTTTTAATAATTAATTTTATTTATTCATAATGAATGTGCTTGCATCGTTTCTGTAGCTCTATATTTTATTTTAAATTTTAAATTTCATTTAGGGATGGAAAAATAAAAGAGGAAATGCCATTTCAACAATAAATTGAATAAGGAATTCCCATTCCTCATATCAAAGAAGGATAACATTGTTTTCTGCAATATTTGCAGCAGAGAATTTTGTAGTGCAGTTGGGGGCAGAGCAGCTATTATGAAACACTTAACCACCAAGAAACTTAAGCAATCATCAGATGCATCTGCTTCCAGTAATAAAGTAACAAGTTTTTTTTTAAATTTCTAATTATTCTCAAGATGAAAAAGAGTTAGCTGCAATGGAGGAAACGTTTGCATTTCATAATCACAAGTTTTTTTAGTATGGATTGTACAACTAAATTATTGAAAAAGTTTCACGGTGCTAAATTTTCATGCGCCACGACAAAATGCGAGGCTATTATTAAATCAGTATTTAAAAATTACTGTGACGAAATGCTTGCAGAAGACTTGGAAACTGCAGTATTTGTAATGGTTTTATCTGATGAATCCAATCATAATGAAACTAAATTGCATCCAATACTAGTAAAATATTTTAATGTTACCAAGGGCATTCAAGTAAAAATTTTAAATTTAGAATCCACTGAGGGCGAAACTGCTGAAATTTTGTCAAACCATCTATACAGATTAATAAATGAAAACCGATTTGAAATCCAAAGTTATTGTACTAACAGCTGATAATACAAACACAAATTTTGGTGGGCGAAGACATAAAGGGGTGAATAATGTTATGTAAAATTACAAGATTTACTCCAAAAGAAAATATATTTTGTCAAATGCAATGAACACGGCATCATGTGCCATACCAATTGATGTAGAAATAATAATAACTACAATTTATTTGTATTTTAGTTGTTTCACCATTCATGTGGCTACTTTAAAACAATTTTGTGAAGAAACGGATGTTCAAAAAAGTTTTAGGATATTCAAAAGTTAGATGTCTTGCTCTAACACCTGCTCTAGAGAGTGTTGTACAATTATTTGAGCCTCTCCGTTCATATTTTTAAAGTTTAGACAAATGTCCTAAAATCCTGGAATTGTTTTTCAATAATGAAATAATGAGATATTAATGTATTTTGTACATAATCAAGCATCTATTTTTCACAAAATGATTCAAAAGATTGAAGCTACAGAAGTTAGTCTTATTTTGAATGACGGAAAGGTTTATCAAAGAAGTGCATAATTTTTACCAAACATGTTTTCAATATATCGAAGAATGGTCTGAAACAAACATCACAGGAAATAACAGTTTTCAATTGTGGTTTTTGACTTCATCACAAGTATATTGGACAGATATTGAATCTTGTGTTTTTATCTAAAGAAAGGCTAGACATTAAAATAGACAATTGTCTTTTAGAAGACTGAATGTATTTTTAAATTCTGAAAAATTAATACAATGGGAAAATAAACATGTTGAAATTGATAAAAGATGGGTGGAAATATTCAGCCATTTCAAAAATGAACATATTCCATGTGAAAATTTATTTATTCTTATTCAATTTACGTTGTGCTGCCCTGGAATTAATGCAGCAGTTGAAAGGGTTTTTTCAATTGCTAATGATTTTTGGAAAAGTGAGAAATCGAAATTGAATGTTGATACTCTAGCTGCAGCACTTGCCATAAAATTCAATATAAAGGATATTTCTTGTTCAGGTATTTCCAATTATTGTTAGAAGATGATACATTGACAAAAAATATTAATTCAATGGAAAAGTATTCATTTAAATAATAATAGGCATGTAAGCATAATTACAATATAAAATGTTGTTACAAATGGTTTTTATTATGCATTTATATAATAGTGTATTCTGTATTATTATTGCAATGAATAAAATGTTTATGATATTTTTTCTTCTTCAATTTATTTGTGTCCTCCTTCTCATTGTAAAAAAGTTGAGGTCTTGTTTGTATGTGCAGCCTTAAAGGATTGCCAGCTTCATATCCTTTTAATAGAAGAATGAAATACAGGACAAAACCTTGAAGTTCCCACCCACATTGCTTCCAAACATATCTAGACAGGAGACATTATTTTTCCATCTGCATTCTTGCAGGGGCTGAATCTCACTTGAGGCCAGAATTTCTCTGAGCTGCCTTCCCAGTTTCCAGAGAAGTTAAGATTCCACCACTGAATATTTCAAGGTAGTGTGGGAAAAAAAATTGAAGGGTGCTAGTTTAAAGAAAGTTGATGTAAAGAATTCTGCGTTTAAGCAGTTGCCTCTCAATTCCTCTCCCAGACCCAAAAGGAGAAGGCCTGGAGGCCACCCACTTCCCCGTAGCTCTCACCTGCTGGCCTGGAACTCCTACCTCTTCCCACATAACAATCAGAAGAGGCCTTCACTTACTACTGGAGTTGCAGCGGCAACCGGAACTGTCAGGCTTGTCCTCAGTAAGCAGTGATTTAACATCTACATGAAACTGCTTGGGGAGGCCATCCATCCTATAAGATCCAATTATGTACAGCTAGTGCTCGATTTACAACACTTCATTTAGTGATCATTTGAAGTTGTGGCATTAAAAAAAGTGACATGACCATTTTTCACACTTAAAAGACCACTGAAGCATGCCTATGGTCATATGTTCAAAATGGATGCTTGGCAAGTGGGAGGCCTTGCACACGGGTCACCCATTCCTTGGTCACTTCCTATCTGAATCACTGCATTGGACCATTCAGAAACTTCAACTGGTCCAGAATGTAGCTTTAGACACATTCATGGGAGTCCATAGATTGCCTATGGCATCTGGGCCTGATGGCATTCCTGGCGCAGTAATTAAAGCGTGTGCTGAGCAGTTGGCAGAAATACTTACAGAACTGTTCAATCTATCTTTAACACATGCCATCATCCCACCATGCCTGAAGGCTGCAACCATCATCAACGTCCCCCCCAAAAAACCCAAATATAAACACTCTCAATGACTATAGGCCCATAGCGTTAACAAGCTCCATCATGAAGGTTTTTGAGCGACTGGTCTCATAGCACATCAGAGACTGCTTCCTGCCCTCCATTGATCAACATCAGTTTGCTGATAGAGCAAACTGATCAACAGAGGATGCTGTGGCCATCACACTTCATAGAGCGCTGAGTCATCTGGAGAACAAAGCTATGTGAGGATGCTTTTTGTGGACTACAGCTCTGCGTTTAACACTATCATCCCAGATATACTAGTAACCAAACTGTATAATCTGCAGGTCCCCACCCCCATGTGCTCGTGGATTAAGAACGTTTTGACAAACAGACCACAGTCTGTTAGACTTGGCCTCCACCTTTCTTCCACTATTACACTCAGTACTGGTTCCCCCCAGGATTGTCTTGAGCCCCTTGCTTGTACAACTTTGCCTTGTACAACTTTGGCTGCTCACCAAGTCACGCAACAAACACCATCATAAAGTTTGTGGACGACACGACCGTGATTGGTCTCATCTCCGGAGAGGATGAGACGGCATATAGGGCAGAAGTAGAGAACCTGTCTGTCTGGTGTTCACAGAACAATTTGTCACTGAATGTCCATAAAACCAAAGAACTGATTATGGACTTCAGGAAACATGGACAGGACTACGCCCCACTCATCATTAATGGAGAATGAGTGGAAATTGTCTCTACGATCAGATTTCTTGGCATCCACATCTCAGCCAATATCAAGCTCAATATCAATATCAATCCAATATCAAGGCCATAGTGAAGAAGGCTCAGCAGCAGCTGCACTTCCTGCGGGTTCTCAGGAAAAGCAATCTGGAAAAGAAGTTGTTGCTGGCTTTCTATAAAGCCTCTGTGGAGAGCACTCTGACATACTGTCTGGGTGTGTGGTATGCAGGTTCCTCAGCTGAGGACAGAAAAACTGTACAGAGGATGATAAACACAGCTCAAAAGATCATTGGTTGCCCTCTGCCCTCCCTGGAAGACTTAGCCAGGTCCTGCTGCCAAAGCAGAATCAAGGCCATCATAGATGATCCCTCACACCCTGGCAATTATCTTTTTGACCTGCTGCCGTCTGGAGGGCGCTTTAGGTCAATAAAATCCCACACCACTAGATTAACAAATAGTTTCTTTCCCTGGGCCATTCGAACTGCAAATAAACATTAAGTTACTACCATATTAAGATGTGAAAAAATGTGAAACTGCAAGACCTCATTCAGATGTATAATAACATATTACAGTACAATTCATCTCTTATGTATTACACTTGGTAAAGCGTCACAATCAGTGTTGGATGTATATTTTGTGTATATTCATAGATATTGCACTCTCAAATTGCAAATGGAGACGTGGGTACTCTATTTTTCTTACCTTTATTTTTAAGTGCTTTGGTTTTATTATATTGCAAACAGTTGCAGGGGTGCATCCACAGTTTTGTTGTACTTGTACAATGATAATAAAGTTCTTCTTTATCTTTATCTCTATGTACTTTGTTGTGCAAGCTGCACTGGATTAGTTTCTCTACAAATGTAACTGAAGATGCTGGTCATCAACTTTAAAGTTATTTATTATAGCAATAGCACTTAGAATTATATACCACCCACAGTCCTTTATTGCACTTTTGGTTTTATTGTCCCCAACAATTCAGGTCAGTTTACCGATCTCAGGATGGAAGACTGAGTCAACCTTGAGGCTCATCAGAATCAAATTCCAGGCTGTGGGCAGATTCAGCCAGCAAAACGGAATTCTAACCATCAGGACACATGTCATTATTATCCCACCTTTATTATTTCTGCATCCATCTCTCCCACCAGGTGAGATAAGATGGGTATCCACCTAGCCCCTTGCTTTAAATATTTGTACTGAATTTTTAGTCCATTGCTAAACAACTGACCATTAAGTGAGGACCACTTGTATTTGGTTTGCCAGTCACCGGGCCATGCCCATCCAGTCACATGACCATCAGCTTAATTTGGAAGCAAGTGGTTTTTTATTCATTTAATTTATATGCCACTAATCCTGAGATGAACTTCTCCAACTTAATGCCTGTGAGTTCCAAGTAAGAATGGCACCAGGCACAAAAATAATTACCAAGGCCAAGAAGCCGAATTAACTTATAAATTGGACAAAAGCAAGAATCACAATTTCGGGATTCCCAGACCATTAAATTGCTATCAATCTTGCTAGAAGTGCCCTGTAAGTGCAAGGAAAGTACATATGAAGCTTTGTATTTTGCCAGTTACTATATATGGGGTTTATTGGTTTCTGTATTAAGTTTTTATTGCTCTAAACTGTCTTATTAAGTAAAAATACATACATACATGGTTTATATCCCCCTTTATTATATATAGAAATAACTCAAGGCAGCAAAATACTTTCTACAGATCTAAGTTCACTTTCTCTTGCCCAGCAAATCAGTTTCCCTCGACTCTGTAGAAGTGAACTTCCGAACTGGGCCAGAGAAAGGAAGCTCAGATCAAAGGCCTGCAGGCTAAAACATATTAAGAACAGTTACAAGAACTGGTCATGGCTAGTCTAGTGAGAGAAGGACCATCAGTAAAATTATAGCACTGTTCCAATTTTGAATGGCTGTCACAGGCAGGAGGGGGACAACCTATTTTCCAAAGCACTCGAAGGTCAGACAAGGAAGAATGAATAGAAACTGATCAAGGAAAGATTCAAACTAAGAAGACATTTTCTGACAGCAAGAACAATTAACCAATGGAACAGCTTTGCCTTCAGTAGTTATGGATGCTTTCAAGAAGAGACTCAACCGTCATGTGTCAGAAATAGTATAGGGTCCATTTCTTGAGCAATGGGTTGAGCTAGATGATATACAAAGTCCCTTTCAACTTTATTATTCTAGTCTGTTCTAGTCTATTCCCCACTCATTGGATACTAAGACAAGTTTCACTAAAAAGAAACATACAAGTAATTAAATGTTGTTCAACTGGGCTTCCAATGAGACAAGAAATGAAATTCAAGATTCCTCTACACACATCAAATTCTACCTCAGGTGGAATTTCTTGTGTGTAGTAAGGGAGGAATTTTGTGCGAAACACTGTCTGCTATCTGGGTATTTGAATGTTTACTCCCCTATGTGTAGCTTTACATGATTTATAAGGGTAGACATATAACGGAAATCTTTCCCACAATCCGGACATTCATATGGTTTCTCTCCTGTGTGAGTCCTCTGGTGTATCATCAAATGGGATTTCTGATTGAAACTTTTCCCACATTCAAGACACTTATATGGTTTTTCATCACTGTGAATCCTCTGGTGTTTCATCAAGTAGGAATTTTGATTGAAACATTTCCCACAATCTGGACACTTATATGGTTTTTCTCCTGTGTGAGTTTTCTGGTGTATAACCCGGTTAGAATTTTGACTGAAAGTTTTTCCACAATACAGACAATCGTATGGTTTCTCTCCCGTGTGAGTTCTCTGGTGTATCAACAGCTTGGAATTTCGAGGGAAGCATTTCCCACAATCCACACACTGATACAGCCTCTCTTCTCTGTGACTCTTCCGGTGCTTCACTAGTTCAGATTTGCAATGGACACTTGCCCGACAATCTGGACACTCATACAGTTTCTCTCCTGTGTGAGTCCTCTGGTGATTCAACAGGTAGGAATTGCGACTGAAACTTTTTCCACAATCAGGACAGTTACATGATTTCTCTCCTGTGTGAGTCCCCTGGGGTTTCACCAGGTTAGCTTTCCGAGAGAAATCTTTCCCACAATCAGGACACTCGTATGGTCTCTCTCCTATGTGTCTCCTCTGATGTTCTACCAGGAGAGAATTGCAATTAAAACCTTTCCCACAATCTTGACATTTATATGGATTTTCTCCTTTGTGAGTCATCTGGTGTATGTTCAGGTGACAAATCCAAATGAAACATTTTCCACATTCGGAACACTTATATGGTTTCTCTTCTGTGTGAGTCTTCTGGTGTATCACCAGATCAGAATTCCGTGTGAAACTTTTCCCACAATCAGGGAATACAAAGTTTGCCTCCCTGGCCTGAGTCCTCTTTTGTCTCATCACACTGGTGTTCATGCTTAATCTTTTGTTGTATTGGCAGCAGTGGTAGATTTTCTCTCCAGAAAATCTCCTGTCTTTCCAGAATCTCTCCAGAAAATCTCCTCCCTTTTCTCTCCTGTCTTCTTCAATGAATCATGAGCAAGCTTTTCTGAGTAAAACTTTTAGCACACTCCAAATAGTTGTATGAGTTTTCATTAGGTGGATCCTCTCATGCATAATCAGTTTTGATCCGCAAGTTGTGTTTTTTCTACAATAGGCAGTCTGTGATGTGTTTTCTAAAACTGATATTTTTGAAAAAATATTCTTTAGGAGGCAAAAAATATTTGTGATTTGGAGGTTCTTTGATTCAACCCATTATTTTCTTTCTCAAAGGTTTTAAATTATGCCAACCCATTTTGGCTATCCAAATGACCTCTTTCTTTCCACTGACCAGCAGGTATATCCCTCTTTTTCTTTATTTGGAAATTATCCTCCTTGACTTTTCATGCAATGTTTTTTTGAGTTCCAGATACTGTATCTTTTCCAGGTGAAAAATTTATTCTTGTTATTTTCTCCCTTGTCTCTCATCTTCTGAGGAAGAAGGAAAGTTATTACAATTTGCAGAGAAAATGGAAAAGATTTCAATTGATGGCTTGTTTTACTTTTTAATGCGGTTTCTCATTCTCTGTTGTCCAAACTGCTCTTCTTGGCATCCTCCTTGTCTGTAAGATACATATTTATGTGTTAAGTTACATTATTGTGTAAACACTAGTGTAGTACATGAGAAAGCACCAAAAAAAGCCCCATACATTTTCATGAAAAAACTCTAAAATTATAGTTTAATCTCAAAAAATTCTCTTTCTGGCCTGGGTAGATCAGACAAATATGTAAGCATATTCACGCAGAAATAAAGACGTATGAATTTATATGTTTGTAGACATCTATGTATATTTATTTCAGTGTGCAAAATGTTTTGAGAAGTGCATTTACTCAATTTTTTTTATCTAATTTTATAAAGGTGCAGACACCAATAGACAAAATAGTGCCCAAATCCTATGCAAAACATCCGTTTTGCCCATGAAACTCCTCGCTTTCCATCAAAACAACATGTCAATAAAATCACAAGGAATCAAGTGTTACATGAAGGATGAGGGAGCGCTTAAGACATACGAAAAATAAAGACTTTTTAAATGTCCCAAATCTCCCAGCAGGAAATCGCAGGCAGGAGTTTTAAATCATACAGCAAAAGGATAATAACGTTTGGGGAAAGAAGGAATACGAAGCAGCAGCCCACATGGTTCAGCCTCGCTGCTTTCTCTTCTGCATCTACTGCCCATGGAGGAACCCAAAGGGCCGGACTTGCTCCCGGTTTCTCCTCCGACCCGCCCTCCACTCACCTCCCAGGAGCCGCTTTGACCCTCCAAGCGGCACAAGAAGCTCCGCTGACGCCATCAGCCTCCCCTGGGCGACCCGGAAGAGGAAGTTCCTCTGCCCTTCGCCTCTACTTTACCTCTCTAACAATCCAACTCTTTCCTCTCTCTCGCTTTGTCGCCCTTGCACCGTACCTGTTTTATACGCGCGAGAGTTTTTTCTTTGTTAGATCGCCATCTAGCGACATAATAGCGTATTGCTCGTTCTACCTGAAGGCGTTTGAAGATGTTCTCATTGCTTCTGGGCTTCCTTAAGTGCCATCAAGTCCTGTTTGACTCCCATCGAGCTCATCGGTAGCTTTTCTCCCTGAGGATCCATCCACAAACCTTTTCTTTCAGGTCCTCCAAGAGGACCCTCCTTGTCTCTGGAGCTGAGCCCGGAGTTTCGTTTGCCAGAAGGGCAACTAAACCAAAGGAAAGTTTCCTTTATGTGTGTATTGGGGGAGGTGGGTGCCATGTGCAAATTGAAAGGAGAAAGTGAACCTCTTTGGTTCTAGGCACTTTGTCCGGGGACGGGGACGGGGACGGGGGGGGGGAGGCGGCAGCGGCAAGATAACTGCTTGATTCTTGCCTCTGCAATGAAGCTGTAAGAAGGAAGCTTTACCCCTTATCTCAGCTGGTTTCCCCCCCCCCCCAATAAAACTTCTCCAGGAAGTTGCCAGGAAACCAACATGTCAATAAAATCACAAGGAATCAAGTGTTAGGTGAGGACTGAGGGAACTGGGCGATTTAAGAAATATGAAAAATAAAGGCTTTTTAAAGTTGCGTGTGTGTATATATTTGTATGGGTGTGTGTGTGGAATGACGTGCAAATTGGAAAGGAGAAAGTGAACCTCCTTGGGTTCCAGGCACTCTTGGGGAGGGAGGGGAGCGTACAGGATAACTCTTTGAAACTGGCCTCTGCAACTTAACAGAGTTGTAAGGATGAAGCTTGACCCCTTGTCTCTATTTATTTATTAATTAAATAATTTTATATACCGCCCTTCTTCCAAAGGACTCAGAGCGGTGAACAGCCAACTAAAATATATATAAATTACAAATACAAAGAGAATTAAATTATAGGCTGCCATTTAAAAATTTAAAACCCCCGATTAAAAATAAGCTAAAATTTTCATACCCCAACCAATCAATTCTAAAACCCCTTATTTAAAATCCCATTTGAAGTCAGGCCGGCCTTCTCAAAGAGCCAGGTTTTCAGATCACGTCTGAACGCCCTCAGGTCAGTGGTTGTTCGTAGCCCCGGGGGCAGCCCATTCCAAAGGGTAGGTGTCCCCACAGAGAAGGCCCTATTCCTTGGGGTCACCAGGCGGCAGGGAGCCCCATGTAGAGGGCATTATAGTAGTCCAGGCAGGAGGTGACCAGGGCTTGGGTGACCGTGCGTAAGGCGTCCTGATCAAGAAAGGGCCACATCTGGCGTATCAGGCGAACCTGATAAAAAGCCCCCCTGGAGACGGCCGTGATGTGATCTTCCAAAGACAGCTGTACATCCAGGAGGACACCAAGATTGCGAGCCCCTTCTGTGGGGGTCAAGATCTCATCCCCAATAGCCAGCGACGGAGTCAGCTGACTATATCGGGCCTCCGGAAACCACAGCCACTCAGTCTTGGAAAGGTTGAGTCGAAGCCTGTTCCCGCCCATCCAGTTCCGCACAGCCTCCAGGTAGCGGGACATGACCTCCACAGCATCGTTAGGGTGGTTTGGGGTGGAGATGTAAAGCTGAGTGTCATCAGCATAGAGATGACATTTCACCCCAAAACCACGGATGATCTCTCCCAGCGGCTTCACATAAATGTTGAACAGAAGAGGGAAGAGGACCGACCCCTGAGGCACCCCACACATGAGGGGCCTAGGAGTGGGTGGACCTCTCCCCCCCCGTCAACACAAATTGCGAGCGGTCTGAGAGGAAGGAGGAGAACCACCGCAAAATGGTGCCTCCAATTCCCAACCCCTCCAACCGCCGCAATAGGATACTATGATTGATAGTATCAAAAGCCGCTGATAGATCTAACAGGACCAGGACAGAGGAATAACCTCTGTCATGGGCCCTCCAGAGATCATCGACCAACGCGACCAATACTGTTTTGGTACTGTACCCGGGCCTGAAGCCCGATTGGAATGGATCTAGGTAGACTGCTTCCTCCAGGTACTGAGGGAGCTGACGCGCCACCACACTCTCAACAACCTTCACCAGAAAGGGGAGGTTGGAGATAGGATGATAGTTATTTAAAAGAGCCGGATCCAGGGAAGGCTTCTTGAGGAGGGGTCACACCACCACCGTTTTCAGGACGGTAGGAAGAGCCCTCTCCATCAATGAAGCATTGACAATACCCTGGAGCCAGCCTTGTGTCACCTCCCTGGAGGTAGAAACCAACCAGGAAGGGCACGGGTCCAGTAAACATGTGGTGGCATTCAGCCTCCCCAGTAATCTGTCCACACCCTTGGCGGTCACAGGATCGAACTCCTCCCAGATAACCGTCTCAAGACCTGCCCCGGACACCTCCCCCGGGACCACCCAACTGGAGTCCAGCCCATCCCGAATCTGAGTGATTTTATCGTGCAGGAATCGGGAAAACTCTTCTGCCCTACCCTGCAAGAGGTCTTCCCGCGCTCTCGGCTCAAGCAGAGAGCGGGTTACTCTAAACAGAGTGGCAGGCCGATTTTCTGCCGATGCAATAAGGGCGGAAAAATGCGAACGTTTCGCCGCCTCTATCGCCACTAAGTAGGTCCTAATATAGGACCTCACCTGTGTTCGGTCAGACTCGGCACGACTGGTCCTCCAGATGCCCTCCAGACATTTTTTTTGGCACTTCATCTCCCTCAGCTCCTCCGTGAACCACGGAGCTAAATGGGATCTGTGCCGAGTCAGAGGTCACAAAGGCACAACTTGGTCCAGAGCCTCAGCGGCCAACCTATCCCAGGTGGCCACCAAGTCTGTGGCCGAGTTATGAGCCAGAGTTTCAGGAAATGGCCCAAGCTCCATCTGGAACCGTTCAGGATCCATCAGGCGCCTGGGGCGGAACCATCTCCTCGGTTCCGCCTCCCTGTGATGGGGGGTGGCGGCACAGAAGTCAAGTCTAAGAAGAGAATGATTGGACCATGATAAGGGCTTTATAACTAAATCCCCAGAACGATCATTCAACCACTGACCAGAGGCAAAAATCAGGTCCAGTGTGTGTCCCCCGTGTGAGTGGGGCCAGAAACTAATTGGGTCAGGTCCATGGCCGTCATGGAAGCCAGGAACTCCCGAGCCACCCCAGAGGTTTCCCCGAGCGAAGGCAGGTTGAAATCACCCATGACTAAAAGCCTAGGGGTCTCAAACACCAGCCTGGCTATCACCTCGAGGAGCCCGGGCAGGGCCAATGACACGTGGCAGGGAGCCAGGTACGTTATCAAAAGGCCCATCTGAACCCCCTGCCCCCACTTCACAAAGAAAGACTCACAACCAGCCATCTGAGGAACAGTGGCCTCCCTAGGACAAAGAACTTCTCTAATAATCGCCACCACCCCACCACCCCTTCCCTGAGACCTTGGTCAATGAAATGCTTGGAAACCTGGTGGGCACATCTCCACCAGAGGAACACCACCCTCTGGGCCCAACTCTGCTGGTTTTTGTTTTTTTGCCTTATGAAATTCCTCACTTGCCAGGAAAACAACATGTCAATAAAGTCACAAGGAATCAAGTGTTAGGTGATGACTGAGGGAGATGGGTGGTTAGGCAGTATGAAAAATAAAGGTTTTGTGCTGTCCACACTCACAGAAGGTGCCATCAGAACGAATGGACTCTGGATCGTAGGCGCCAAAAGATGTATTACAACTATTCTGCAGTCTTGCTTTCATTGTCGCAAACAACGGGGTCAGATTCTACACCAGATGATGGCTGACTTATCACCCGAGCGCCTGAGTTCCAAACCACCGTTCATCAATGTGGACCTCGATGTATTCGGCCCTTGGTCTGTGTCTGCCCGACAGACCAGGAGCAATCAAGCTAACAGCAAACGATGGGCAGTACTTTTCACATGCCTCAGCAGTCGAGCGGTCCATATCGAAGTCATCGAATCTATGGACGCCTCTTGCTTCATCAATGCCCTGAGAAGGTTTCAAGCTTACAGAGGCCCAGTCAAGGTGTTCAGATCTGACTGTGGAACGAACTTTGTAGGTGCTTCTAAAGAACTACAGATAGAAGACAGCATTCACTCTGACTCGCCGATCGATGGTTACCTTAAAGCCAACAAGTGCAGATGGATATTTAATCTTCCCCACGCATCTCACATGGGAGGAACGTGGAAACGCATGATTGGAATAGCTCGTAGAATCCTAGATTCCATGTTGGCGAAAGCACCTAAACTGACACGAGACTCTATCCACCCTGATGGCAGAAGTAGCAATGATCGACCTTTAGTTCCGGTTTTCTCAGATCCTGAGAATCCGATTATTCTCATTCCAGCTGCCTTGCTAACTCAGGAGACGGGTGATTAGCCTGCACCATTAGGGAACTTTGATTCTAAGCACTTGTACAAACAACAATGGAGATAAGTTCAACAGCTTGCCAACACCTTTTGGAACCATTGGAAGCAACAGTACCTGTTTACTCTACAAGACCACCATAAATGGAAGACCAAAGAACTGAACCTCGAAGAGGGAGATCTTGTCTTGCTGAAAGACAAGGATGTGCATCAGAATGCGTAGCCTATGGGTCTTGTACATCAAACCCTGCCCAGCTCTGATGGGCTTATTCGCAAAGCCAAGATCCTAATAGTGAGGTCGCTAGATTCCTCCTGCAACCAGCAGACTTTCACCAAGAAGCTCTACACTAGACCGGTCACTGACCTTGTGCTGCTGCAGAAAAAGGCTGAACTTGAAGATTGAACCTCAAGCTTTGCATGCTTTGCTTTGTTTGATGCTTTATTGCTATTTACTGTTTCCTTTAGTTATATAGCTAACTGTTTATTTTAGTTATATAGTTATCTGTTATTCAGTTAGTATTACTCTTTACTGTTTATCTTAGTTATACAGTTACTTTAGTTAGTGGAATTTTCAATTCCAGGTGGGGAGTTTGCTGTCCAGACAGTTTAGAGTTAATGGGATTTGGGATAGTTAATTAGGAATTGAGAACTGTCCCCTTAAGGCAGGGGTAGGGAACCTTGGCTCTTTTATCACTTATGGACTTCAACTTCCAGAATTCCTGAGTGAGACATAAAAGGTTCCCCATCCCTGGCCTACTGGTTTTTCAATTGTGGGGGAAATCAATTTTTGACTGGAATGGGACTGTTTTAATATACACATGTAGGACGTATTCTTTATATTCTTTATATGTCCTACATTTGTATATTAAACAATCCCATTCCATTCAAAAATTGATTTCCCCCACAACTGAAAAACCAGTAGGCCAGGGATGGGGAACGTTTTATGGCTCACTCAGGAATTCTGGGAGTTGAAGTCCATCAGTGATAAAAGAGCCAAGGTTCCCTACCCCTGCCTTAAGGGAATGCATCATGGTAAATTAGTTAAGGTATCCTGGGAAATATAGTCCATGTCATGTGGTTACATCTGTAATCTGGATTGGTCACTATATTGACCCTTGTTGGGTAGGGGGAGGCTCCCTCACTCTTGCCTGAATCCTTTACCATGCAGCTGCTTCAATCATCATGGGGATGAGACCTTATTATCTTTTTACACCATAATGCAGATATGCAAAGGATTGGACATTAAGAAGAACCTCATCATAAATGTGAGTTGATAAGGATGCCTGATGAACCAATAAAAAAGACTTTGTATGGATGCTTTGTGAAGTTGCTCTGTCTGCTTTATACCCATCCAGAACGTAATAAGCAGAACTGTTTTTTTTTTTAAATCTCCCAAATCTGAAATTCAGAATAGAGCTGGAAGTGTCTTTATAGGTCTTCGAGATCTAGACCAACCCTCTGCTCAAACAAGAGACCCTGTAGCATTTGAGACAAGTGGCTATCCATCTTTTCTTTAAAAATCTCAGTGATGAAGCACCCACAACTCCTGAAGGCAAAACTCAAAGTTAGGAAGTTTCTCCTCACATCCTGGTCATAAATTGTTTCAACTTCTACTGTCAAAACGATGCTATAGGGCATTGCACACCAGAATGTGCAGTGCTGAATTTTGGATGGAGAGTTTGGTTGGAACGTTGACACAACTAGACACAAGGAAAATTTTTCCCCGAATGCCATCACTCTGCTAAACAACTAATTTCCCCAACAGTCAGATTATTTACTAAGACTGTATTACTATTCTTCTTCTCATCCTTCCTGCCTAGTACCTATCTCTTCCCACTTATGACTATAACCATGTTGCTTGTATCTTTACAATTTATATTTTGTTTCCTAATATTATTTTATTGCTTATTAGAAACCTATGACTATCACTAAGTGTTGATCTTATGATTTCTGATGAATGTATTTTATTTTTTGTTTATATACACTGAGAGCATATGTACCAAAGACAAATTCCTTGTGTGTCCAATCACACTTGTCCAATAAAGAATTGAATTCTATTATATTCAATTCTATTCATTCCAGGTTGCTTCTCTCCTTGATTAGTTTCCACCCATTGGTTGCATTCTGGTGTATTCTGGAACATAAACCGACCCACTCCTGTTTATGGCAGCCCCTCAAATATTGCTTTCAAATATTTCCCCTAGTAATTTTTTCCCTAGAGCAGCCATATCCAAATTCAGCAACCTTTCTTAATCTTTTTGTGCCCTAACCTTTAAATTTTGGTCTCTCCCAGCAGAGAATTACAAATAGAAGTTTAAAATTATGCAACATAAATGTAGTAACGTTTGGGAAAGAATATGGAGCAGCAGTTGACATGTTTCAGCCTTGATTCTTTGCTGCTTCTACTCAGTGGAGGAAACCAAATGGACATCTCACTGCAACTGAGCCAGGAACTTCTTTTGCAAAAACTAAACCAAGGGAAACTCGGCCCATTGTCTCTTCTAGGATTTTATTTTATTTCCATATTTAGCTAAGAAACACTGGTATTTCCTATTGTTGCCACATCCCTACCTAGCAATGCAAATTCTGGCACCAATTGCTGTCGCCTCCTGAGAAACACCCATGTTTCTATTCCAAGCTCAGGAGAGGCCTGAAAGAGTAATTTCTGGACAGTAGACATCATGGCAAGCTTTATACCTCCAACAGCAGTTTCCTATGTGTAAGAAAATGATGAGAGATTTTCCCAGCAGAGGTGTTCAAGGCATTGCTGCAGATTAAGATCTTTTGTAAGTGCATCTGAAGAGGATCATGAAAGGCTGGGAGCCTAGGACTTCAATTCACCCTCTGCTTCCAGCTCTGACTTTGCCACCCGCAGAAAAAGCTGTGCAGGAGAAAAATACCTGGGCCTTCTCTGTCTTGGTTCAGTCTGGGGCATATCACCAAAATGCCATTGGTTGCAATTCCCATGGACTTCTGGAGAGCTTGGGACAGATGAGCTACAAATATTATGTATCTCCTAGACCTCTCATCAGGTTTCAATGACAATGAACATGATATCTTTCTGGACTGGTTTTGGAGACTGGAAATGGGAGCAGAGGTGGTATTCAGCAGGTTCTGAACAGTTCTGGAGAACCGGTAGCAGAAATTTTGAGTCATTTGGAGAACCAGCCAATACCACCTCTGACTGGCCCCGCCCCCATCTATTCTCTGCCTCCTGAGTCCCAACTGATTGGCTGGGTCTTCTTTGGTTGCCCTGCACAGGAGAACGGAGCTGGAAAGCAGGTTAGCGGGGTGCAGAGGGAATGGGGATTTTGCAGTAACCTTCCCCCAGGAGTGGGGAGGGAATGGAGATTTTATAGTATCCTTCCCCTGCCATGCCCACCAAGCCACACCATGCCCACCAAGGCACGCCCACAACCAGTAGTAAAATTTTTTGAATCCCACCACTGATTGGGAGGCACTTTTTCACACTTAAAACCAGTGCAGCATCCGCATTGCTGCATGATCAACAATGATCAGGTCGCCAATTCACTTATATTTGTGACAGTTTGCAGTGTCCTGGAGTCATTAGATCATCTTTTTGTCGTTAGATCACCTGGTGCATAATCTGGGGGTTCTTCTGGACTCAACTCTTACTTGAGGAGATTGTGACTAAGGGAGGGGCTCTGCACAGATTTATCTATGGCACCAATTGTGTCCTTTCCTTGACGGAGAGGACTTGCACATGGGTCACTCATGAATTGGTCACCTCCTGTTTGGATTACTATTCTGGGTCTCCCATAAACTTCAAATGCTCCAGAATGCAGCAGCGAACACAATAATGGGGGCCCTTAGGTTATCCATGTGACATCTTTGTGGTGCGAGTTGCACTGAATTCATTTCCTTTAAGGTACAATTCAATACCTTTAAAACTATGTCTTTATTATTGCAATAGCACTTAGAATTATATACCACCCCACAGTGCTTTATACCACTCTTGGTTTAATGTCAGAATATTGTCTCCAACAATCTGGGTCCTCATTTTACTGATCTCAGAAGGGTGGAAAACTGAATCAACTTCGAGCCTCGACAGGATCGAATTCCAGGCTTTGGGCAGAGTCAGCTGGTAATACTGCATTCTAACCACTGAGCCACAAGGATACTTGTCATTATTGTCCCACCCACCTTCATTATTTATGCATCCACCTGTCCCAGCAGGTGAGATAAGGTGGGCACGCACCTACCCTTAAAATATTCATACTGGATAGTTAGACCCTGCATCAGAACCTTGATTTGGAACCAGAAGTTTGTATTTATTAAATTTAGATGCCTTCAATCCTGAGGTGAACTTCTCCAACTTAACTCCTTGTGAGGAGAAAAAGAACCCATTCTGAGCAAGAATGGCACCGGGCACGAACATATTTAATAAGGCCAAGGTGCCTGTTTAACTGTTAAACTGAACAAAAGCAAGAATCACCTTTTTGGAATTCTCAAGAGCATCAAATTGCTATCAACCTGAATGTGCAGGGCATGGATATATGAGGCTTTGCATTTTGCCATTTGCTCTATATTATTGGTTTTCCTATTAAAGTTTTATGGCTGTAAACCAGTGGTGGCTAACCTATTTGGGCTCCTGTGCCAAAAATTGGGTGCGCGCTGGCGCTTGTGCGCCAATGTGCTAGCGACAGAAATCAATGTGCACCCCCCACGCTCCCTGCGCATTTGCGTACAATCCCCATGCCCCCCCTTATCTGCATTGCGCCTCACAGTGATTTTTGGCTGGTTTGAGGCCTTTTTCGGCCTTCCAGAGGCTTAAAAATAGCCTCTGCAGGCCGAGTAGGCCTGTTTCTTCACTTCCGACATTACAGGAAGTGATGAAATAGGCCTATTCATCCTCACAGCTGATTTTCGGCTGGTTTGAGGCCTTTTTCGGCCTTCCAGAGCCTCTGGAAGGCCGAAAAAGGCCTCAAACCAGCCGAAAATCAGCTGTGAGGTACGCGCATGCGCAGTGAGTTAAGTTTGCCTGCGGCTTGCGTGCTGGCACAAATGGCTGTGCGTGCCACCTGTGGCACACATGCCATAGGTCTGCCAGCACAGCTGTAAACCATGTAGAGTCATGAGTTGGGCTGCCATATACATTTACTTATCAAGTAAATATAAATGCATGCAAACATACATAGTTTACATCCCCCTTTATATTACATATAGAAATAACTCAAGGCAGCAAACATACTTTCTAGAGATCCATGCTCACTTTCTCTCACCCAGCAAAGGAGTTCCCCTCGATTCCGTAAAACTGAACTACTGCATTGGGCTATAGAAAGGAAGCTCAGATCAGATTAGAAGCCTATAGGGTAAAACATATGAAGAACGGTTGCATGGCTAATCTAGTGAAGAACCAGCAGTGACATGATAACAATCTTCCAATATGTAAGGGGCTGTCACAGACAGGAGGGCAGCAAAACCTATTTTCCAATGCACCTGAAAGCCGAGCAAAAAAGGATAGAAACTGATCAAGGAAAAATTCAAACTAAAAATAAGGAGAAATTTTCTGAGACTGAGAACAATAAGCCAATGGAACTACTTTTTGCTTGGATGCTTCATCACTGGAAGCTATAACGAAGAGACTTGACCATGTGTCGAAAATGGTATCGGGTATCCCCCTGGAGCTGTGGGTTGGACACTAAATGACCAACCCACTGCTGGGTTGGACTAGAAGATTAGATGACCAATCAGGGACAAAGTCCTTTCCAACTTTATTATTCTATTCTATTCTTCTCATCTTCTGTTCTACCAAGTCAGGGCAAGCTCCTAGACCCTTCCCTTAAATATTCGTATTGGACAGTGAGTGCATCAGAAGCTTGATTTGCAACCAGGTTTTTGTATTTATTAAATTTAAATACCGCTAATCCTAAAGTGAACATCTCCAACTCTTTGCGAGGTGAAAAATAATCAGTTTTGAGAAAGAACTGCGACAGACAGAAACAAAATTAGTAAGGCCCATTGGCCTGTTTAACTTACAAATTGAACAAAAGCAAGAATCACTTTTTTGGGATTCTCAGACCATCAAATTGACACCAACCCTGCTAGAAGTGCCCTGTACTAGAAGTGCCCTGTACATACATACATTCATACAGATCTCCCTATATTATATATAGAAATAACTCAAAGTATCAAACATACTTCGTACAGATCCAAACTTGCTTTCTCTCGCCCAGCAAAGGAGTTCCCAGATTACAGACTTGCAAGCTAAAAGATATGAAGAACAGTTACAAGAACTGGCTATGGCTAATCTAGTGAAGAGAAGGACCAGCGGTGACATAATAGGAGTCTTCCAATGTGAGGGGCTGTCACAAACAAGAGGGAAGCAACCTATTTTCCAATGGAACAGCTTGCCTTCAGTAGTTGTGGTTTTGCTTCATCATTGGATACTTTCAAGAAGAGACTCAACTGCCACGTGTCAAACAGTATACGGCCCATTTCTTGAGCAATGGGTTGGACTAGATGACATACAAAATCCCTTCCAACTTTATTGTTCTATTATATTCTGTTCCTCACTCATTTTTCATAGTAAGACAAGTTTTACTAAAAAGAAACACACAAGAAATTAAATGTTCTTCAACAGGGCTTCCAATGAGAGACAAGAAATGAAATTCAAGATTCCTCTACACACAGCAAATTTTGCCTCCCATGGAATTTCTTGGGTAATAAGGAACTTTGTGTGAAACAGTGTCCACAATCTGGGCATTTGAATGTTCACTCCCCAATGTGTAACCTTACATGATTTATAAGGCTAGTTCTAGTACTGAAATCTTTCCCACAATCCGGACATTCATACGGTTTCTCTCCTGTGTGAGTCCTACAGTGTATCACCAAATGAGAATTCCGACTGAAACTTTTCCCACATTCAAGACACTTATACGGTTTTTCTCCACTGTGAATCCTCTGGTGTTTCACCAAGTAGGAATTCTGATTAAAACTTTTCCCACAATCTGGACACTTATATGGTTTTTCTCCTGTGTGTGTTTTCTGGTGCATCAACCGATTGGAATTCTGACTGAAATTTTTTCCGCAATACAGACACTCATATGGTTTCTCTCCCGTGTGAGTTCTCTGATGTCTCAACAGCTTGGACTTTCGAGGGAAGCTTTTCCCACAATCAGGACACTCATACAGCCTCTCTCCTCTATGAGTCTTCTGGTGCTTCACCAATTCTGACTTAATACTAAAACTTTCCTGACATTCTGGACATTCATACAGTTTCTCTCCTGTATGAGTCTTCTGGTGTATCACCAGGTGAAAATTCCAACTGAATCTTTTCCCACAATCAAGGCACTCATATGGTTTTTCTCCTGTGTGGGTGTTCTGGTGTTGTACCAGGTTGGAAATCTGACTGAAACTTTTCCCACAAAACAGACACTCATATAATTTTTCTCCTGCATGAGTTCTCTGGTGTATCGCCAGATCAGAATTTTGGCTGAAACATTTACCACAGTCCACACACTGATACCGTTTCTCCTCTGTGTGAATTGTCTGGTGTACCACCAGGTGAGAATTCTGATGGAAACTTTCTCCACAATCAATACACTTATATGGTTTCTCTCCCGTGTGAGTCCTCTGGTGTTTCACCAGGTAGGAATTCTGACTGAAACTCTTCCCACACTCTGGACACTCATAGAGTTTCTCTTCCATGTGAGTTTTCTGATGTTTCATTAGGTAGGAATTCTGACTGAAACTTTTCCCACAATCAGGACATTTATATGGTTTCTCTCCTGTGTGAATCCTTTGGTGTTTCACCAGGTACGAATTCTGACTGAAACATTTTCCACAATGACATTTATATGGTTTCTCTCCTGCATGAGTCCTCTGATGTATCACCAGGTCAGAATTGCAACTGAAACCTTTCCCACAATCTGAACACTTATATGGTTTCTCTTGCATGTGAGTCCTCTGATGTATCACCAGGTCACAATTCTGAGTGAAACTTTTCCCACAATCTGGACACTTATATAGTTTCTCTCCAGTGTGAATCCTGTGATGTCGCACAAGGTTGGAATTTTGAAAGAAACTTTTCCCACACTGAAGACACTCATATGGTTTTTCACCTGTGTGAATCCTTTGGTGTGTCACTAGGTAAGAATTCCACTTGTAAGCTTTTCCACAATCTGAACACTCATATGGTTTCTCCTGCATGTGAGTTCTCTGGTGTTTCACTAGGTAGGAATTGTGACTGAAACTTTTCCCACAATCAGGACAATTATATGGTTTATCTCCTGTGTGAGTCCTCTGATGTTTCACTAGGTAGGAATTGTGACTGAAACTTTTCCCACAATCAGGACAATTATATGGTTTTTCTCCTGTGTGAGTCCTCTGATGTTTCACTAGGGCGGAATTGCAACTGAAATCTTTCCCACAATCTGAACACTCATACGGTTTCTCTCCCGTATGAGTCCTCTGGTGTTTCACCAGGTATGAATTCTGTCTGAAACTTTCCCCACAGTCATGACATTTATATGGTTTCTCTCCTGTGTGAGTCCTCTGATGTTTCACCAGGTCAGATTTCCTAGAGAAATCTTTGCCGCAATCAGGACACTCATAGGGTTTTTCTCCTGTGTGAATCCTCTGATGTTCCACCAGTAGAGAATTCCAGTTGAAACCTTTCCCACAATCTTGGCACTCATATGGATTTTCTCCTTTGTGAGTCCTCTGGTGTATCTTCAGGCGACATATCCAATTGAAACTTTTTCCACATTCGGAACACTTATATGGTTTTTCTATCCTGTGAGACATCTGGTGTATCACCAGATCAGAATTCTGTGTGAAATTTTTCCCACAAACAGGGCATTCAAAGTTTGTCTCCCCAGTCTGAGTCCTCTTGTGTTTCACCACATTGGTGCTCATGCTTAATCTTTTGTTGTATTGGCAGCACTGATAATTTCTTTCTTGTTTGGGTCATTCAATGAATCATGAGGAAGCATTTCTGAGTAAAGCATTGTCCGCATTCCAAACATTTATATAATTTTTAACTGGGTGGATCCTCTCTTGCATAATCAACTGTGATCAGAAAGCTGTGATTTTTCCACTGTAGGCAATCTGTGGAGGTTTTCAAAATGATATTTTTGGATTCTTGAGAAGGCAATATATATTTGGGATCTCTTACAAGTTGCAGAGGAAGTGGAAAAGATTTCCATTGATGGCATTTTAATACTGCTTCTCATTCTCTGTTGTGCAGTGTGGTATTCTTGGCATCCTCTTTATCTACAAAATACATATTAATCCCTTTAATATTGTTTAAAAATTAGTGCAATACATAAGAAAGCAGAAAAAAAGCCCCATACATTTGCATGAAAAAGCAAACACCAAAATTGTAGTTTAATTTCATAAAATTCTCTTTTTGGCTTGGATAGATCAGACAAATATGCAAGCATATTCATGGAGAAATAAAGACTTATGATTTTATGTATATAGAAAATCTATGTATATTTATTTCAGTGTGCAAAATGTCCCAAAAGTTCATTTGCTCAATTTTTTAAATCTAAATTTGGAAAGGTACAGATACTAAGTGACGAAATGGTTCCCAAATCCTATGCAAATTATCCATTTTGCGCATGAAGCTCCTCGCCTTTCATCAAAACAACATGTCAATAAAATCACAAGGTATCATGTGTTACGCGAAGGATGAGCGAACTGGACATTAAAGAAATACAAAAAAATAAAGACTTTTTAAATGTTCCAAATCTTCCAGGAGAAAATCGCAGGCAGAAGTTTCAAATCATGCAGCAAAAGGATAATAAGTTTTGGGGAAAGAAAGAATATGCAGCAGAAGCCGACATGTTTCAGCAACAGAGGAGTCAATGTCTGGAATACTCTACCTGACTCTGTGGTTTCTTCCCCAAACCCCAAAAACTTTAACCTCAGACTGTCTACTACTGACCTCACCCCTTTCCTAAGAGGTCTGTAGGGAGCGTGCATAAGCGCACCAACGTGCCTACCGTCCCTGTCCTATTGTTTCTTTTTATTTTTTTTATATGTATCTATTTCATGTATTCATAACTATGTTACACTTGTACCTGTTATCTTATAATCGCTTGACTAAATAAATAAAATATTAAAAATGTTTCAGTCTTCTCTCGTTCCTGCTTCCCCGCCGTGGAGGAACCCAAAGGGCCCGATTTGCTCCCGGCTTCTCCTCCGACCTGCCCTCCACTCACCTCCCAAGAGCCGCTTCGACCCTCCAAACAGCACAAGAAACTCCGCCGTCTCCATTATCCTCCCATGGCTGAGCCGGAAGGAGGTTCCACTGCCCTTCGCCTCTCTCCTTTACAACCTCTATAGTAAACGACGACTCTATCGTTTCAACCCATTCAATCTCAGCCTCTCTCTCTCTCTCTTCTCTAGAATAGCTCTGACGCCGCTGCCACCCTACCTACTTTTTTTAGCTCGAGTGTTGCTTCTCTGTAGATCGCCATCTAGCGCCATAAGGCTGAAGAACACGCTCGTTCTACCCCTAATCATAAAAAACAAGTTTCTGTTGTGTATTTGTATATATAGGTATGAGGGTGTGGAGGGTGAGAATGGCGTGCAAATTGGAAAGGAGAAAGTGAACCTGTTTTGGTTCCAAGCACTTTTTCCTGGGGCGGTGGGGGGATAACTGCTCGAAACTTATCTCTGGAACTTAATGAAGCTGTGAGAATGAAGGTTGACCCCTTATCTCTGCTGGGTTGTGTTTTTTTTTTGCCCCATAAAATTCCTCACTGGGGAGAAAAACAACATGTCAATAAAATCACAAGGAATCAAATGTTAGGTGAAGACTAAGGGAACTGGCAGTTAAGAAATATGAAAAATAAAGACTTTTTAAATCTCCCAAATCTCAAAATGCAGAATAGAACTGAAAGGGTCTTTATAGGTCTTTTAGCCCAACCCACTGCTCCAGCAAGAGACCCTCTACCATTTAAGACAAGTGTCTGTCTTTTCTTAAGACAATGATTTTCCAGTGATGAAACAGCCACAACTTCTGAAGACAAGCTGTTCCATTGGTTTTTCTCTTAGAAGTTTCTTCTTCATTCCAGGTTTCTTCTCTCCTTGATTAGTTTCCATCCATTGCTTCTTATCCTGCCCTTCTGGTGCTTTGGAAAATAAGTGGACTCTCTCCTCCTTATGGCAGCCCCTCAAATACCGAAATACTGCTATCATGTCCCCCCTAGTTCTTCTTTTCTCTAGACTAGCCATACCTAAATTAAGCAACCTGTCATGTTTTTGTCTCGTAACCTTTAAATTTTAGTGTCTCCCATTTCCCAGTGGAAAATTACAGGTAGAAATTTAAAATTACGCAATATAAATGTAATAACATTTGGGAAGAGAAGGAATATGCAGCAGCAGCCGCCTATATATTTCAGCCTTGTTCCTTTGCTGTTTCTATTCAGAGGAAACCAAATGGACCTACCATACTTAAAACCTCTGGGCTTTTCCGCCAACCTGCCCTCACATCTCATCTTCCACCTGCAGCTCCTCTTTCAACTATCTGGCATTTGTAAGGTGTTTTTTTTTTTTAATAAAGTACCATTTTCCACTCTTAGCAACTGCATCCATAACTTTTCTCTAAGATGATCTAGCCCTAGTCTGTCATTTGGGGTCTTGAAGGAACGCCCTCATCGTCACTGCAACTGAGCCAGGAGCTTCTTTTGCAAAAACGAAACTTGCCTTGCAACTTAGAGAAAAGTGAAGCTCGGCCCTTTGTTTCCTCTGGGAATTTATTTTCTTTTACTTTCATGTTTTGCTAAGAAACACGGTCTTTCCTATTGGCGCCCATCCCTATCTAAGCAATGCAAATGCTGTAGAATGGTGAGAACTGCCCATATTTTCTTCCCAAGCTCAGGATAGGTCTGAAAGAGTTATTTCCCGCCTTCTAGACAATTGGCATCCTGGCAGGCTTTATACCCTCAACAGCAATTTATAATGCATCAGAAAATCGTGAGAGGTTCAAGGCATCGCTGCAGATAAAAGATCACTTATAAGTGCCTCTCAGGGGTAGGATTCAAAAATTTTAACATCTGGTTCTGTGGGTGTGGCTTAGGTGGTGGGAGTGGCTTGATAGTCATGTGACTGGGTGGTCATGGCTTGGTGGTCACGTTATTGGCTGGGTGTGGCCAACTCAATATCACTCACATCGAGGCACGCATCTCCTCGCCTAGCCTCTCATGACTGTGAGGGGTGCTGCAACAGTCGTAAGTGTGAAAAATGGTCATAAGTCACTTTTTTCAGTGCCATTGTAACTTTGAATGGTCACTCCACACAAGCAAAGTACCAGCAAAGGAGGGGGAAAAAACTCCAGAGAAGTTCCTGAGACAGGAAGTCTAGTCTTGCCAAGAATGTAATAAGGGTTAACGGAGAGGCAGTTTCTGTAAGCAACACCAGAATGTTTCCTTCCTGCCTTCCTTACAGGATTAGGCCAGTAATTTCTTCTAACAACCGGTTCTCCGAACTGCTTAGAATGTTAACAACCAGTTCTAGAAAATAGGTGCGAACTGGTAGAATCCCACCCCTGTATACATCTGAAGAGGGCCATGAAAGGTTAGCAACTTCAACTCTCCCTCTGCTTCTAGCTCTGGCTTTGCCATTTGGACAAAGGGCTGTGCAGGAGAAAGGCACCTGTCCATCTCAGCCTCAGTTCAGGCCAGGACACATCACCAAAATGCCACCAGTTGTAATTCTCATGGACTTCTGGAGGGGTTGGGATAGATGGGCTACAACTATTTTGTTCCTCCCAGACCTCTCATCAGGTTTCAGTCACTAGCTTTGGGGTCTGGGAATGGAAGGCATTTTGTTACTGTGGTTTTACTTCTCCATCCCGGTTCCAGTCAGTGTGGCTAGGAGAACGGAGACCGATTCTCGGCCCCTGCAATTTGGTGTGCCCCGCAGATCAAGCCTTTTGCAGCTCCTTTTTAACATCTACATCAAATCACTAGGGGAGGCTATCCATACTTGGATGACCTATTATGTACAGGTAGTCCTGGACTTAATTTCATTTAGTGACCATTTGAAATTACATCATTACTGAAAAAATGGACTTATGACCATTTTTCACACTTACAACCATTGCACCATTGCCATTGTCACATGATCAAAATTCAGAGGCTTTGCAGTTGAGTGATATTTGTGACAGTTGCGGGGTCTTAGGGGGGTCACCTTTGGCGACTGACCTGGTGCACAATCTGGGGGTCCTCCTGGACTCATGACTTTTGCTTGAGATTGTGACCAGGGGAGGGGCTTTGCATAGATTCATCTATTGCACCAATTGTGCCCTTTCCTGGACCGGGAGGCCTTGCACACGGGTCACGCATCTCTTGATCACCACCTGTTTGGATCATTGCACTGGGCCACCAAGAAACTTCAACTGGTCCACAATGCAGCAGTGGACACATTTGTGGGGGCCCCAAGGTTGTCCATGTCATGCAAGCTGCACTGGATACATTTAAGGCACAACTCAACATGCTGGTTGTGAGCTTTTAAGCTATTTCTTTTATTACAGTAGCAGCACTTAGAATTATCTGCCCCCCCCCCCCCCAAAGTGCTTTATACCATACTCTGTTTACAGTGTCAGCATATTGTCAACAACAATCTGGGTCGTTATTTTACTGATCTCAGAAGGAAAGAAACAGTGGTGGGATTCGAATAATGTAACAAGCCTTTCTCTGCCCTAATGACCGGCTGTGTGGGCGTGGCCAGGGTGTGTGACAGGCAGCACTCAGCCTCCTGCATCCCTTGGAAGTAAAAACAGGGTGCAGGGGGCCTACGCCACACCCCCCGTGCCTCATTTTGGGCCTAGTATGCCTCCCTGCAGCTCCCTGGGAGTGAACATGGGCCATATGGGGACTCCTGGAAGAGGTGGAGTGGGGCCAGCCAGCAATTTAACTGGATATCCCACCACTGGATAGGATAAGTAAATGTCGAGCCATGTTAGGATCGAACTCTAGAATGTGGGCATGTCAGCCAGCAATAAGGCATTCCAAGCACTGAGCCACCGTAGTACCTGTCATTATTGCTCCACCTTTATTTTTGCATCTATCTGTTCTTCCAGGTCAGAGAGGGTAGCTACGCTCCTATTCTCTTCCCTTAAATATTGCCATCAAAGAGCAGCTAGGAAGTCAGACTTTTCTGTTGCAAATCCCTGCCTTATGAAACACTCTTCCCCTTAATGTTTTGCAGGCCTTTATCAGTTCGCTCTTCCATAAAGCAAAGGTGATCTAACATTTCCCCCAAGCACCTGGATAAGAAAAGGTGCTACACATCACAAGCTTGATTTGGTAACAGGTCTGTATGCACTTGGTTTTCATATAGTGTTTAAGTTAATTATTGCTTTGGAGGTGGCCAAGGTTTGTATATAACATGGATGGCTACATAAAAATTTTAAATAAATCAGAAGAAAGAGATGAACGTAAAAAATAGCTAAGGCTGTCCATCATATATTTCTTTATCAAATTTATATTCCCCTAATCCTGTGGTTAAGTTTTTCAATTTAACTCCTTGTAAAGAGAAATATTACCAGTTTTCAGCAAGAATGGCACCAGGTATGAATGTAGTTAATAAGACCACAAGCCGTGGTTAACTTCTAATTTGAACAAAAGCTAGAATCACCTTTTTGGGATTCCCTGATGATCAAAATCCCATCAACCTTGCTATAAGTGCCTTGTACTTGCAGG
Source organism: Bungarus multicinctus (assembly GCA_023653725.1). Lineage (NCBI taxonomy): Eukaryota > Metazoa > Chordata > Lepidosauria > Squamata > Elapidae > Bungarus > Bungarus multicinctus. Next base: position 22,051,850 of record CM042834.1, read on the forward strand.
GCAAGTACATGTAAAATGTGGGTGCTTTTCATATTGCCATTTGCAATATAGTTGGTATTAAAGTTTTATTAAACAGCTTAGACAGAGCTGTAAAGCACTGTGAGATGGATATATAACTCTAAATGCTATTGCTGTAAGTCTGGAATTACTTTGAGTTGGGCTGCCATACACATTTTCTTAATATATAAAAACACATAAATACATACATGTTTCAATCCCATGTTCATTCTATGTAGAAATAACTTGAGGTGGCAAATAGTCCTAATGCAGATCCAAGCTTCCTTTCTCCTGGCCCCGAACAGCAGTTTTCCTTGACTCCACGAGAGGGAATGACCGCACTGGGCCAGACAAAGGAACTTTTTAAAGACCCCTTTGACTAAAAAGGATTGAGCAAGAAATTAAATGGTTGATTTTTCAGCTGGGCTTCCAATGAGAGAAATGAAATTCAACATTCTTCTACTCTTATCATTCCTCGATCAAATTTCACCTAATGAGTAATTTCTTCTGTGTGATTAAGATGGAATTCTGTGTGAAATACCGTCCACAATCCGGGCATTTCAATGGTTTCTCCCAGGTGTAAACTTACATGATTTATGAGGCTAAACCTTCTACTGAAATCTTTCTCACAATCCGGACACTCCTATGGTTTTTCTCCTGTGTGAGTCCTCTTGTGTATCACCAGGTAGGATTTCACAATTGACCAAATAAAATATTCTATTCTATATTCCTATTCCTATTCAACATTATTGCATTCCATTCCATTCCTCCCTGGTGTTTGATACTAAGACATGTTTCACTAAAAAGAATCATGCAAGAGATTAAATGGTTAACTACTCAGATGGACTTCCAATAAGAGACAAGAAACGAAATTCAAGATTCCTCTACACAGATCAAATTTTGCCTCATGTGGAATTCCTTGTGTGATCAGGGAGGAACTTCGTGTGAGACACTGTCTACAATCTGGTCATTTGAAGGATTACTCCCCTATGTGTAATCTTACATGATTTAGAAGGCTAGATCTATAACGGAACTCTTTCCCACAATGTTCTGATCCAACCGGGTTCCCAAAGAGCAAACACAGACAAAGGCAGCAGCCCCCACATTTTAAGGTTTAATAATGAATTCTGTTCTGAAGGCTGCTTTCCACTAATTAGCTCCGACAAGAGCCTTACCAAGTTGTTTGTCAAGGCTGCCAAAAACCCAGAGATAAGAACTAATTTACAAAATTCTCCAAACACGAATTAAGATGCCCAACAGTTGAGTTTAAGAGCTTCTTTGCTGTCTGCAAAGAACACTTTTCCAAACCTGGCTTTTATCCTCTTGATGGAGTGGCCACTACCTTGCAGCCTTACTCCCAAGTCACCTGTGCTGTTGTAATTGTTCTTTCCTCTAAGTAATCCTTCGTGCATGTGCACTTGGCACAAGCTTCTTGGGAACCTCCTCGTCACTGCTGCCAGCCCCCACAATCTCTGAAGGCAGCAGTCCACTCCCTGATTGTCCTTGGCCCCTCATTAGTCATCACTCTCCTCAGCCATCTGCACCTGCTGCTGGCTAACAACACACAATCCGGACATTCATAGGCTTTTCTCTCCTGCGTGAGTCCTCTGATGTCTCACAAGGTGGGAATTCTGACTGAAACTTTCCCCACATTTGAGACACTCGTATGGTTTATCTCCTGTGTGAGTTTGCCGGTGTATCACCAACTTGGAATTCTGAGTGAAAGGTTTCCCACAATCTGGACACTTATATGGTTTCTCTCCCGTGTGAGTCCTCTGGTGTTTCACCAGGTTAGAATTCCGAGAGAAACATTTCCCACAATCTGGGCATTCATACGGTTTCTCTCCTGTGTGAGTTCTCTGATGGTCTACCAGGCTGGAATTCTGAGAGAAACTTTTCCCACAATCTGGACACTCATACGGTTTCTCTCCTGTGTGAGTTCTCTGATGTTCCACTAGGTGGGAATTCTGACTGAAAGGTTTACCACAATCTGGACACTTATATGGTTTCTCTCCTGTATGAGTCCTCTTGTGTTTCACCAGGTTAGAATTCATAGAGAAACTTTTCCCACAATCTGGGCACTTATATGGTTTCTCTCCCGTGTGAGTCCTCTGGTGTTCCACCAGGTTGCAATTCCGAGAGAAACTTTTCCCACAATCTGGGCACTCATCCGGTTTCTCTCCTGTGTGAGTCCTATGATGTCTCACCAGGTGGGAATTCTGACTGAAACTTTTCCCACATTTGAGACACTCATATGGTTTCTCTCCGGTATGAGTTCGCCGGTGTATCACCAACTGGGAACTCTGAGAGAAACCTTTCCCACAATCTGCGCACTTATATGGTTTCTCTCCAGTGTGAGTCCTCTGGTGTTCCACTAATTTGGAATTCCGAGAAAATTTTTTCCCACAATCTGGACATTCAAAGAGCTTCTCCCTAGTGTGAGTCCTCTTGTGAATCACCAGATCGGTGTGCGTGCTAAATCTTTTGTCACACTGGGAGCACTGGTAGAGCTTCTCCCCAGTATGGCTCCTTCCATGAATCATGAGGCAGCTTTTTTGATAGAGCTTTTCCCACTCTCTAAATATTTATATGGGTTTTCACTTCATGCATCCTCTCGTCCATAATCAGCTTTCATCTGCCTGCCATCTGTGTTTTTCCCCCCAAAAAGTAGTTGTGGGGGTTTTCCAACACTGATATTCTTGGATTCTAGAGGTGGCCAAAATATTTCTGATCTCTTACCTACAGATACTTTGATTCAAGCTACACTTTCTATCATCAAAGGATTTCATTAATACCTGGCCATTTTGGCTATCCAAGGCACCTTTTCCTTTCCACTGACTTCCAGTTTATTTCCACTTTTTTTATTTGGATATTATCCCCCTTGACTTCTCATGTAATGTTTGCTTCAGTTGCACATACTATATTTTTTCCACCTCAAAACTTTGTTTCTGTCTTTTCTTCCTTGTCTCTCCTCTGCTGAGGAAGGAGAAGAGGTTTTACACTTTCTGAAGGAAGTTGAAAAAATTTGATTGATGGGTTATTTTGCATTTTAATGCTGCTTCTCATTCTCTGTTTGTCCAGAGTGCTCTTCTGGGCATCCTCTTTATCTGTAAAATTCACATTAATGGATCAGTTTCATTATTGTTTGAAAAACAGCTGCAGGACATTTGAAAGCAGAAAAAAGAAAAGCCATATATTACCAGGGAAAACAAACATCAAAGTTCTAGTTTAACATCTAACATTAATTATTATTCATTTGGCATATGCAAGACCAGCAGATCCAAGTTCAAATGCCAACTCAATCACAAATCTCTTTTTGACTTTGCTAAATTATGCACATATGCATGCCTAAATAAAAACAGTTCATTTATGTAGAAAATCTATCTGCCTCTAAGTGTGGAAAATGTGTGCATTCATTCACATTTGTTGATCTAAATTTATAAATGTGGGGAACGCTAACAGTTGAAATGGTTGTTATGTTATGTTGAAATGGTGCCCAAATCCTATGCAAGATTTATAACATCCATTTTCCCCATGAAACTCCTCACTAGCCAGGAAAATGCAAAAATAAAATGTGAAGGGATCCAAGACTGAGGGAGATGGGCGGATATGAAATGCCAAAAATGCAGATTTTTAAAATCTCCTACGTGCCATTTTCAGAATAGAGCTGGAAGGCTCTTTGTGGATCTTCTAGCCCAGTGGTAGGGAACCTTGGCTCTTTTATCACTGATGGACTTCAACTCCCAGAATTCCTGAGTGAGCCATAAAAGTTTCCCCATCCCTGGCCTAGTGGTTTTTCAGTTGTGAGGGAAATCAATTTTTGACTTGAATGGGACTGTTTAATATACAAATGTAGGACATATAAAGAATATTGATCATTCAAGTCAAAAATTAGGACATTTGTATATTGAACAATCCCATTCAAATCAAAAATTGATTTCCCTCACAACTGAAAAACCACTAGGCCAGGGATGGGGAAACGTTTATGGCTCACTCAGGAATTCTGGGAGTTGAAGTCCATCAGTGATAAAAGAGCCAAGGTTCCCTACCGCCGCTCTAGCCCAACCCCCTTCTCAAGCAAGAGACCCTATTACCATTTCAGAGGCTGTTCCCTCTCTTCTTAAAAACCTCCAGCCATGGGGCCCCCACAAGATCTGAAGGCAAAGCTATTCCACTGCTTAATTGTCCTCACTGCTAGGAAGGTTCCAGGTTGCTTCCCTCCTTGATTAGTTTCCAAATATTGTTTTTTGTCCTGCCCTCTGGCACTTTGGAGAATAAGCTTACCCCTTCTTTGGGGCAGACCCTCAAATACTGGAATATTGATGGGTTTCCATCCATTGTTTCTTGTCCTGCCCTGTGGTGCTTTAGAAATAAACTGACCCCCCTTCTTTTTGTGGCAGCCCCTCAAATACTGAACTACTGCTATCATGCCCGCCCTAGTCCCTCTTTTCTCTAGACTGAGCCAAACCCAAATCCTGCAACCGTATTTCATATGTTTTAGTCCCCAGGCCAGGGGTCTTCAAACTTGACAGCTTTAAGACTTGTGGACTTCAACTCCCAGAATCCCTCCTCCAGTCACGTTAGCTCAGGAATTCTGGGAGTTGAAGTCCACAAGTCTTAATCTTGCCAAGTTTGAAGATCCTCGCCGCAGGCCTTTCGATTTTAGTCTCTGCCATTTCCCAGCATTACAGGCAGCAGATTTAAATCATGCAGCATTGAGTGTAATAACATTTGGGGAGAGAAAGAATGTGGAGCAGCGGCAGCAGCCGACACCTTTCAGCCTTGTTGCTCCTCTGCTTTTACCCCGTGGAGGAAACCAAAGAGCCCGACTTCCTCCCGGCTTCTCCTCCGACCTGCCCTAAAACTCACCTTCCAGCTGCTGCTTCGACGCTGGGAAGAGCACGACAGCCACCCTCCACGCCCCCTTCTTCCCTTGGGTGAGCCGGAAGAGGAAGTGCCTCTGCTCTTCTTTCCTAGACGTCCTTTCTAGCAATACTCGTTGCTTCCTTTCGCCTCCGCAGCGCCTCGCCCCCCGCCCCAACCCCGTGGGATGTCGCAACTCAGCCACCGTGTTTCAGGCACTGCTGTTGTGCTACAGCTCCACCTAGTGACGTGAGCCTGAAAACACGTTCATTCTGTCTCTTATCGAGTTGAGCAATGTCAGGTTGGTAGCCTGGGACTTCAACTCACCCTCTGCTTGCAGCTGTGACTTTGCCACCCATCACCAAAATGCCATTGGTTGCATTTCTCATGGGCTTCTGGAGGGCTTGGGATAGACGGATGACAATTATCCCTTCTTGATCTTTCACCAGGTTTCATTAACAATGAACATGTTATCCTTCTGGATAGGCTTTGTGGACTGGAAATGGGAAACACTCTACTATGGTGGTTCTATTTCTACCTCCGTGCTTGGTTCCAGTCAGTGTGGGTAGGAGAGGCCGACTCTTGGACTCTTCAATTTGGGGTGCCCCGGGAATCAAGTCTTTCCCTGCGCCTTTATAACATCTACATGAAATCATTAGGGGAGGCCATCCACACTTTGGATGCCCAATTGTGTACAAGTAGTCCTGGCTTTATAACATTTCAGTTTACCCACAATTCGAAGTTATAACAGCACTGAAACATGTGACCTATGACCAGGGGTGGGATTCAAATTTTTTAACAACTGGTTCTGTGGGCATGGCTTAGTTGGTGGGCATGGCTTAGTGGTCATGTTATTGGCTGGGCGTGGCCAACTCAATAACACTCACATCGAGGCACGCATCTCCTCGCCTGGCCTCTCATGACTGTGGGGATGCTGCAACAGTCAAAAGTGTGAAGAACGGTCATAAGTCAACTTTTTTCAGTGCCATTGTAACTTTGAATGGTCACTCCACACAAGCAAAGTACCAGCAAAGGAGGGGGGAAAAACTCCAGAGAAGTTCCTGAGACAGGAAGTCTAGTCCTGCCAAGAATGTAATAAGGGTTAAAGGAGAGGCAGTTTCTGTAAGCAACACCAGAATGTTTCCTTCCTGCCTTCCTTACAGGATTAGGCCAGTAATTTCTTCTAACAAGCGGTTCTCCGAACTGCTTAGAATGTTAACAACCGGTTCTAGCGAATAGGTGCAAAGTGATAGAATCCCGCCCCTGCCTATGACCATTTTCCACACTTACAACCACTGGCAGGATCCCTATTGTCACATGATCAAAATTCAGAGGGTCTTATTTGTGACAGCTGCAGAGTCCTGGGGTCATATGATCATGTTTGTCAACTGAGTTGTGAGTACTCCTGGCCTCACGGCTCTTGCTTGAGATCATGGCTGGGGGGAGGGGTTTGCACAGATGAATCAATTGTGCCCTTTCCTTGATCTGGAGGCCTTGCACACAGATCACTTTTGCTCATACTGCACTGGACCACCCAGAAACTTCAACTGGTCCAGCAGTGGACACAGTAATAGGGACCCCTAGGTAGCCGATCTTTGTGGTGCGAGCTGCACTGGATTCATAACTTTAAGGTGCAATTCAAGATCATCATCTTTAAAACAATTTATCACAGCAATAGCACTTAGACATATATGCCATCTCACAGTGCTTTATAGCACTCTCGGTTTACATACTCAGCATGTTGTCCCCAGCAATTCGAGTCCTCATTTTACCAATCGCAGAAGGATGGAAGGCCAGGTCAACCTCAAGCCACATCAGGATTGAACTCCACGCTGTGGGCAGAATCAGCTGCATTGCAATAACTATGGCACCAGGGCACCTGTCATTATTGTTCTACCTTTATTTTTGCCTCTATCTGTCCTTCCAGGTCAGATAGAGTGGGCACGCTCTTAGTCCCTTAAATATTGCCCTCTGACTGTAGCTAGGAAGTGAGCCTTTGCCGTTGCAGACCTTATGAAATACCCTTCTCCCTGAAGTTTGGCACATTTTTATCCTCCTGGTCTTCTGTAAAGAAAAACTAATTTTTCCCCTAAGTCCTGGGAGAAAAAGAAATTCCTGCATGTCAGAAGCTTGATTTGGAACTAGGTGTTTGTTTATATTTGTTGAATTTATATGCCGCTAATCCTGTGGTGAATTTCTCCAATTTAACTCCTTGCAAGGTGAAAGATAATCACTTTTGAGGAAGAAGTGGGCATGAACATAGTTGAACAAAAGCAAGAATCACCTTTGCTAGAACTGCCCAGTGCAAGTACATTTTAAATGTGGAGACTTTCCATTTTGCCATTTGCAATATATGGGGTTTAATTGGTTTCTGTATTAAAAGTTTAATAATTGCTATAAACCATGTTAAGCTGCCATATACATTTTGTTATTGAATAAATACATACATATTTATATCACCCTTTATTTTATATGGAAGTAAGTCAAGGCAACAAACATACCTAATACAGATCCAGATCTACTCTACTCTACATTCTACTCTACTCTACTAATATAATAAGATATGTTTCATCGAAAAGAATCATGCAAGAAATTAAATAGTAAATTGCTCAGCTGGGTTTCCAATGAGACAAGAAACTAAATTCAAGTTTCCTCTGCACACATCAAATTTTGCCTCAAATGCAATAATTTTTTGTGTGTAATGAAGAATTTTGTGGAAAACAATCATCTAGAAATTGGAATGGTTATTCCCCTATGTGTATCCTTACATGATTTATAAGGCTAGACCTAGTACTGAAATCTTTCCCACAATCCGGACACTCATATGGTTTCTCTCCTGTGTGAGTCCTCTGGTGCACCACCAGCTTAGAATTCTCCTGGAAACATTTCCCACAATCCAGACACTGATAGGGTTTTTCTCCGGTGTGAGACCTCTGGTGTACCACCAGCCTGGAATTATGCTGGAAACGTTTTCCACAATCTGAACAATGATAGGGTTTCTCTCCTGTATGATTTTTCTGGTGTATCACCAGGTTAGATTTCTGACTGAAACTTTTCCCACAATACTGACACTCATGCGGTTTCTCTCCTGTGTGAGTCATCTGATGTACCACCAGGTTGGAAGTCTGACTGAAACTTTTCCCACAATCCAGACACTCATATGGTTTCTCTCCTGTGTGAATCCTCTGGTGTACCACTAGCTTGGAATTCTGCTTGAAACTTTTGTCACAATCTGGACACTGATAGGGTTTCTCTCCCGTGTGAGTTCTCTGGTGTATCACCAGCTTGGAATTATGTGGGAAACATTTCCCACAATCTGGACATTCATATGGTTTCTCGCCTGTGTGGTTTTTCTGATGTATCACCAGGTTGGATTTCTGACTGAAATTTTTCCCACAATATAGACACTCATATGGTTTCTCTCCCGTATGAGTCCTCTGATGTTTCACCAGGTCAGAATTGCAACCGAAACCTTTCCAACAATCTGGGCACTTATACGGTTTCTCTCCTGTGTGAGTCCTCTGGTGTATCACCAGCTTGGAATTCTGCTGGAAACATTTCCCACAATCTGGACAGTCATAAGATTTCTTTCCTGTGCGAGTCCTCTGATGTTCTACAAGGCGGGAATTGTGCTTGAAACTTTTCCCACCATCTGAACATTCATACGGTTTCTCTATCATGTGACTCCTCTGGTGTATCACCTGGTCAGAATTCTGAGTGAAACTTTTCCCACAATCAGGACATTCAAACAGTTCCTCCCTAGTGTGAGTCCTCTTCTGTCTCACCAAATTGGTTTGCATGCTAAATCTTTAGTCACAATGGATGCAATGATAGAGCTTCTCTCCGGTATGGGTCCTTCCATGATTCATGAGAGAGCTATTCCAAGTCAAGCTTTTCTCTCCCTCCAAACATTTATATAGCCTTTGCCTGGCTGGCTTCTCACATGCACAATCACCTGTGATCTATAAGCTGTGTTTTTCCCACAATAGGCAGTCTGTGGGGGTTTTCCAACACTGATAGTCTTGGATTCTTAAAGAAGCTAAAATATTTCTGATCTCTTACCTGGTGGTTGTTTGGTTCACACTACTCTTTCTTGCCTCAAAGGCTTTAATTAATGCCTGCCAGTTTTGCCTTTCCACGGAACATTTTTCTTCCCACCCACTTCCAGGTATTCTTTATTTAGAAATTATCCTCCTTGACTTCTCATGTAATGTTTCCTTGAGTTCCAGATACTCTTATTTTTTCCAGCTCAAAATTATCTTCTTTTTATTCTCTCCCTTGTCTCTCATCTGCTGAGGAAGGAGAAGTGTTTTTACACTTTCTGGAAAAAGTGGAAAAAATGTTGATTGATGGCTTGTTTTTAATGCTACTTCTTATTCTCTGTTGTCCAGACTGCTCTTCTTGGCATCCTCTTTGTCTGTAAGATTCATATTAATGCATTAGTTTCATTATTGTTTTAAAAATGGACACAGGTCATGTGAAAGCAACAAATATCCCCCCCCATATATGACTACAAAAATATTCAATTGTTGTTTTATCTTTAACATTATGATTCATTTAGTAGATAGAAGACTAGTAAGATTGTAGTTCAAATATTGACAATCATAAAATTATCTTTTTGGCTTGGATATTTCACACATATATGGACACATAGGCCCACAGAAATACAAAGCCATGAATTTATGTATATAGAAAATCTATGGGTATTTCATTGTGTAAAGTATCTCAGAAGTGCATTATCTAATTTTAGAAAGGGGGGACGCTAAGAGTTGACATGGTGCCCAAATCCTAATGCAAGATTTAAAACATCAATTTTTCCCATGACACACCTTACTTGGCAGGACAACATCTCAATAAAATCACAAGGAATGCAGTGTTACGTGAAGACAGAGAGAGATGGTTGGTTATGAAATATGACAAATAAAGATTTTTTAAATCTCCCAAATCTGATTCAGAATAGAGCTGGAAAGGTCCTTGTAGGTCTTCTAGCCCAGTGGTAGCCAATCGGTGGACCGTGGCCTACTGGTGGTCCATGAGAAAATTTTGGTGGTCCACAGAGAAATGTCACTCCCAGAGCACCCCACAAAGCAAGTAATTCAGGCTGTGCGGGAACACAAGGCTGTGCTGCCCACATGACCCTCGAGAACCCTCCCTGCCCGCCCACTCGTTACCTGGCAAACTTGCCTGCTAAGTTGTTATTTTTCCTTTTTTTTACCCAACCATCAGCTGTTCGGCTGTGTTGGGAGATTTAGATTAATTAGAAAGCAGGAAATCGTTGGATTTCTAGCTAAATCGTTACTTTCTAGCTAATCTTTAGATCTTCAGCTCTGCTTAAGCAGAGCCGAACCTCCCTTAGGACTGAAGGGTCTATTATTCAGTTGCAGATTCAGATAGCCAATAGAAGAAACACAGATATTTAAGTAAATCTGTGATTCTGTGAGCAACTCAATCTGCCTGCCTGCTTTGCCTGATTTTGGGTAAAAGTGTAGTAGAGATGGAGATCCTGTAGGGGGCGTAAGCAGCATACTGCTTACCTACATGGCCTCAAATACCTACATGATCTCACTCAGCAGAACTGTCCCTAGCTGGTATGTGATCTCACCTGCTAACATCACCACTTCCTTTCTTGTACAGGTGAAACTCAAAAAATTAGAATATCATGCAAAAGTTCATTTATTTCAGTATGCAACTTAAAAGGTGAAACTAATATATGAGATAGACTCATTACATGCAAAGCAAGATAGTTCAAGCTGTGATTTGTCATAATTGTGATGATTATGGCTTACAGCTCATGAAAACCCCAAATCCGCAATCTCACAAAATTAGAATATAGCCATAATCATCTCAATTATGACAAATCACAGCTTGAACTATCTTGCTTTGCATGTAATGAGTCTATCTCATATATTAGGCTCACCTTGTAAGTTGCATTACTGAAATAAATGAACTTTTGCACAATATTCTAATTTTTTGAGTTTCACCTATATATTCTTAAGGATTGGTGGGGGATTCACCAATAAAAATGCTGTTTCTATAGTACCCTTTTCTGCTTGTAACAAACTGTTTAAAAGCAATAAACGCTGCGTAGGCGGTCAGACATCCTGGCACACTGAAAATGACTGGTTATTGAACGCCATCATAAAAGTTGCTCTTTTTTTATAAAAAAATCAAGATTTACATACATGGTGTGTTGCGAGTTAATTTTGTGAGTTTGCTTGCTAGCAAATTTTATGTGACAGACTCAGATAGCCGATGGCAGAAACACAGATCTCTAAGTGAATTTGTGATTCTGTGAATCTGCCTGCCTGCTTTGCCTGATATTGGGTAAAAGTTGCTCTTTTTTTATAAAAAGTTCAATATTTACATAAATATTTATAATATTTACATACAAGCCATGCCCAGCCAGTCACATGACCACCAAGCCACACCCACAAATTAGACCACCCGCCAAGAACCGGTTAGGAAATTTGAATCCCACCCCTTCCTCTGTGTGTTTGTGTATGTGTGTATGAGAAAGAGAGAGGGAGAGAGAGAGAGGTTAGATCAGATCTCTCTCTCTCGCACCAACGTCAGCAAGCCACCGTCAGTCAAAATTCATATTAGTGGTCCCCGGGATTTAAAAGTATGAGTTTGGTGGTCCCTGAGGTCCAAAAGATTGGCGACCCCTGTTCTAGCCCAATCCCCTGCTCAAGCAAGAGAGCCTATGCCATTTCAGACAAGTGGCTGTCCCTTCTTTAAAAACCTCCCATGATGGAGCAGCCACAATTTCTGAAGGTAAGCTCTTCCTCTGCTTAGTTGTCCTTACTGAGGAAGTTTCTCCTCAATTCCAGATTAGTTTCCTTCCATTGCTTGATTTTTCAGTTCCAGGAGGGTGCGCTGAATCCACATAGTGTGGCGAATCACTGCTCCAGTACCATCGAACAGATCAGGCGAAGCATGGGGCACTGCGGCCCCTGCATGCTCCATCCAATGTTGTCCTCCAGTGCTGCTCATCCTGCATTTGTGGCACAGCTGGAGGATGATGTTGGACCACGGGGGCAGAGCGCACAGGGACGCAGCAACCGACAGAGCCTTGGAATATGTTTCTTGCCTTTCTTCTGCTGCAGGAGTAAAGCTAGAGGAGCGCTGGAGGACAATGTTGAATGGCAGGGGCGGAGCGCATAGGGCCTATGGTGTGGCACCAACACCACCCCGCCTCCTGCCTCGCCTGATCTGTTGGGCGGTAGAGCTGCCCAACCTCATCAACAAGATTGCAGAAAGAGAGACTGAGAAGGTGTCATGTCTCCAGGACGTGCTGGAGCCGTGACACCACGCGTTGTGCCATGTCAGCCTATGCTATCGAGGGGGGAAGTGCTATTAATCACCCGACCTGGGGAGTCAACTGTTCAACGGAGATAATGAGCCTTGCTGACATCACACTCTGAGCTGTTACAGCCTGTGGGGGGTTGTAGACAAAGTGATTAAGATGCTGCCTGTTGAACTAACGATCTCGAGCGGGGTGAAGGGTCACTTAATAGCTGTAAATATAATGAGAGAATATGATATGTGTACATATGTGGTAAATAGGAGTGGGTTATTGATGGATAAAAGCACAGTGTCTAGGGTATTACATGGCGATTGGATGTGATGCAGTAGCGCTCACCGGATGGTGGATAAACTCATTAAGTTGTTAACTGGTGTATAAATACAGCTCTGGCTGTGAGGTGTGCCAAAGCTGACTTTAATTTCCTTATGATTACTCGGTGTTACCTGAATCCGGAGCATTGTATGGACGAATAAAGACTCATTTGCTCATTACCTTGAGACTTTTGTTTCCCTTCCTGTCTGGAATTCGGTGAAACAGCTGAGAGAAGGAGGGAAGGAGAAGGAGGAATGCAAGGACAGGAAAGATGACAAGGAAAAGGAGATGGAAAAAACCAAGGACAAGAAAGAGGAAGTAATAGTAAGTTAAAAGCATTAAATTAAGATCCCGTGCGCGCCATCTTCTGTGCTACCCACCTCCATGGCTGATGGTGGGGTGAGGCAGCAGCGGCACAGCAGCGGCAGGAGTACCGGCGGCCACTGTGGCTGCAACCAGCAGTGAAACGGGAGTAGTGACAGGAGGTGCCTCGCTGGCTGTCGCTGCCAGGTGAAATGGGGAAGGAGCTGTTCTGACCACCGCTGCCACCAGCATCAGGACTCTGCAAGTCCCAGCGCCCCAACAGTATCCTTGGTCACCCATCCGGACGTTCTTTCACCAGAGCTCAAGGACAAGCTGCTGGCACCTGGAAGGGAGTGACTGAAATTTGGCGGCAGCTGAGACAGGAGATTGACTGAGCCATGTGATGTGAGTCACTAAATGGGACAGGTTGTGAGTTTTAGTGTATGTGTGGGGGGAAATGCGGGAATTTAGATTTAGGTTTTCCCCAGATGGGCCAACATGACTTCTCTAATAAATTCTTACTTTGGTGGACTTTGTCTCGGAGTTCTGAATTGTATGGAGAGTTTACTTGCAACACTGACACCATTGATATCCCAATTCAAGTAGTCTTCACTTAGTGACCGCAATTGGGCTTGGTATCTGTATCACTAACACACCTGATCATTAGGCATGATGTTACATGATAGTGCCAACCTACACCTGCTCCTCTGCCATTGTCAAGCTAATCACTGTGGGTTGTTAAAGGCAATTTCACCTGGGACTGGCGACTTCTTGCCGGCATTGCCTTGTCAGAAGCTAGCTGGGAAGGTCACAAATGGGATCATAACGGGCACTGATTGGCAGAACCCAAACTGGTGCAATTTTTCCTGCACCTTCAGAACCACAAGATGTGCTGAAGTGTGGTCATTGAAGAAGAGCCACCATGGCCACAAATTTGTAGACCAAGTGCTTTTATAGTGCCATATAGTAACTTTGAAAGCTCAGGGAAGAATTGGTAAGCAAGGACTGCCTACACAACTGAACCTCACAAAAGGGTCTCAACTGCTATTTTTTAAAAAAATGCTGGTTAAGCACAGTTGAACCTAGTTAACTGATGAGGCTCCAATATGAAATACCATGTTTGTTAGCTAAACATAGAAGTAAAAGAAAGAAAAACCACAAAAGAGACCAGTGGGTTTAGCTAATCCGGGGGTGTCAAACTCAAGGCCTGCAGGCAGGATGCATCACGCGCAGGCCATGCCCACCCCTGGTTTAGCGAAGGGGGAAAATGGTCGTGATATGTTATGTGATGACATGACAGTTTGACACCCCTGGGCTAGTCTAAAGAAAAGAAAAATTAGGGCTGACATGATAGCAATATTACAGTACTTGAAATGCTGCCACAAAGAAGACGGGATCAAATTACTGTCCGAAGCACCAGAGGGCAAGGCAAAAAACAATGGTTGGAAACGGATTAAGGAGAGAAGCAACCTGGAATTAAGGAGACTTCCTAACAGTGAGGACAATTAACCAGTGGAACAGCTTGCCTACAAAAGTTGTGGGTGCTTCTGGACAGCCACTTATCTGAAATAGTATAAGTTCTCCAACTTGAGCAGGGGGCTGGACTATAAGACCTCCAAGGTGCCTTCTCGGTCATTCATTCATTCATTCATTCATTCATTCATTCATTCATTCATTCCAGTTCTATATTCATATTATTGCCAAGGAAAAACCATGTCCATAAAATCCCAAGGAATCAATCAATCTTAACTTCAAGACTTTTTAAATCTTCCAACAACAGAAAATTGCAGGCATCAGTTTTAAAGAACAGGTGGAATAAAATCTGGGGTGGGAAGGAATATATAGAGCAGCCTAGTTCCTGCTCTGCTTTTACACAGTGGAGGAAACGAAGCAGCCCTACTTACTCCCAGCTTCTTTTCCGACCTGATCTCAACTCACCTTCCAGCTTCTGCTTCGGCCCTGGGAAGAACAGGACTGGCATCCCCCACACCTCCATCTTACTATGGGTGAGTTGGAAGTTCCTCTGATCGTAATCTCTCCTCACAGGGTGAATTTGAATTAAATCAAGTGAATTTAAATCATGATTTAAATCACTAGTAAAACTCTTGATTTAAATCAACTCAATTGAAATCATAATTTTAAAAGAGCAACTCTCATTTCTGTTCCGAAGCGGCTCCTCCTGACCCGCTGTTGACTCATCGACAGTCCCATTGACTTCAATGGAATGGTTGGTGATGCAACAGTGACATAACAAAGTGAGGGAGGTGGCGGGCAGGTGAGTGGATGCCCGCTAACAGGCGCTGCCGTAATGGATCTGAAATGACAGGTGCTCTTTAAATGTAAGGACTCATTCTTGCTGGTAGTTAGGATCTTTAATATTATTACTTGCAAAGAAAATGAAGGTTTCCTATTCAGCTTCAGAACTTGGATTCATTGAATGAGTTTTACCAAAAATGCAAACATTGCAGAATATACAGCCTCATGCTATATAAATAAGCTCCATTTCATGCTGAATAAACTAAATTATTAATGTATCTTAAATAAAAAACTGTCTTTAGATAAATTTTTACTCCAAAAATTTTTATTTATTAAAATACATTTGATAAAAATAAAAAAAAATCCAATTTAATTTTTTTTAAAAAAAATCCTAATAATTGCCTTTTATCTACTTGTCTCTTCCACATCCTTTCTAGCAACACTCGCTGGTTTTAACTCTATCATTCCCATTGGACGAAGGCTTTCAGCCACCACCAATGCTGCTATGAGATTGGCAGTTTCCCAGGCTTGGTGTGCTGTTAGAGCTCCATCTAGTGACATAAGACTGAAAATACACTCATTCCATCCCTATCTCATGCTTTTGATTTTTTTTAGTGAAGTGCATTTTCCACTCTTAGCCATCAGATCCATAACTTTTCTCCAGGACGATCTAGCCCCAGTCTGTCCTTTGGGATGTCACAGGGACACCCTCATTGTCACTGCAACTGAGCCAGGAGCTTCTTTTGCAAGAAGTAAAACAAGGGAAAACATCCGTGGGTGGGGGGGAAATGCAATGTGCCATCAGACAACAAGAAAGTACACCTCCCTTGAGGATCCATGGAGAATATTCCAGGCAGTTCTTTGTACTGGGGGTGCAGGATAATGTCCCAAAACTAACTTTGCAACTGTGGGAAGCTTGAAGAGTGAAGTTGATCCTACTTAGCTTCATAAGATTATCAGCTGCATCAGCTTTAAACAATTGCAAGCTTCATTCCATTAATAAAAGAATATAGGACAAAACGTTGAAAGTCCCCCCACTCACATTGCTTCCAAACACATCTAGATGGGAGGTATTATTTTTTCCATCTGCATTCTTGCAGGGCCTAAATCTCACGAGAGGGCAGAATTCCTCTGAAGAGCTAATTTCCAGAGGAGTTAAGATTCCAGCATCCAATATTCCCAGGCGGCTTGTGAAAAACATTTGGAGGGTGCTAGTTTGTAGAAAGCTGATCTAAAAAGTCCTAGGCTTGTTGGCTCCCAATTCCTCTCCCAGGTCCAGGAAGACCACCCACTTGCCCGCAACTCTCACTTGCTGCTCTGCTTGCCTGGGATTCATACCTCTTCCCACATCAGTGTCAACACGAGGTCCTTAATTAATGACCTACAGGGTGCTGGAATTGCAATGGAAAGTGGAACTGCCATGATTGCCCACATGGTCATGTGATGTCATTTTTTATAACAACACTGAAGAGCAATGGAAATTCTGGCACCAACTGCGGTCACAACCCAAGAACTACTATTTTTTTACAAACTCGAGAGGGCTGGAACAGTAATTTCCCCCCTTCTGGACAGTTGGAATCTGGCCGGCTTTATACCCTCAACAGCAGTTTGTAAAACATAATAAAATCATGGAAGGTTTTCCTGGCAGAGCAGTTCAAGGCATTGCTGCAGATTAAGATCACTTATAAGTTCAGCTGAAGAGAGCAGTGCAAGGTTGGTAGCGTGGGACTTCAACTCACCCTCTGCTTGCAGCTCTGACTTTGCCACACAGAGAAAGGGCTGTGCAAGAGGAAAGACACTGGGCCCTCCTCAGTCTGGCTTCAGGCCGGGGCCCAACACCAAAATGGCATTAGCTGCAATTCTCAATGGAGTTTTGGAGAACCACCACTATGTCCTCCTAGACCGCTGATCAGGTTTCAATACCATTGACCATGATATTCTCTAACCTGTCATTACTGTCCCACCTTTATTATATTTGCATCTATCTCTTACGTTTGCCTGCAACCTGTGTAGCTGAATCATTACTCTCCTATGTGTAACCTTACATGATTTATAAGGCTGCACCTAGTACTGAAATCTTTCCCACAATCTGGACATTCATAGGGTTTCTCTCCTGTGTGACTCCTCCAATGTATCACCAAATGGGAATTCTGACTGAAACTTTTCCCACATTCAAGACACTCATATGGTTTTTCTCCTGTGTGAGTCCTGTGATGTTCCACCAGATGGGAATTTTGACTGAAAGATTTCCTACAATCTGGACACTCATATGGTTTCTCTCCCGTATGAGTCCTCTGGTGAATCTCCAGGTTGGAATTATCCTGGAAACTTTTCCCACAATCCAAACACTCATATGGTTTATCTCCTGTGTGAGTCCTCTGATGTCTCACCAGATGGGAATTCCGACTGAAACTTTTCCCACAAACTGGACACTCATATGGTTTCTCTCCCGTATGAGTCCTCTGGTGAATCACCAGGTTGAAATTATCCTGGAAACTCTTCCCACAATCCGAACACTTATATGGTTTTTCTACTATGTGAGTCCTCCGATGTCTCATCAGGTGGGAATTCTGACTGAAACTTTTCCCACAATCTGGACACTCATATGGTTTCTCTCCCATATGAGTCCTCTGGTGAATCACCAGGCTGGAATTATCCTGGAAACTTTTCCCACAATCCAAACACTTATATGGTTTTTCTACTGTGTGAGTCCTCCGATGTCTCACCAAGTGGGAATTCTGACTGAAACTTTTCCCACAATCTGGACACTCATATGGTTTCTCTCCCGTATGAGTCCTCTGATGAATCACCAGGTTGGAATATTGACTAAAACTTTTCCCACATTCTGGACACTCATATGGTTTCTGTCCCGTATGAGTCCTCTGGTGAATCACCAAGTTGGAATTATCCTGGAAACTTTTCCCACAATACAAACACTCATATGGTTTTTCTATTGTGTGAGTCCTCCGATGTCTCACCAGATGGGAAATCTGACTGAAACTTTTCCCACAATCTGGACACTCATATGGCTTCTCTCCCGTATGAGTCCTCTGATGAATCACCAGGTTGGAATTGAGACTGAAACTTTTCTCACAATCTGGGCACTTGTATGGTTTCTCTCCTGTGTGAGTCCTCTGGTGTACCACCAGGCTCGAATTCTGAGAGAAATCTTTCCCACAATCACAACACTTATATGGTTTTTCTCCTGAGTGGGTCCTCTGATGATCCACCAGGTGGGAATTCTGACAGAAACTTTTCCCACAATCCGGACATTCATATGGTTTCTCTCCCGTATGAGTCCTTTTGTGTATCACCAGGTCAGAATTCCATGTGAAACGTTTCCCACAATCCGGACATTCAAAGAGTTTCTCCCTAGTGCGAGTTCTCTTGTGTCTCACCAGATTGGTCTGCATGTTAAATCCTTTGCCACATTGGGAGTACTGGTAGAGCTTGTCTCCAATATGGGTCTTTCCATTAATCATGAGGAAGAGTTTTTGAGTAAAGCTTTCGCCACACTCCAAATATTTGTATAGGTTTTCATTAGCTGGATGCTCTCTTCCATTTCAGCTGTGATCTGCAATCTGTGTTTTTCCCACGATAGGCAGTCTGTGCTGTTTTTCACACACTGATATTCTTGGACTCTTCAGGAGGCCAAAAATATTTCTGATCTATTACTTAGAGGTTTTTTGAGTCAAGCCAGTCTTTCCTTTGTCAAGAACTTTCATTCATACCTGTCTATTTTGGCTGTCCAAGGAACCTTTTCCTTCCCACTGTCTTCCAGTGGTTCCACGTTTTTGTTACTCCAATATTATTCCCCTTGACTTCTTAGGTAATGTTTCCTTCAGTTCCACATATTCTATTTTTTCCAGCTCAAATCTTTGTTCTTGTTATTCTCTCCCTTGTCTTTCATCTGCTGAAGAAGGAGAAGAGTTTTTAAACTTTCAGGAAGATCCGCCCCTCAGGAGCTCCATTTTTGGCCTGCAACATGTCGGGAACGGCCTGCGGAGGACCGAACAGTGTCTGAGGGGCGGATTCACCCCTCAGCACCTCAATTTTGAGCTGCAACGTGGAGGACTAATGTTGCAGAGCCTCTGCGGTTTTCATAAGGGTGAACTAGTGCCATGGTGCTGCAAGATTCGTACTTTCAGGACTTTTTCATAAATGCTAGGGGGCAACTTTGTTACTAATACTACTTCTTCTTCTCCTGGGTGGAGCACAGAGCAGAGCACACAGACAGGCTGCCCCATGGAGCCATGGCTGGCCTTCCTTAGCCTTCCCCACAACTGCTGCTTCCTGTGGGGGCCTTTTCAATCCTATCTGCAGCTGCAGCCCCCCTCATGCCCTGCAAGGCAACCCATCTCCATGTGGGCCCCATCCAGATGGGTAGCCAAAAATACTGTTGGGGTGGCAGCTAGGCCTGCAGAGTGCCGATGCTGGCAGCGGCCAGAGCAGCCCGTTCCCTCCTGCTTCCACTCCCGTTCCATCACTGGTGCCTATGGTGGGGACACGCTTGTGTACTCCTGCAGTGGGACAGAGGCAAGAAACCCACTTGAAGCGCCAAGGCACAATTCACCATCCTGAGTGGATTCTGTGCACCCAACTGAAACTGTCTGCAGAAAAAATCAATCCCATCTCATTGAATTGACGTTTTGGGACAGCAAGGGACAGCAAGGGACAGAGCTTTGAGTGGGTTTGTTGCCTCTTTCGTGCTGCATGCAGTAAAGCGAACAAGCATGGAGAGGCAAGCTGGCGGATGACATTGGATGGCGGAGTGCACAGGGGGCGCGGTGTGGCACTACCCCCATCCTGCCTCCTGCCTTTGCAAATCTGTTTGGTGATATTGCTGCATGGCCTTCCTCGCCAGGAAGGAGATCGTTGACTCTTGTGGGGCCTTTCCATCTTTCCTGCAACCGCAATTCCCCTTGGGCCCCACAAGGCCACCCATCTCCATGCGGGCCCCATCCAAAAGGGTGGCCAAGAATACTGTTGGGGTAGCAAGGCCTGCAGGAGCCCTGATGCTGGTGGCGGAGGCGGCTGGAGCAGCTCCCTCCCCATCTCACATGGCAGCCCATTGGGCACCTCCTGCCGCCTCTCCCGTTAAACCGGCAGTTGCCGTGGAAGTGGCCGGGACATGCTTGTTCGCTTTACTCCTATAGAGGGAAAGAGGCAAGAAACCCAGTTGAGACTCCAAGGGTTTTGTCCACTGCTGCACCAAAACGCCAATTTGACAAGAAGGGATTGATTTTTCTGCAGAGTTTCAGGAGGCTGACCTGAATCCACTCAGGCTGGCAAATTACTGCAGGGTTACAACTGAACAGATCAGGTGAGGCATAGGGCGGTGTGTGTGTGCTTGCGTGTGCCACACTACAGCCCATGTGCTCCACTCCCGCCATCCAATGTCATCTTCCAATGCTGCTCATCCCACATTTGCAGCGGAGCTGGCTGCTGGCTGAGATGGGAGAAGGGGCTGCTCTGGCTGCCGACTCTGCCAGCCTCAGGGCTCTGAAAGACCTACTGTACCAACAATATCCAGACAGGGCCTGTGTGGAGATGAATGGCCTTGAAGGGCCGAAGGGGAACTGTGGCTGCAAGAAGGATGGAAAGGGCCCAGCGGGATCCAATAGTCACCTTCCTGTCGGGGAAGGCCAAGGAAGGCTGGCCAATGCTCCTCAGGGTAGCCTACTCTGTGTGCCTTGCTTTGTGCTCCACCCCAGCAACGGGCTCCCAAGGGGGCCCTTTCCATCCTAACTGCATCCTAACCTGCCCCCTGCGTCACCTCATGGTGGTGGAACCAGTCTGCCGTACGCGCTATGCAGCTGCTTGTGTAAAAATAAGCCCTGATGGGTCTTTTGTAGCAAAAATAAATAAAGACCCAGCCCTATTTTCCGGGAAGCACGGTAGATAGGAGATATTATTTTTCCCTCTGCATTTTTGCAGGGCCTAAATCTCACGAGAGGGCAGAATAGCTCTGAGCAGCCTTCCCTATTTCCAGAGGGGTTAAGATTCCACCACTGAATAGTCCCAGGCAGCTTGGGCAAAACATTTGGGGTGCACTAGTTTGTAGAAAGCTGATCTAAAGTGCCCTGCGCTTTAGTAGTTGGCTCTCAAAATCTCTCTACATCCCAAAATTTTATGACTGATTTCCTTTGGCTCCCAAGGATTTAGGACATGGAAGCACCAGCAGGCCAGAGGCTCCAAGGGAACTAGCCTCACTCCTGCTGGCCAGGACTGATTGTAAGCCTGCTAAGTGCCATGTTTTTCTGTATTTTGCTTAGTTCAGAAATATCTCTTAGGTCAAAGTGAGAGATCCACATACATAGCAGGGCCTAGAAAAAGGGCAGCTGAAATAGAAGCTGCCTGTATCTGGTAAACAAAACTCTTTTCAAAGAAATGTTTAAAATCCTTGTAAAAAGAATGATAGTAAATCGCACATATATGCATGCCAGTTCACACAGAAATACACAACTAAGGATTTGTTTATCTACACAATTATGTCTACTTCAGTGTGCAAAATGGCCCAAAAATGCATTCACTCAAATTTTTTATCCAGTTTTAGAAATATGGAGTACTAACAGAACAAACGGTGAGCATTTCCTAGGCAAGATTGAAAGCATCCGTTCCTCCCATTGAAATTCCTCGCTTGCCAGGAAGACAACATGCCAGTAACACCATAAGGAAAGGAGTGTTGCGTGAGGGGGGGCGAGAGGGATTTGGCAGTTAAAAAATATGGTTATTTTAAAAATCTCCCAAAACTGCCAACAGAAAATCACAGGCAGCTGCGTTAAATCATTCAACATAACGATAATAATCAGCAGCCCACATGGTTCAGCCTCGCTGCTTTCTCTTCTGCATCTACTGCCCATGGAGGAACCCAAAGGGCCGGACTTGCTCCCGGCTTCTCCTCCGACCTGCCCTCCACTCACCTCCCAGGAGCCGCTTTGACCCTCCAAGCGGCACAAGAAGCTCCGCTGACGCCATCAGCCTCCCGTAGGTCAGCCTAAAGAGGAAATACCTCTGTCCTCCTTTCGTCCTCTCTAGCAATCTAATGCTCTATCGTTTCAATTGGTTCCAGCTCGGTCTCTCTCCTTGCGGTATAATGTCGCTGCTGTAGTCTATTCTCTGCTTTCTGGGGGCTTCTTTGTACAGCGCCATCTAGCGACATAAGGTTGAAAGTCATCCTCGTCCTATCTTCTACCCTAATGAAGCGTTTGCAAGTGCCATTTTCCACTCTTGGCCATCAGATCCATAACTTCTCTCCAGGACGATCAAGCCACAGTCTATCCTTCGGGGTATCACAGGGACGCCCTCATTGTCACTGCAACTGAACCCAAAGCTTCTTTTAGGAGAACTAAAGGAAAGCAAAGCATCCGTGGGAGGGGAGAACACAATGTGCCATCAGGCAACAAGAAAGCGCACTTCCCTTGGGAATCAGGGAAGACTATTTGTGCCAGTTCTCCGTCTTGGGGGTGCAGGATAACTCCCCAAAACTAACTTTGCAACTGAGGGAAGCTTGATGAGTGAAGCTTGATCCTATTTACCTTCACAAGATTGCCAACTTCATCCCATTAATAAAACAATGAAATATAGGACAAAACTTTGAAATTCCCCCCCACCCCACATCGCTTCCAAACTCATCTGGATGGGAGATATTATTTGTTTCATCTGCATTCTTACAGGGCCTAAATCTCACAAGAGGGCAGAATTCCTCTTAAGAGCCAATTTCCAGAGGAGTTAAGATTCCAGCATCAAATATCCCCAGGCAGCTTGTGAAAAACATTTGGAGGGTGTTAGTTTGTAGAAAGCTGATCTAAAAAGTCATGGGCTTTAATAGTTGGCTCTGAATTCCTCTACCAGGCCCAGAAAGAAATGGGCCTGGAGGCCACACCCACTTGCTTACAGCTCTCACCTGATGCCCTGGGATTCCTACCTCTTCCCACATCAGTGTCAACATGAGGTCCTCACTTAATGACCTACGGGGTGCTGGAACTGCAATGGCAAGTGGAGCTGCCAGAATTGCCCTCACTTAGCAATGTGGACACCGGATGTCATTTTTTATAATCTTATTTCATAACAATGGAAATTCTGGCAGCAATTGCGGTCACAACCCAAGAAACATCCCTATTTCTTTTCCAAGCTAAAGAGAGGACTGGAAGAGTAATTTCCCCACTTCTGGACAATTGGAATCTGGGCAGGTTTATATCTTCAACAGCAGTTTGTAAAGCATAATAAAATCATGAGAGGTTCTCCTGACAGAGCAATTCAAGGCACTGCTGCAGATTAAGTTATTTTGTTAAGTGCAGCTGAAGAGGGGAATGAAAGGTTCGCAGCCTGGGAGTTCAACTCACCCTCTGCTTGCAGCTCTGACTTTGCCACTCGGAGAAAGGGCTGTGCAAGAGGAAAGACACTGGGCCCTCCTCAGTCTGGCTTCAGGCTGTGGCAATCACCAAAACGGCATTGGTTGCAATACTCATGGACTTTTGGAGGGTTTGAGATAGATGGGATATAAATTATGTCCCTTCTTGATCTTTCATCAGGTTTCAATAACAATGAACATGATATCCTTGTGGATAGGCTTTGTGGACTGGAAATGGAAGGCACTTTCTTACTGTGGTTCTACTTCTGCCTCCATGGCTGGTTGCCGTGTCCAGCCTATGATACGAATTATATAGTGGTAGTCTGATACTTACAACATTTCATTTAGCGACCATGTGAGGTTACAACAGCACTGAAAAAATTGAATAATGACCATTTTTATCATAACCATCGCAGCTTCCCCATTGTCACAGGATTCAAATTCAGAAACATGGCAATTGAGTCTTTGTGAGAGTTGTGGTGTCCTGGGGTCATGTGACCACCTTTGGGGACTGAGCTGGTGCACAATCTGGTGTGTCAGAGTATATTCATTAACTGGCAGAGACATGGTTAACCAAGTCAGCAAATGTGAGTAAGCATGGCAACAGACCAGCCAATGGGAACTGACACTCTGATTGTGGTTTGGCTCTGTGTGCTTTGCTGAGATTTGAAACTGAAACTAACCTGCTTGCTTGCTGAAACTGAGTTATGAACTGGAGCTGTAACATGTCTGCTTTTGTGTTTGTTTGTAACCTTTCCACGTTGGAAGAAATGACTGATATTGTACGTTTACTTATTTTATATAAAAAGCTTAATGAATCCTGCTGAGTCAGTCATCTGTGTGTTTTCTGGACTTGAATTTCTGCTGCAAACTCTAACGTGGTAGTCCTCCTGGATTCATGGCTCCTGCTTGAGATCTTGACCAGAGAAGGGGCTTTGCACAGATTCATCTGGTGCACCAATTGCGCTCTTTCCTGGACCAGGGAGGACCTGCACATACTAGCCAAACTCTTGCCTTGATCACCTCCTGTTTGGATTACTACCCTGGGCCATCCAGAAACTTCAACTGATACAGAATGCAGCACCACACAGATTCTCCATGGGTGTGCCTAGATTACCCGTGTAACATCTTTATAGTGGAGCTGCACTGGGTTCGTTTCTTTAAGATGCAATTCAACATGCTGGTCATCACCTTTTAAGCTATTTATTATAGCAATAGCACTTAGAATTATAGTATATACCAGCCCACAGTGTTTTATAGAGCTCTCGGTTTACAATATCAGTATATTGTCCCCAACAATCTAGGTCCTTATTTTACTACCTCAGAAGCTTGGAAGGCTGACTCAACCTTGAGCGCTGTCAGGATCAAATTCTAGGCTGTGGGCAAAGTTAGCCAGCAATACTGTACATTTTTCCCCCCCAAGATGGTGGCGCATGTATATGCAGCGGCTCAACACTTCAGAGATCAATATCTTTTAATTATTTTACTGTTTGTGTATTTTTTAGTGAGTGCTCTGCATGTTCAGGCACAAGTAGTTTACAGTCGACAAGATCTATTAATTATTGGCAGAGTAGGCAGAGAAGGCTGCATTTTTGAACCAGGGGTCTCAAGTTACAACATTCCAGCTGAGCTGGTTAGATTGACGCATGGATTACTCTCCCTGTTAGAAAGCAAAAGAAACAGAAGAGGAGACGACCAAAACACAAGCAGAAACAAGACTGTAGAGCTGGACTGCGTGTAAAGTTAGGTAAATATCCTCACTGGATCGCATGTAAAGTTAGGTAAACATCCTCACAAGCCTGCACTGCCAAGTCTTTTTGTTTTTAATGTTAGATCTCTCTTTAACAAGATTGAGGAGCTGGAGCTTACTATCTCTCTGCAGAAAAAGTTTCGGGACTGCTTTGTTACGGTCTTTATAGAGACGTGGCTTGACCCTACCATTCCAGGGGAGGCTATCAAATTACAAGGATGCTCAGTACATTGGGCTGATGGAACCATTGACTCTGGGAAGAGCAGAGGGGGAGGGGGTTTGTGTAAATAACAACTGGAGCACAAATGTTAAAATAATGGACACTCACTGTTCTCCTGATCTAGAGTATTTGGCAGTGAAATGACACCCCTTTTATCTGCCTTGTGAGTTTAATATTGTAATGAAAGGACATATTAACATGAATCAATCTAATCTTTGCTCTTTGCTTCTGTTAAAGGAGTTGCTTGTGCTATTGTGCTAAGGATGGGAATCACGTGTTAGGAATTCATTCTGTAAGAGAATTATATCCTTTTCTACCTGGTTTCTCGCCTCTGCAATTTGCTTCAGAGCTAGACACATCCTTGGAGATAGTTCCCAGGAACATCTTGCTCCATAGATTGGGGGGTGGGGGGTGCCTAGAAGCACAAACACACAAGGACAAGGGATACTGTGTAAAATAACAAAGTATGGACAGAGCACGGACAAAGAACGCTCCATGGATAAGGAAGGGGAGGGCATGGCCCACATTGAATAGTGAACCTTTGTCTCTGATTGGATAAACTTAAGTTTCTATCAGCGTAAAATGTATATAACTCTGAGCCACTCTCGCAGGGGGTGGCTATTCCTTACATGCATTTTGTCTGTATGTTTTGGACATAGTATTCACCCAGACTTTTTGCTTTGGCCAAAGAATAAAAAAGCTGCTATTTTTGCAAGCCTCGGCTCAAGTCTCATTTTTTTGGCATCTCTGTGGTTCGGAGAAACTTCTGGGACCTTACAGTAATATCTACCCAGATGGAGTGCTGGTGGCTGCAGGTGACTTCAATCAAGCCAATTTAAAGACTGTCCTCCCTATGTTCTATCAGTACATAGACTGTCCCACTAGAGGGAAAAACACCTTGGATCAGGTGTATTAGTAACATTATCCATGGATACAGGACTCTGCCTTTACCTCCTCTGGGACAGTCAGATCATACATCTCTGTTCTTGATTCCACCATATAGACCTCTTGTCAACAGAATCAGACTTATCAATTAAAGAAATAGAAGTGTGGCCAGTGGGTGCATCTGAGCAACTTCAAGATTGCTTTTAGGAGCACTGAATGGGCACTGTTTGAGGAGGACAATATTGATAATGTAAGGTTTCGGCTATAACTTAAGATCACGATGTGCCAAAAACGAACTTAAGCAGAGGCTTTGAAGAACAAAATCTAACTTTTATTGATCAATAAAAGGGTAAAACCTCTCCTCACATACACACAGATATGTGAGGAAAGTTACAAAGCATATTTATTTATTAGTTTTCTATACTGCCCCTCTCCCTGACGAAAGTAACTTTTCTTATAGCTTAAGATTCTTTTAGTAGAGTAACTACATTGTAAAACACTCTTAAGATAGATTTACATCTTTCCTGCAAAAAGACAAATGTCCTCCTGGCACTTGTTTATCTTTCAGTATCCTTTCTCCTACTGTCTGTTAATCGATCACAATTTACCATTTAAGAGGGCTATTAACAGCATACTTCAAAAGGTGTATATTGCTCCAGATGTAGGGAGTTATGTTCCCAGGGAGTACATTCCATTCAGATTGATTTAGATGGGATAATCATGTGTCTTCATATGAGAGAGATGTAACTAATTGCAGGCATGTTGTTGTTAGTTTTACACTAGTGAAAGGTTAAAGAAACATTTTCTACAACAGCAAGATAAGAAATGCCTATAGAGATAGTTTTTATCCCAGAGCTATAATTGCACTTAACAATGAACTTAAGGACCATCATCAGTGAGCTGTTGGACAGTATTACTTAGCCTGTTATGTGGATGCTTGTGTATTTTTAGGAGGTGGGGAATTTTGGTGTGTGGGGAGGTATTTGGGGATTGTCATGTGTGTGTACATGTTGAGTCTGGTCTCTGAGTGTTATGTGAATTTCGTTGTATGTATACTGTATATATATGTACAATGACAATAAAGAATTCAATTCAATTAATCACTAGGCCACCAAGACAGCTGTCGTTATTGCTCCACCTTTATTATTTTTGCATCCAATCTGTTCTACCAGGTCAGATAGGGTGGACACGCTACTATTCTTTCCATTTAATTTAATTAATATTTAATTAATTTATTGCCATCTGATAGGAGTTAGGAAATGTACCTTTTCCATTACACATACCTTATGAAACACACTTCCCCATGAAGTTTATCCTCCTGGTCTTCTGTAAAATAAGAAAGCTCTAGCTGTCCTCTAAGTCCTTGGATAAGAAGAATTGCCTCCACACAGGAAACTTGATTTGGAACCAGTACCCTTTCATTACATCATCATCCAGCAAGGCTCAATCAAGCCCAGGTGAAGCCATGTGGTCCAGACAAAGCCTAGAGTTACCTAAGACCCCCCACACCCCAGCCCCTGGGAGTCTGACAGCCAATGAGATACATTTCTTAAACAGGAAACACTATGGTGGGGCCCATCAGAGGGGAAAAAACTAAGGGTCTCTCAGCAACTTGCCCCTTCTTCTTTTCCTTCACCCAACATCTTGAAGCATGTGATCGTTCTTTTTACTTTGAAACTCCAAGCCAGGTGGTCCTGTCCATCATTAAACCATCTTTCCAAACAGCCGCCATGTTTCCAGTGTATTTCCCGCCCCCTCTTGGAATTGAACCCAGAAGGATATTTCTTCCAACAGGACAAAGCGTTGAATTCCTACACCCACCCCACATTGCTTTCAAACACATCTGGATAGAAAATATTGATTTTTCCATCTGCTTTCTTGCAGGGCCTAAATCTCACTAGGGGGTGGAATTGCGCTGAGCAGCCTTGCCAATTTCCAGAGGAGTTAAGATTCTAGGCAGTTTGGGCAAAAGATTTGGTGGGCGCTACTTTATAGAAAGCTGAATTAAAGAGTTCTGGGCTTTAATAGTTGGCTCTCAATTCCTCTCCCAGAAAGTATCAGGCCATAAAACTCACCTGCTGCCCTGCTTGTCTGGGACTCCTACCTCTTCCTATATCAGAGTCACATGAGGTCCCCACATAATGACCCACAGGGTACTGGAACTGCAGTGGCAATTTCATTAAGCAATGTAGTCATGTGATGTCACTATTTATAACCTCATTGCAAAGCAATGGGAATTCTGGCATCAATTGCTGTCACAACCTGAGACATACCCATATTTCTTTTACAAGCTCAGGAGAGGGCTGGAAGAGTCATTTCCCCGCTTCTGGACAGTTGGAATCTGGCTGGATTTATACCCTCAACAGGAGTTTGCTATGTATAATAAAATCACCAGAGGTTTTCCTGGCAGAGCAGTTCAAGGCATTGCTGCAGATAAAAATCACTTGCAAGTGCAGCTGAAGAAGGCAATGAAAAGTTGGCAGCCTGGGACTTCAACTCACCCACTGCTTGTGTGAAGAATGACTTTGCCACCCGGAGAAAGGGCTGTGCAGGAGGGAAGTCACCTGGGCCGTCTCAGTCTGGGTTCAGGCCGGGGCCCTACACCAAAATGCCATTGGTTGCAATTCTCATGGACTTTTGGACGGCTTGGGATAGACGAGGGCACAACTATTATGTCTTTCCTAGTCTCTCATCAGATTTCAACATCATTGACATGCTATATCCTTCTCGATCGGCTTTGGGGACTGGAAATGGGAGGCAATTTATTATGGTGGTTCTATTTCTACTTTCAATTGGTGTGTGTAGAAGAGGAACCGAGTTCTGGCCCGGGTCTCAAGCCACTTGCTGCTTTTCAACATCTACATGAAACTTGCTAGGGGAGGCCATCCATCCTATGATACCCAATTATGTATAGGTAGTCCTTGACAACATTTCAATCAGTGACCATTTGAAGTTACAAGGGCATTGAAAAACGTGACGTGGCCATTTTTCCCCTTGCAGCATCCCCAGGGTCATGTGATCAAATTTCAGAGAGTGAGAGGCCTTGCACACAGGTCATTAAGCCTTACTCACCTCATTTTGGCTTACTTCCCTGGACCAATCGTTAATGGAAATCGTGTGAAGTTACAATAGCACTGATAAAATTGACTTATGACCCTTTTCTTCACCATCATTGTAGCATCCCCATTGTTCACATGATCAACATTCAAAAACGTAGCAATTGGGTCTTTATTTCTGACAGTTGCAGCGTCTTGGGGTCATGCGATCACTTTTGGGGACTGAGCTGGCGTACAACCTGGACTCATGGCTCCTGCTTGAGGAGATCTTGATCGGGGAGGCGCTTTGCAGAGATTCATTTGGTACACAAATTGCACTCTTTACTGGACCAGGAAGGACCTGCACATACTAGCCAAACTCTTGCCTTGATTACCTCCTGTTTTGATTACTACCCTGGGCCATCCAAAAACCTCAACTGCTATAGAATGCAGTACCACAGATTCTCCATGGGTGTGCCTAGATTACCCATGTAACATCTTTGTAGTGAAACTGCACTGGTTCGTTTCTTTAAGGTGCAATTCAACATGCTGGTCATCACCTTTTAAGCTATTTATTATAGCAATAGCACTTAGAATTATATACTACCCCAGTATTTGATAGCACTCTCGGTTTACAATGTCAGCATATTGTCCCCAATAATCTAGGTCCTTATTTTACTACCTCAGAAGGACAGAAGGCTGACTCAACCTTCAGCACCACCAGGATCAAATTCCAGGCAGTGGGCAAAGTTAGCCAGCAATACTATACTTTAATCACTAGGCCACCAAGACAGCTGTAGTTATTGCTCCACCTTCATTATTTTTGCATCCATTTTACCGGGTCAGATAGGATGGACATGCTGCTAGTCCCTTCCATTAAATATTGCCATCTGATAGGAGCTAGGAAGTGAGCCTTTTCTGTTGCGTACCCTACCTTATGAAACACTCTTCCCTCTTGAAGTTTGGCAAGCCTTTATCCTCCTGGTCTTCTGTAAAATAAGAAAGCTCTAGCTGTTTCCTAAGGCCTGGGATAAGAAGAGTTGCCTCCACACAGGAAACTTGATTTGGAACCAGGGTTTTGTTTATATTTATTAAATTTGTATGCCGCTAATCCTGAGGTTAACTTCTCCAATTTGACTCTTTCCAAGGAGAAAGATAACCGGTTTTGAGCAAGAATGTCACCTGACATAAACATAATTAGTAAGGCCAGAAGGCCAACTTCTAAACTGAACAAAAGCAAGAATTGCCTTTTCGAGATTCCCAGATCATCAAAAGCCATCAACTTTACTAGAAGTGTCCTGTATTTGCAGGGCAACTACATTTTAAATGCAGAGACTTTGCATTTTGCCACCTGCAACATACAGAGTTTATTGGTTTCTGTAATAAGGTTTTATTGCTGCAAACTATGTGGAGTCATACGAGTTGTGCTGCTATATACATTTGTTAGTGAATAAAAATACATAAATACTTATTTATATAACTGTTTACTATATGTAGAAATAACTCAAGGGGACAAAAATACCTAACACAGATCACCCAACCCTGCCCTACCTTAGCCCTCATGTTTGATGCTAAGACCTCCTTCACTAAAAAGAATCATGCTAGAAATTCAGTGGTAAATTGCTCAGCTGCTTTCAAACGAAACAAGAAACAAAATTCAAGATTCCTCTACACACGTCAGGTTTTGCCCCAAGAGCA
Organism: Bungarus multicinctus; assembly: GCA_023653725.1. NCBI lineage: Eukaryota > Metazoa > Chordata > Lepidosauria > Squamata > Elapidae > Bungarus > Bungarus multicinctus. The sequence goes on from CM042834.1 coordinate 22,082,828, forward strand.
ATTTCTTGTGGGATAAGGGAGGAATTTTGTGCAAACTGCTGAACAATCTTTATCTGATATCTGGATATTTGAATGGTTACTCCCCTGTGTGTAACCTTACATGATTTATAAGGCTAGACCTAACACTGAAATCTTTCCCACAATATGGACATTCATAGGGTTTCTCTCCTGTGTGAGTCCTCCTGTGTATCACCAAATGGGAATTCCGACTGAAACTTTTCCCACATTCAAGACACTCATATGGTTTTTCTCCTGTATGAATCCTCTGGTGTATGACCAGACTGGAACTCTGCTGGAACCTTTTCCCACATTCAAGACACTCATATGGTTTTTCTCCTGTGTGAATCCTCCGATGTCTCACCAGATTGGAATAATGACTGAAACCTTTCCTACAATCTGGACACTTATATGGTTTCTCTCCCGTGTGAATCCTCTGGTGAATCACCAGGAGAGAATTCTGACTGAAACTTTTCTCACAATCAGGACACTCATATGGTTTTTCTTCCACATGTGTCCTCTGGTGAATCACCAATTTGGAAGTGAGATTGAAACTTTTCTCACAATCTGCACACTTATATGGTTTCTCTTTTCTATGAGTCCTCTTATGTATCACCAGGAGAGAATTCTGACAGAAACTTTTCCCACAATCACAACACTTATATGGTTTCTCTCCTGTGTGAGTCTTCTGATGATCCACCAGGTGGGAATTCTGCTGGAAACTTTTCCCACAATCTGGACATTCATATGGTTTATTTCGTTTGTGAGTCTTCTGGTGTACCAGCAGGCTAGAATTCCGAGAGAAACATTTCCCACAATCACAACACTTATATGGTTTCTCTCCTGTGTGAGTCCTCTGATGTTCCACCAGGCTGGCATTCTGAATGAAACTTTTCTCACAATATAGACACTCATATGGTTTCTCTCCCATGTGAGTCCTCTGGTGTATCACCAGGCTGGCATGCTGAGTGAACTTTTTCTCACAATATAGACACTCATATGGTTTTTCTTTCGTGTGAGTTCTCTGGTGTCTCACCAGGTGGTCACTCTGACGGAAACTTTTCCCACAATCCGCACACTCATACGGTTTCTCTCCCGTGTGAGTGTGGTGGTGTTTCACCAGGTGGCCATTCTGTTGGAAACTCTTCCCACAATTCAAACACTTATATGGTTTCTCTCCTGTGTGGGTCCTCTGGTGTGTCACCAGACTATAATTCCGAGAGAAACATTTCCCACAATCACGACACTTATATGGTTTCTCTCCTGTGTGAGTCATCTGATGTTTCATCAGGCTTTCATTCTGACTGAAACTTTTCCCACAATCCGGACACTCATACGGTTTCTCTCCTGTGTGAATCCTCTGATGTTTCACCAGGTGGGAATTGAGACTGAAACTTTTCCCACAATCTGAACACTCATACGGTTTCTCTCCTGTGTGAGTCCTCTGATGTTTCACCAGGTGGGAATTCTGACTGAAACTTTTCTCACACTCCGAACACTCATATGGCTTGTCTCCTGTGTGAGTCCTCTGGTGTATCACCACGTTGGCAATTTGAGTGAAACTTTTCTCACAATATAGACACTCATATGGTTTCTCTCCCGTGTGAGTCCTCTGGTGTATCACCAGGCTGGCATTCTGAGTGAAACTTTTCTCACAATCCGGACATTCAAAGAGTTTCTCACCAGTGCGAGTCCTCTTGTATCTCACCATTTTGGCTGTTCAAGGAACTTTTCCTTCCCACTGACTTCCAGTTATTTCCACCTTTTTGTTACTCCAATATTATTCCCCTTGACTTCTTAGGTAATGTTTGCTTCAGTTCCACATACTCTATTTGTTCCAGCTCAAAACTGTTCTTGTTATTCTCTCCCTTGTCTCTCATCTGCTAAGGAAAGAGAAGAGTTTTTACACTTTCTGGAGTATTCCCCCACATCCCCCAAACTTCCTTTTTGGCCAGACACCATCTGTATTACCCTGAAAACGTGACCCAACCAGAAAATAAGCCTTAGCATGGTGTGCCTCTATTATAAGCCCTATCCCAAAAATAAGCCCCAGGAAAGATCTTCAGCCCTGAAGGTGGGCATTGGCATGACCAACACAGGAAGCGGCTAGTGTGTGGGCTTAATTTAATGCTTTTAATTTACAAATACGAAAACTTGTGACTATTTCTTCTCCTCCTGGGGTGAAGCACAGAGCAGGACGCAGAAGCAGCCTGTCCTGTGGAGCCCCAGCTGGACTTGCCTAGTCTTCCCCATCAGGAAGAAGATTGCTGACTCCTGAGGGGGCCCTTTTCATCCTAACTGCAGCCTCAGCCCCCTTGGGCCCTAACCCTACAGGCTCCCATACAGATGGGTGGCCAAGGATACTGTTAGGACAGTGGGGCCTGCAGAGCCCTGATGTTGGTGGCGGCGGCAGGTAGAGCAGACCTTTCCTGGTCTCACATGGCAGCCAACTGGGTGCTTCCTGCCACTGCTCCTGGTCCACCACCAGTTGCCATGGAAGTGGCTAGGACATGCTTGTTTGCTTTACTCCTACAGCATGAAAGAGGCAAGAAACCAACGCGAGGCTCCAAGGCTCCATCTGTTGCTGCGAAAAAACATCAACTCAACAAGAGGGGATTTATTTTTCTGCAGAGAGTTTCAGGACAGAGAGCGGAATCCACTCAGGGCAGCAAACTGCTACATGGTTACAATAGAACGGATCAGGAGAGGCATAGGGTGGGGCGGCGCGATGGCGCAGCCCCTGTGTGCACCGCTCCCGCCATCCAACATCTTCCTCTAATGCTGCTTGCCCCACACTTGCAGCAGAGTTGGAGGATGATGTTGGCCGCCAGCTGAGATGGGGAAGGGGCTGTTCCGGCTGCCAACACTGCCAGCATCAGGGCTCTGAAAATCCCACTGTATCAACTGTATCCGGGCAGGGCCTGTGCAGAGATGAGTGGCCTTGAAGTGCTTGAGGGGGGCTGCGGCAGCAGGAAGGATGAAATGTGTCCGGTGGGAGACAGTGCTCACGTTCCTTTCTCGGGAAGACCGAGAAAGGCTGGGCAGTGCTCTTCAGGGCAACCTGCCTTGTGTGCCCATCTTTGTGCTCCACTTCAGAAATGGAAACAAAACTTTGGCTTCTCTCCGGAAAGGTGAAGCAACCCGGTGGGCAGACGGGTGTGATTTTTTTTGTATGGCTCTTTCTGCCTGTTTTCTTTTTCCTGTATGGATCTTTTCCCACACTCCCCCTGCTTTGTCTTTCTTTTTCACACAAGAAGCGGAAAGCGTGCGGGGATTGCGGTGTGACCTCATGGTGGTGGAATCAGTCCGCCGGACGCACCTGCTTGTGTGAAAACAATTAGCCCTGGTGGGTCTTTTGTAGCAAAAAATAATACAGACCCAGTCCTATTTTCCGGAAACACAGTAGATAGGCGATATTATTTTTCTATATGCATTTTTCTAGGGCCTAAATCTCACTAGAGGGCAGAATAGCTCTGAGCAGCCTTCCCTATTTCCAGAGAGGTTAAGATTCCACCATTGAATAATCCCAGGAAGCTTGGACAAAACATTTGAGTTGCACTAGTTTGTAGAAAGCTGATCTAAACTATCCTGCGCTTTAGTAGTTGGCTCTCAAAACCTCTCTACATCCCAACATTTTATGACTGATTTCCTTTGGCTCCCAAGGATTTAGGACATGGAAACACCAGCAGGCCAGAGGCTCCAAGGGAACAAGCCTCACTCCTGCTGGCCTGGACTGATAGTAAGTCTGCTAAATGCCATGTTTTTCTGTATTTTGCTTAGCACAGAAATCTCTCTTAAGTCAAAGCAAGTGAGATACATACATAGCAGGGCCTAGAAAAAGGGAGCTCGAAAAGAAGTTGCCTGTATTTGGTAAACAAAACTCTTTCAGAAATCTCGGGACATTAACAGGTGAAATGGTGCCCAAATCCTATGCAAGATTGAAAGCATCCGTTCCGCCCATTGAAATTCCTCGCTTGCCAGGAAAACATGTCAATAACATTATAAGGAAAGGAGTGTTGGATGAAAGGCGAAGGGGATTTGGCAGTTAAAAAAAATATGATTTTTAATCTCCCAAAACTCTCAAACATCTCCCAAAATTCCCAACAGAAAATTACAGGCAGCAGCTTTAAATCATTCAACATAACGATAATAAAGCAGCAGCCCACATGGTTCAGCCTCGCTGCTTTCTCTTCTGCATCTACTGCCCATGGAGGAACCCAAAGGGGCGAACTTGCTCCCGGCTTCTCCTCCGACCTGCCCTCCACTCACCTCCCAAGAGCCGCTTCGACCCTCCAAACAGCACATGGGTCAGCCGAAAGAGGAAGTACCTTTGTCCTCCTTTCGTCCTCTCTAGCAATCTAATGCTCTATCGTTTCAATTGGTTCCAGCTCGGTCTCCTTGCGGTACAGTATAATGTCGCTGCTATAGTCTATTCTCTGCTTTCTGGGGGCTTCTTTGTACAGCGCCATCTAGCGACTTAAGGTTGAAAGTCATCCTCGTGCTATCTCTAACCTAATAAAGCGTTTGCAAGTGCCATTTTCCACTCTTAGCCATCAGATCCGTAAGTTCTCTCCAGGACGATTTAGCCCCAGTCTGTCCTTTGGGGTGTCACAGTCCCTCATCGTCACTGCAACTGAGCCCGGAGTTTCTTTTGCGGGAACTAAACAAGGGAAAGCAAAGCATCCATGGGGATGGGGGGACACAATGTGCCATCAGGCAACAAGAAAGCCCAGCGTGGAGACTATTCAGGCCAATTCTTCGTCTTGGGGGGTGCAGGATAACTCCCCAAAACTAACTTTGCAACTGAGGGAAGGTTGAAGAGTGAAGTTTGATCCGACTTACCTTCACAAGTTTGCCAACCCATTATTTTATTAATGTATCCCATTAATAAAAGAATGAAATATGGGACAAAATTTTGAAATTCCCCCCATCCCACATTGCTTTCTGAAAGGATTAGACATTAGAGCATATACAGAATGCATATACAGAGTGTGTGTTGCTGGACTGAGCTGAGCTCCATTGTATCTCGTGCTCAGCTGGGAGATGAGCCAACTGCAGAGATAAAAACTTCTAGGCAAACTGCCAACCTTAGCCTAGCAAAATAACAACTTGAGAAACGCAAAATGCATCTATCTGCTTGCTGTAACTAACTTAGAATGTATTCTTCCCAGTAACGTAAAATGTGAGAAACAAAGCTTTGGGCTAAAATGTATTTTTTTCCAATCCATCTAAGTAAGGTTGCTTTGTTTAAGAAATTTCATGAGCTTTGCTTGATATGAAATAATGTTTCCATAGCAATGACGGTTTTTGCAAGCTGTTTAATCTGTAAAAGTTCAAGAAAAAGTTCTTGCGCACATGCCTGTATTTCTCTCTCTGCCTTGTTGTTTAAGGTGGGAGACTCGAGGGTCGCCCAGTTTTTGCTTTCTGCTCAGAAAATAAAACTGATTATCAGTAGCTTCGTGTTCAGAGTTTCATTGGACTTATCAGATTCTGAGCTACACTCGAAAAATCTTACACTTCCAAACGCATCTAGATGGGAGGTATTATTTTTTCCATCTGCATTCTTGCAGGGCCTAAATCTCACGAGAGGGCAGAATTCCTCTGAAGAGCCAGTTTCCAGAGGAGTTAAGATTCCAGCATCCAATATTCCCAGGCAGCTTGTGAAAAACATTTGGAGGGTGTTAGTTTGTAGAAAGCTGATCTAAAAAGTCCTGGGCTTTAATAGTTGGCTCTCAATTCCTCTCCCAGGCCCAGAAAGGAGCAGGCCTGGAGACCACCCACTTGCCCATAGCTCTCACCTGCTGCCCTGGGATTCCTACTTCTTCCCACATCAGTGTCAACATGAGGTCCTCACTTAATGACCCACGGAGTGCTGGAACTGCAATGGCAATTGGAATTGCCAGAACTGCCCTCATTTAGCAATGTGTCACTTTTTATAACCTCATTTCATAACAATGGAAATTCTGGCAGCAATTGCGGTCACAACCATGAAACATCCATATTTCTTTTCCAAGCTAAAGAGAGGGCTGGAAGAGTAATTTCCCCACTTCTGGACAATTGGAATCTGGGCAGCTTTATATCTTCAACAGCAGTTTGTGAAGCATAATAAAATCATGAGAGGTTTCCTAGGAGAGTTCAAGGCACTGCTGCAGATTAAGATCACTTATAAGTGCAGCTGAAGAGGGCAATGGAAGGTTGGCAGCCTGGGACTTCAACTCACCCTCTGCTTTCAGCTCTGACTTTGCCACCCAGAGAAAGGGCAGGAGAAAGGCAACTGGGCCCTTCTCAGTCTGGGTTCAGGCCGGGACACATCATCAACATGCCATTGGTTGCAATTCTCATGGACTTTTGGAGGGATTGAGATAGACGGGGGCACAACTATTATGTCTTTCCTAGATTTCTCATCAGATTTCAACACCATCGACATGCTATATCCTTCTGGACTTATCTACTATTTCAACCCTAAGGGGTATGCAAGATGTTTTCATGGATTCCCCGCTTCCTGAGGTGCCATCAAGTCGTATGGATAGGTTTGTGAGTGATCAGTACCATGAGAAATTTACCTGGCAGAGGAGTTCAATGAATTGCTGCAGATTAAGAACTTTTGTAAGTTCAGCTGAAGAAGGATTGGCAGCCTGGGACTTCAACTCATCCTCTGCTTGCAGTTTTGACTTTGCCACCTGAAGAAAGGGCTGTGCAGGAAGACAGACACCTGGGCCCTTCTCAGATTTTATCTAATTTAAGAAAGGCGGGTTTCAGTTCGGGGCACAACACCAAAATGCCTTTGGTTGCAATTCTCATGGTCTTTTGGAGGGCTTGGGATAGACAGGGCACAACTATTTGTGTCTTTCCTGCTCTCTCATCAAATTTCAACACCATCGATTTGCTATATCCTTCTGGACCGGCTTTGGGGACTGGAAATGGGAGGCAATTTATTATGGTGGTTCTGTTTCTACTTTCAATTGGTGTGTGTAGAAGAGGAACCGAGTTCTGGCCCCTGAAATTGGGGTGCCTCAAGTCTCAAGCCTTTTGCTGCTGCTTTTCAACATCTACATGAAACTGCTAGGGGAGGCCATCCATCCTGTGATACCCAATTATGTACAGGTAGTCCTTGAGTGACAACATTTCAATCAGTGACCATTTGAAGTTACAAGGGCATTGAAAAACGTGACGTGGCCATTTTTCCCCTTGCAGCATCCCCAGGGTCATGTGATAAAACTTCAGAGAGTGAGAGGCCTTGCACACAGTTCATTAATGCCTTGCTCACCTCGTTTTGGCTTACTGCACCAGACCAATTGTAAATGGGAATCATGTGAAGTTACAACAGCGCTGATAAAATTGACTTATGACCATTTTTCACACCACCATTGCAGCATCCCCATTGTCACATCATCAAAATTCAGAAACATAGTAATTGATTTATATTTCTGACAGTTGCAGTATCTTGGGGTCATGCGATTATTTTTGGGGACTGAGCTGGTACACAACCTGGGGGTCCTCCAGACTCATGGCTCCTGCATGAGGAGATCTTGACCAGGGGAAGGGCTTTGCACAGATTTTCATCTGGTCTGCTAATTATGCCCTTTCCTGGACAAGGGAGTCTTTGCACAGTGGGTCACTTATGCCTTAGATCCCCTAAGCCCTGGGATAAGAAGGGTTGCCTCAACACAAGAAACTTGATTTGGAACCAGGTTTTTGTTTATATTTATTAAATTTATATGCCGCTAATCCTGCAGTTAATTTCCCCAACTTGACTCCTTGCAAGGAGAAAGATAACCGGTTTTGAGCAAGAATGTCACCTGACATAAACATAATTAGTAAGGCCAGAAGGCCAACTTCTAAATTGAACAAAAATAAGAATCATCTTTTTGAGATTCCCAGATCATCAAAATGCCATCAACTTTACTAGAAGTGTCCTGTGTTTGCAGGGCAAGTACATTTTAAATGCAGAGACTTTGCATTTTGCCACCTGCAACATACGGGGTTTATTGGTTTCTGTAATAAGGTTTTATTGCTGTAAACTACATGGACTCATATGAGTTGGGTTGCTATATACATTTTGTTACTGAATAAAAATAAATACATACTTATATCCCTGTTTTTTATAAGTAGAAATAACTCAAGGTGGCAAACATAAGTAATACAGATCATCCTATCCGATCCTTCTGTTCCTCATGTTTGATACTAAGATGTTTCACTAAAAGAACCTTCTTTCTAGCATATTCCTGCAGGTGCAGGGTTCACTTTTCGCATCGCTGAATGCCATTTTGCAGGCCCAAGGTTTGCATATCTTTGTTGATGGTGTCTTGCCATCTCTGTTTTGGATGCCCATGAGCTTTCCAGCCATTGGCCTCTAGTTGGCAGGAAGTCTTGGCCACGGTGGATGGTGCTGGTCTCTGGACATATCCACACCAGCAGTCAGCCTTCTCTCACTTTCTCTATAATTGGTGACACACCAAAATGCTGTCGAATAGTGTCATTTGTAATGTGGTCAAGGAGTTGCCCGATATCCAACGGAGCGTTCGGCATTTCCATGCCATGGAGATAGCTTTTGGTCCCAGTTGTTCAGTGCCATGCAGTGCTACAGGGCATATCTTCACTAAAAAGAATCATGCAAGAAATTAAATGGCAAATTGCTCAGCTGGCTTATAAATGAGAGACAAGAAACACGATTAAAGATTCCTCTACAGATATCAAATTTTGCCTCAAGTGCAATTTATTCTGTGTGGTAAGGGAGGAATTTTGTGCAAAACAATGTTTGTCTGCAACCTGGGTAGTTGAATGGTTACTCCCCTATATGTAACCTTACATGATTTATAAGGCTAGACCTAGTACTGAAATCTTTCCCACAATCCGGACATTCATACGGTTTCTCTCCTGTGTGAGTCCTCTGATGTATCACCAAATGGGAATTCCGACTGAAACTTTTCCCACATTCAAGACACTTATATGGTTTTTCTCCTGTGTGAGTCCTCTGATGTTTCACCAGGTTGGAATTATCCTGGAAACTTTTCCCACAATCTGAACATTTATATGGTTTCTCTCCAGTGTGAGTCCTCCGATGTCTCACCAGATTGGAATTCTGACTGAAACTTTTTCCACAATCTGGACACTTATATGGTTTCTCTCCTGAATGAGTCCTCTGGTGAATCACTAGGCTGGAATTCTGACTGAAACTTTTCTCACAATCTCGACACTCATATAGTTTTTCTCCTGTGTGAGTCCTCTGGTGTATCATTAGCTTGGAATTTTGACTAAAATGTCTCCCACTACCCGGATAATTATATAATTTCTCTCCTGTGTGAGTCCTCTTGTGCACCATCAAGCGAGACTTGTGAGTGAAACCCTTCCCACAATCACAACACTTATAGGGTTTCTCTCCTGTGTGAGTCCTCTTGTGTTCCAGCAGGCTAGAATTGTGAGCAAAACCCTTCCCGCAATCACAACACGTATATGGTTTCTCTCCTATATGAGTCCTCTGATGTTTCACCAGGTTGGAATTATCCTGGAAACTTTTCCCACAATCTGAACACTCATATGGTTTCTCTCCTGTGTGAGTCCTCTGATGTTTCACTAAATTAGAATTCTGACTGAAACGTTTCACACAATCTGGACACTTATATGGTTTCTCTCCTGTATGAGTCCTCTGGTGAATCACCAGGCTGGAATTCTGACTGAAACTTTTATCACAATCCAGGCACTCATATGGTTTTTCTCCTTTGTGAGTCCTCTGATGTTTCACCAGGTTGGAATTATCCTGGAAACTTTTCCCACAATCTGAACACTCATATGGTTTCTCTCCTGTGTGAGTCCTCCGATGTCTCACCAGATTGGAATTCTGACTGAAACCTTTCCCACAATCTGGACACTTATATGGTTTTTCTCCCGTATGAGTCCTCTGGTGAATCACCAGGCTGGAATTCTGACTGAAACTTTTCTCACAATCTGAACACTGATATAGCTTGTCTCCTGTGTGAGTCATCTGGTGTATCACTATCTTGGAATTCTGATTAAAATGTATCCAATCATCCGGACACTTATACAGTTTTTCTCCCATATGAGTCCTCTGGTGAATCACCAGGCTGGAATTCTGACTGAAACTTTTCTCACAATCCGGACACTCATATGGTTTCTCTCCTGTGTGAGTCCTCTGGTGTATCACTAGCTTGGAATTCTGACTAAAATTTCTCCCACAATCACAACACTTGTATGGTTTCTCTCCTGTGTGAATCCTCTTGTGTACCACCAGGCTAGAATTGTGAGTGAAACCCTTCCCACAATCACAACACTTGTATGGTTTCTCTCCTGTGTGAGTTCTTTGATGATCCACCAGGGTGGAATTCTGGCAGAAACTTTTCCCACAAACTGGACATTCATATGGTTTTTCTCCTGTGTGAATCCTCTGATGTGCCACCAGATTGGAATTCTGACTGAAACTTTTCCCACAATCTGGACACTTATATGGTTTCTCTCCCGTGTGAGTTCTTTTGTGTATCACCAGGTCAGAATTCTGTGTGAAGCTTTTTCCACAATCCAGACATTCATATGGTTTTTCTCCTGTGTGAATCCTCTTGTGTATCATCAGATCAGAATTCCGTGTGAAACTTTTCCCACAATCCGGACATTCATATGGTTTCTCTCCCGTGTGAGTCCTTTTGTGTATCACCAGTTCAGAATTCCGTGTGAAACTTTTCCCACAATCCATACATTCAAAGGGTTTCTCCCTAGTGCGAGTCCTCTTGTGTCTCACCAGATTGGTCTGCATGTTAAATCCTTTGCCACATTGGGGGTACTGATAGAGCTTGTCTTTTGTATTGGTCCTTCCAAGAATCATGAGGAAGATTTTTTTAGTAAATCTCTTGCCGCATTCCCAATATTTGTATGGGTTTTCATCAGCTATGATCTGTAATCTGTGTTTTTCCCACAATAGGCAGTCTGTGTGGTTTTTCACACACTGATATTCTTGGACTCTTCAGGAGGCCAAAAATATTTCTGATCTATTATTTGGAAGTTCTTTTATTCAAACCATTCTTTCCTTTGTGAAAGATTTTCATTAATATCTGTCCATTTTGGCTATCAAGGAAGCTTTTTTTCCCCCACTGACTTCCAGTTATTTCAACTTTTTTGTTATTATGATATTATCCCCTTTGACTTCTTAGATAATGTTTGCTTCAGTTCCACATACGCTATTTTTTCCAGCTCAAATCTTTGTTCTTGTTATTCTTTCATCTGCTGAGGAAGGAGAAGAGGTTTTACACTTTCTGGAGGAAATGGAAAAAAATGTTGATTGAAGGCTTGTCATTCTTTGTTGTCTAGAGTGCTCTTCTTGGCATCCTCCTTGTCTGTAAGATTCATATTAATGGGTTAGTTTCATTATTATTTAAAAATTTGCTGTAGGACATGTGAAAGCAGCAAAAAAAAAATCTAACCCTCATATATTACCATAAAGGAAGAAATATCAAAGTTCTAGTTTCAGCTCTAACATTAACTATGATTCATTTGGCATATAGAAGATTAACAGATCCAAATTCAAATATCAGCTCAATCACAAAATTCTGTTTTATGGGCTTGGGTCAATCACACATATATGCATGCCTAATTTTTTTTAAAAAACCCTCATTTATGTATAAAATCTATCTACATTTCAGTATGCAAAATGTCCTAGAAGTGCATTCTATTTTTTTGATCTAAATTTAGAAATGTGGGGACGCTAACAGACGAAACGGAATCCAAATCCTATGCAAGATTTAAATCGTCCATTTTACCCATGAGACCCCACACTTGCCAGGAAAACAACATGACAATAATATGTCAAGGAATCAAGAGACTGATTCCTTTTATATAAAATATAAAAAAATAAAGATTTTTTAAAAACTCATATGTCTCATATTCAGAATAGAGCTGAAAGAGTCCTTGTGGGTCTTCTAACCCAACCCCCTGCTCAAGCAAGAGAGCCTATTACCATTTCAGAGGCTGTTCCCTCTCTTCTTAAAAACCTCCAGCCATGGGGACCCCACAAGATCTGAAGGCAAAGCTGTTCCACTGCTTAATTGTCCTCACTGCTAGAAGTTTCTCCTTAATTCCAGGTTGCTTCTCTCCTTGATTACTTTTCCTCCATTGTTCCTTGTCCTGCCCTGTGGTTCTTTGGAGAATAAGTTTACCCCCTCTTTGGGGCAGACCCTCAAATACTGGAATACTGATGGGTTTCCATACATTGTTTCTTGTCCTGCCTTGTAAAAAAAGATGTTGAGACTCTAGAAAGAGTGCAGAGAAGAGCAACAAAGATGATTAGGGGACTGGAGGCTAAAATGTATGAAGAACCGTTGCAGGAACTGGGTATGACTAGTCAAATGAAAAGAAGGACTAAGGGGAGACATGATAGCAGTGTTCCAATATCTCAGGGGCTGCCACAAAGAAGAGGGAGTCAAGCTATTCTCCAAGGCACCTGAGGGCAGGACAAGAAGCAATGGGTGAAAACTCATCAAGGAGAAAAGCAACCTAGAAGGAAGGAGACATTTCCTGACAGTTAGAACAATCAATGGAGCAACTTGCCTCCAGAAGTTATGAATGCTCCAACACTGGAAGTTTTTAAGAAGAAATTGCATAACCATTTGCCTGAAGTGGTATAGGGCTTCCTGCCTAAGCAGGGGGTTGGACTAGAAGACCTCCAAAGTCCCTTCCAACTCTGTTCTTTTCTTATTCAAAACACAGACACGCAGAAATACACACCCATGAATATATATAGGTAGACAATCTGTGTGTGCTTTAGTGGGCAACATGTTTCAGAAGTGCATTCGCTCCAATTCTTTGATCTAATTTTAGAAAGGCGGGGCCACTAACAGATGAAATCGGGATCAAATCCTATGAAAGATTTAAAACATCCGCTTTGTCCTTGAAATCCCTCGCTTGCCAGGAAAGCAGCTGTCAATTAGGGAGGGAAAGAATATGCTGCAACAACCCACATGTTTCAGCCTTGTCACTTCTCTGCTTCCAGGCCGTGGAGGAATCCAAAGGACCCGACTTGCTCCCGGCTTCTCCTCTCACTTGCCCTCCACTCACCTCCCGGGAGCCGCTTCGACCCTCCAAGCAGCACGAGAGGCTCCTCCAACGCCATCACCCTCCCGCGGGTGACCCGGAAGAAGAAGTTTCCCTACCCTTCGCCTCCTCGCTTCTGCATCCTCTCTAGCAATCCACTACTCTATCTATCTAACGGAGCTTCTCAGTCACCCGGGTCATGGTTGTCCCAAAGGTGCTTTTTTTCTGCAGGGAGGGAACTGGATTGTTTTTTTCTTTAAAGACGTTTCGCTTCTCATCCGAGAAGCTTCTTCAGTTCTGACCGAATGGTGGGGAATGGAAGTATTTTTACTCCTTGCAGACAGCCAGGTCATTATAAATTCTTTGGGAAGACTAACACTATCGCAGGGGTCCCCAAACTTGGCAACTTTAAGACTTGTGGACTTCTCTCCCAGAATTCCTCCTCCAGTCATGTTTGCTTAGGAATTCTGGGAGTTGAAGTCCACAAGTCTTAAACTTGCCAAGTTTGGAGACCTCTGCTCTATCGTTTCCTCTCGTTCCAGTCCAGCCTCTCCCGCTTTCCGAGTAATGTGCCGCCGCTGTACCGTACCTGCTTCCTAGGCGCGAGTGTTGCTTCTTTGTAGATCGCCACCTAGCGCTATAAGGCTGAAAAACACGTTCGTTCTACTTATCTACTACTTCAACCCTAAGGGGGTTTGCAAGATGTTTTCACAGATTCCCTGCTTCCTGATGTGCCATCAAGTCGTATGGAAAGTTTTATGAGCTATCGATATGAGAAATTTACCAGGCAGAGGAGTTCAATGCGTTGCTGCAGATTAAGATCTTTTGTAAGTGCAGCTAGAGGGCCAAGAAAGGTTGGCAGCCTGGAAATTAAACTAATTCTCTGCTTGCAGCCCTAATTGTGCCAACCAGAGAAAAGGCTGTGCAGAAGAAAAACACCTGGGCCCTTCTCAGTCTGGATTCAGACAAGGGCACATCACCAAAATGGTACTGGTTTCAATTCTCATGGACTTTTGGAGGATTTGAAATAGACAAGGTACATTCATTTTTGCCCTCATAAACCTTTCATCAGGTTTCAATTCTGAGCCGGCTTTGGGGATAGGAAATGGGAGGCATTTTATTGTGGTAGTGCTACTTCTGGCTTCATGGCTGGTTCCATTGGGTATTGGTAAAAATTGTATTCTATCAGGGCCTAAATCTCACTAGAAAGCAGAATTCCTGACCAGCCTTCCTAATTTCCAGAGGAATCAAGATTCCAGCATTGAATATACCCAGGCAGCTTGGGAAAAACATATGGCGGTTAATAGTTTGTTGAAAGCTAATCTAAAGTGTCCTGCGATGTAGTCATTGACTCTCAATTCCTTTCCCAGACTCAGAAAGGAGCAGGCCTTGAAACCACCCACTTGGTTGCAACTCTTACCTGTTGGCCTACTTGCCTGGGACAATGGCAACTGGAACTTCCAGGATTGCCCTCACTAAGCAATGTGGTCACGCGATGTCACTTTTTATAACCATTGTATAGCAATGGAAATCGTGGCACCAATTCCTGTCGCAAGGCAAGAAATACCTATACTTTTTTACAAGCCCAGGAGGGGGCTGGAAGAGTCATTTCCCCCCTTCTGGATAGCTGTCATCCTGGCAGGATTTATACCTCCAATAGCATTTGTTATCCATAATAAAATCATGAGATGTTTTCCTAGCAGAGCAGTTCAAGGCATTGCTGCAGATTAAGATCTTTTGTAAGTGCAGCTGAAGAGGGCAATGAAAGGTTGGCAGCCTGGGACTTCAACTCACCCTCTGCTTGCAGCTCTGACTTTGCCACCCAGAGAAAGGAATGACACTGGATCCTTCTCAGTCTGAGTTCAGGCCGGGGCCCAACACCAAAATGCCATTGGTTGCAATTCTCATGGACTTTTGGAGGGCTTGGGATAGCCGGGGCACAACTTTCATAGTCTCATATGAAAATTCTGGCCCCTGAAATTGGGGTGCCTGGGGTCTCAAGCCACTTGCTGCTGCTTTTCAACATCTACATAAAACTGCTAGGGGAGGCCATCCATCCATCCATCCTATGATACTCAATTATGTACAGGTAGTCCTTGATTGACAACATTTCAATCAGTGACCATTTGAAGTTACAAGGGCATTGAAAAAGGTGACGTGGCCATTTTTCACCTTGCAGCATGCCCAGGGTCATGTGATCAAACTTCAGAGAGTGAGAGGCCTTGCACATAGGTCATTAATGCCTTGCTCACCTCATTTTGTCTTATTGCCCCAGATTAATGGACCAACTAGAAACCTCATCTGGTCCGAACGCAGTAACCCACACAATGAGGGCCCCTAGGTTGCCCATATAACATATTTGTCACACAAGCTGCACTGGATTTGTTTTTTAAGGTGCAATTGAAGATGCTGGTCATCAGCTTTACAGCTATTTATTATTATATACCACCCCATAGTACTTTATAGCTCTCTCGGTTTGTAGTCTCAGAATATTGTCCCCAACAATCTGGGTCCTCATTTTACCCATCTCAGGATGAAAGTCCGAACTACAGGCAGTGGGAAGAGTTAGCTGGCAATACTGCATTCTAACCACTGAGCCACCAGGGCACCTGACACTAGTTTCCCACCTTTTATTATTTTCTCATCTATTTGTTCTATCAAGTCAGATAGGGTGGGCACATTCCTAGCCCCCTTGCCTTAAATATTACCATCTGATAGAAGCTAGGAAGTGTGTCTTTTCTGTTGCAGCTCCTGTCCTATCAGACACCCTTCCCCTGAGGTTTGGCAGGACTTTATCCTCCTGGTCTTCCGTAAAGGATTTAGCTTTTCCACTAAGCACTGCAATAAGAAGAGGCGCCTGCACACCAGAAGTTTGATTTGGAGCCAGGTTTTTGTTTTTATGCATTTAGTTTTAATACTGTCTAAGTTAATTATTGATTGGGAGCCAACCTGAGTGTGTTATACCATGGATACATAAAATATTTTAAATAAATCAGAAGGAAAAGATCAATCTGGAAAATGGCTCTGCTGAGGCTGCCCATTTGCAGATTGCTTGAGCCACTGAAGGTCTATGCATATATTTATCAAATTTATATGCCGCAACTCCTGCGGTGAACTTCTTCAATCTAACTCCTTGCATAGAGAAAGATAACCAGATTTGAGCAAGAATGGCACCAGGCATGAACATAATTAGTAAAACCAGGAGGCCTGGTTGACTTCTAATTTGAACAAAAGGAAGAATCATGTTTTTTGAATTCCCAGACTATCCGAATGCCATCAACCTTGCTGTAAGTGCCCTGTATTTGCACATAAACATTAAATACAGAGGCTTTGCATTTTGTAATATATGGGAGTTATTGGCTTCTGTATTAAGATTTTATTACTGTAAACCATGTGGAGTTATCATTAGTGGGGCTGTCATACACATTTTCATGCTAAGTAAAAAAAAAAACATACATGTTTATATCCCCTTTTATTATATGTAGAAATAACTCGGGGCATCAAATTTACTCTGGCCGAGCATAACAGTTCCCCTTGACTCCCTGATAAGGAATGACCTCACTGGGCCAGAGAAAGAAAGGTCAGATAAGGTTAGAGAAAGGAAAGAGAAAGGAAGAAGAAAGGAAGAAGACAGAAAGAAAAAGGAAACTCAAATCGGATTAAAGGCCTACAGGCTAAAACATATGAAGAATGGTTAGAAAAACTGGACATGGCTAGTGTAGTGAACTAGGGGTGACATGATAGCAGTCTTCCAATACTTGAGAGGCTACCACAGAGAGGAAGGGGTCAAACTATTTTCTAAAGCACCCGAAGGCCAGACAAAGAATAATGGATGGAAACTGAACAAGGAGAGACTCAACCTGGAATTAAGGAAAAATTTTCTGACAGTGAGAACAATCAACCAATGGAACAGCTTAGCCTTCAGAAGTTGTGAGTGCTTCATCACAGCAGCTTTCAAGAAGAGACATGACTGCCACTTGTCAGAAATGGTATAGGATAACATGCTTGAGCAATGGATTGGAGTAGATGACATACAAGATCCCTTCCAACTCGTTATACTATTCTATTCCACTCTCATGTTTGATACTAAGACAAGTTTCATTAAAAGGAATCATACAAGAAATTAGTTAATTGTTGAGCTAGGTTTTGAATGAGAAAAAAAACAAAATTCAATACTCCTCTAAACACATTAAATTCTGCCTCAGGTGGAATTTCTTATGCGTGATAAGGGAGGAATTTTGTATGAAACACAGTCTGCAATCTGGGTAGTTGAATGATTACTCTCCTATGTGTAACCTTACATGATTTATAAGGCTAGACCTAGTACTGAAATCTTTCCCACAATCAGGACATTCATAGGGTTTCTCTCCTGTGTGAGTCCTCCAATGTATCACCAAATTGGAATTCCAGCTGAAATTTTTCCCACATTCAAGACACTCGTATGGTTTTTGTCCAGTATGAGTCCTCTGGTGTTTCACCAGGTAAGAATTCTGACTGAAACTTTTGCCACAATCCGGACACTGATATGGTTTTTCTCCTGTGTGAATTTTCTGGTGCGTCACCAGATTGGCATTCCGAGTGAAACTTTTCCTACAATCTGGACACTCATACAGTTTCTCTCCTGTGTGAGTCTTCCAGTGTATCACCAAAGTGGAATTCCGACTGAAACTTTTCCCACATTGGAGACATTCATATGGTTTTTCTCCTGTGTGAGTCCTCTGATGTATCACCAGGTCAGAGTTTCGAATGAAACTTTTCCCACAATACAGACATTCATATAATTTTTCTCCTGTATGAGTCCTCTGGTGTAAAACCAGGCCAGAATTCCGAGTGAATTTTTTCCCACAATCCAGACACTGATACTGCTTGTCTCCAGTATGAGTTCTCTGATGTACCACCAGGTGAGAATTCCGATAGAAACTTTTCCCACAATCTACACATGTATATGGTTTCTCTCCCGTGTGAGTCCTCTGGTGTTCTACCAGATGGGAATTCCATCTAAAACATTTCCTACAATCAGGGCACTCATACGGTTTTTCACCTGTGTGAGTTCTCTGATGTTCCACTAGGTGGGAATTCTGACAGAAACATTTCCCACAATATAGACACTCGTATGGTTTTTCTCCTGTGTGAGTCCTCTGATGTTTTACCAGGTTGGAATTATCCTGGAAACTTTTCCCACAATCCAAACACTCATATGGTTTTTCTCCTGTGTGAGTCCTCCGATGTCTCACCAGATTGGAATTCTGACTGAAACTTTTCCCACAATCTGGGCACTCATATGGTTTCTCTCCCGTGTGAGTCCTCTGGTGTATCACCAACTCAGAATTCCATGTGAAACTTTTCCCACAATCAGGACATTCAAAATGTTTCTCTCCAGTGCAAGTCCTCTTCTGTCTTACCACATTGGCGTGCATTGTAAATTTTTTCTTACATTGGGAGCACTGGTAGAACTTCTCTGTAGTGTGGGTCCTTTCATCAATCATGAGGAAGCTTTTGGGAATAAAGCTCTTGCCGCATTCCAAACATTTCTATGGCTTTTCATTTGGTGGATCCTCTTATGCATAGTCAGCTGTGAACTACAATCTGTTTTTTCCCCACATTAAACTGACTGTTCTTTTTCCAACACTGATATTATTGGATTTTTGTGGAGACCAAAAATATTTCTGATCTCTTACTTGGAGTTTCTTTGACTGAAGCCATTATTATCTTCCTCAAAGGCTTTAAAGAATGCCTGTCCAATTTGGCTATCTAAGCGACCTTTTCCCTTCCATGACTTCCAGGAATTTCCCACTTTTCCTTTAGTTGGAAATTATCCTCCTTGCCTTCTTATGTAATATTTTCTTCAGGTGCATATTCTCTATTTTTTCCATCTCAAAAGTTTGTTCTTGTTATTCTCTCCCTTGTCTCTCATCTGCTGAGGAATAAAAAGTGGTTTTCAGTTTCCAGAGGAAGTAAAAAAAAATTTTGATGGCTTCTTTTCCTTTTTAAAGCTGCTTCTCAGTTTCTGTTTTCCACAGTAATCGTCTTGACATCTTTATCTGTAAGAATCATATCAATGAGTTAGTTTCATTATTGTCTAAAAAATGGCTGCAGAACATGTGAAACAGGAAAACCACCTGCATTTAACATGAAAAAAAAAACACTAGTTTAAGCTCTAACATTAATTATGATTCATTTGGCATATAGAAGGCTAGCAAGATCCAAGTTCAAATATCAAATCAATTATAATATTCTCTTTTTGGCTTGGATAGATAACACAAATACGCACGCCTATTCACACAGAAATAAAAACCTATGAATTTAAATATGTCCAAAATGTCCCAAAAGTGCATTCACTGAAACTTTTAATTTAAACCTGCAAAAGTAGGGACAATAACAGATTGAAATGGTGCCCAAATGCTATGCAAGATTTAAAGCATCCGCATTGCCCATGAAACTGATGGGCACTTAGTAAGAAATATAGAAAACTTATAAAGATTTATTTAAATCTCCCAGCAGAAAATTAATCACAGGTAGCAGTTTTAAGTCGTGCAGCCCCAGAGGAATAAAATTCGGGGAGGGGAAGAATATGCAGCAGCAGCCAACACGTTTCACCCTCGTTGCTTCCTCTCCCACTTCCCCGCCGTGGAGGAACCCAAAGGGTCCGATTTGCTCCCTGCTTCTCCTCCGACCTGCCCTCCACTCACCTCCCAGGAGCCGCTTCGATCCTCCAAGCAGCACAAGAGGCTCCACCAACGCCATTATTCTCCCGTGGCTGAGCCGGAAGAGGAAATTCCTCTGCCTTTCGCGTCCTCTCCTTTACAACCTCTTCTAGCAATCCATTACTCTATCATTTCAACCCGTTCAATCTCAACTTCTGCCCCTTCCCTAGAACAGAGTTTCCAACCTTGGCAACTTTAAGACTAGTGGACTTCAACTCCCAGAATTCTTCTTGGGAGTTGAAGTCCACAAGTCTTAAAGTTTCCAAGGTTGGAGATCCCTGCCCTAGAATAGCTCAGTCGCCGTTTTACCGAGTGTTACCACTCTATAGATCGCCATCTAGCGACATAAGGCGGAAAAACATGCTCGTTCTACCTTTAAGGCGTTTGAAGATGTTCTCACTGATTCCGGGCTTCCTTAAGTGCCATAAAGTCCTATTCGACTCCCAACGGTAGCTTTTCTCCCTGAGGCTCCATCCCAAACTTTTTCTTTCAGGTTCCTTCCATGTCCCTGGAGCTGAGCCCGAACTTTTGTTTGCGAGGAAGGGCCACTAAATCATAGATAACATACTCAAGAGTTGGAAGGGACTTTGTAGGTCATCTAGTCCAACCTCCTCCCCTCCTGCCCAAGCAGGAGACCCTACATCATTTTTGACAAGTGGCAATCCAATCTCTCCCTGAAAGTCTCAAGTGATGATGCTCCCACAATTTGTGAAGGCTAAGCTGTTCCATTGTTTGATTGTTCTCAATGTCAGAAAGTTTCTCATTTCCAGGTTAAATCTCTCCTTGTTCAGTTTCCATCCATTATTCCTTGTCTGGCCTTCAGGTGCTTTAGAAAATAAGCTTGACCCCTTCCTCTCTGTGGCAGCCCCTCAAATACTGGAAGACTGCTATCATGTCTCCCCTGGTCCTTCTCTTCACTAGACTAGCCATGCCCAGTTTCTCTAACTGTTATTCATATGTTTTCGTCTCCAGTCCCCTAATCATCCTGGTTGCTCTTCTCTGAACTCTTTCTAGTGTCTCAACATCTTTTTTATAGTGTGGTGACCAAAACTGGATGCAACACTCTAGGTGTGGTCTTACTAAGGATTTATAAAATTACATAGACTTCTGCAAAGCCTTTGATTCAGTGGTACATGACAAACTACTGCTAAAACTAAACTCTTACGGCATTTCCAGATCCCTTCGTAAGTGGATTACTGCATTCCTGTCAAACAGGCAACAAAGAGTAAAAATAGGGAGTGCTTTATCAAAACCTGCTCCAGTTAACAGCGGTGTCCCCCAAGGCAGCGTTCTAGGACCCACACTCTTTATATATAAATGACCTTTGTGATCACCTTATAAGCAACTGCATCCTATTCAACACCACCGACAATGCTACTGCTCTTCAAAGTGACCTTGATTATGTGTCTGAATGGTCAAACAATTGGCAACTCCAAATCTCGACCAACAAATGCTCTGTCCTACATATTGGCAAAAAAAAATCAGCACACCAAATACAAACTAGGCGGATATGACCTCATTGATGACCCTCACTCTGTCAAAGACCTACGAGTACTCATATCTAATGACCTAAGCGCCAGAGCTCACTGTGACAGCATTGCCAAAAAGGCATTAAGAGTTGCAAATCTAATCTTTCGAAGCTTCTCCTCTGGAAATATTGAATTGCTAACTAGGGCATACAAAACCTTTGCTAGACCAATACAGCTCATCTGTCTGGAATCCGCACTGTATATCAGACATTAATACAATTGAGCGAGTCCAGAAGTATTTCACGAGAAGAGTATTACACTCCTCTGCTCGCAACAGAATACCCTATAATATCACCAGACTTGAAATTTTGGGCTTGAACAATCTTGAACTATGCTGCCTATGATTGGACTTAAGTGTAGTATACAAAATTATCTGCTACAATGTCCTACCAGTCAATGACTACTTCTGCTTCAACCGCAACAATACAAGAGCACATAATAGATACAAACAATGTTAACAGCTCCAAACTTGATTGAAGAAAGTATGACTTCTGCAATAGAGTGGTCAATGCCTGGAATGCACTACCTGACTCTGTTGTTACATCCTCTAAGCCCCACTCCTTTAACCTCAAACTATCCATTATTGACCTCACCCCATTCCTAAGAGATCTGTAAGGGGTGTGCATAAGTGCACCATTCGTGCCTCCCGTCCCTGTCCTTGTCCTCTCTTAATCGTACCTATTTTCTTAATCGTACCTATTCTTACTCATGTTTATACTTATACCTATTATTTTGTAAGCGATTGACAAATCAAAATAAATAAATAAAAATAAAAATAAAGTGGTGTTAGGTACCTCATTTGATCTCGATTGTATGCCTCTATTAATGCAATTTAGGATTGCATTAGCTTTTTTGGCTGTTGCTGCACACTGCTGGCTCATATTTAGCTGGTTGTCCAGCATGACTCCAAGATCCCTATCACAATAATTGCTATTAAGCCTGGTTTCACCCAGTCTATATGTGTACTTTTGGTTTTTCTTGTCTAAGTGTAGGATTTTACTTTTCTTTACATTGAAGTTAATTCTGTTAGATACAGTCCAGTGTTCTAGTCTGTCAAAATCCATCTGGATCTTGAGCCTATCTTCTTGGGTGTTAGCTATTCCTGCCAGCTTAGTATCATCTGCAAATTTGGTAAGTTCCCCTTCTATTCCCTCATCTAAGTCGTTAATAAAGATATTGAAGAGTACTGGGCTTAAGATGGAACCTTGTGGCACCTCACTGCTTACTTCCCTCCATGTAGACTTAGACCTATTACTCATTGAGAACGGTTTGTCAGCCAGTTGCGAATCCATCTGGTGGTGGTGCTATCTATCCCACTGACGGAAATACACACAGATTTTCTACATACATAAATTCATAGATGTGTATTTGTGTGTATTTCTGCCTGCGTATCAGATCAGAGCCGGAAGGGATCTTGGAGGTCTTCTACTCCAACCCCCTGCTGAAGCAGGAAACCCTTTACCATTACAGATAGGAGGCTTCCAGTTTACTTCCAGTAATGAACATCTTCAAACGCCTTAAAGAAGAACGAGCATGTTCTCCCGCCGTACAGTATGTCACTAAATGGCGGTCTATACGCGGCCAGTTCAGGAGAGGCAGAGGTATACTATCTAGGAAAGGAGCAAAGGTTGGGCTTCAACGGGTTGATACGATAGAGTACTGTATTCCTGTATTCCTTTATTGATTCGCCCAAGGCCGTATTCCTAGAGAGGATGTGGAGGAGAGGCGAAAGAGGAACTTCCTCTTCCGGCTCAGCCACGGGACGTTGATGGCGTCGGCGGAGCGTTTTGGATCGTTTCGAGAGTCGAAGCAGCTCCTGGGGGGTGAGTGAAGGGCAGGTCGGAGGAGAAGCCGGGAATAAGTCGGGCCTTTTGGGTTCCTCCATGGCAGGGAAGGGAGAAGAATGGAAAGATATGGGCTTCTGCTGCATATTCTTTTCCTTCCCAAATTTTATTCCTCTGGCTGCACGATGTAATACTACTGCTGACTGATTTTCTGCTGGAAAATGGGAGATTTATATGTTTTTTATATTTCTTACTAAGTGCCCATCAGTTTCATGGGCAGTGCGGATGCTTTAAATCTTGCATAACATTTGGACATCATTTCATCTGTTATTGTCCCCACCTTTGTAAATTTAAATAAAAAGTTTCAATAAATGCACTTTTGGGATATTTTGGACACTGATACACATTGATTGCCTACATATGTAAATTCATAGGTTTTTATTTCTGTGTGAATAGGCGTGCATATTTGTGTGATCTATCCAAGCCAAAAAGAGAATATTATAATTGATTCGATATTTGAACTTGGATCTTGCTAGCCTTTTATATGCCAAATGAATCATAATTAATATTACAGCTTAAAAAAACTATTTAGTGTTTGTTTTTTCATGTTAAATGCGGGTGGTTTTCCTGTTTCACATGTTCTGCAGCCATTTTTTAGACAATAATGAAATTAACTCATTGATATGATTCTTACAGACAAAGAAGATGCCAAGAAGATTAATGTGGAAAACAGAAACTGAGAAGCAGCTTTAAAAAGGAAAACAAGCCATCAAACAATTTTTTTACTTACTTTGGAAACTGAAAACCACTTTTCATTCCTCAGCAGATGAGAGACAAGGGAGAGATTAACAAGAACAAACTTTTGAGCTGGAAAAAATAGAGTATATGGACCTGAAGAAAACATTATACAAGAAGGCAAGGAGGATAATTTCCAACTGAAGAAAAAGTGGGAAATTCCTGGAAGTCAGTGGAAAGGAAAAGATCGCTTGTATAGCCAAATTAGACAGACATTATTTAAAGTCTTTGAGGAAGGAAATAATGCCTTAATCAAAGAAACCCTAAGTAAGAGATCAGAAATTTTCTTGGTCTCCACAAAAATCCAATAATATCAGTGTTGCAAAAAAAAGAAAAACAGCTTAATGTGGGGGAAAAAAACAGATTGTAGATCACAGCTGACTATGCATTAAGGTAAAGGTTTCCCTTGCACATATGTTCTAATCGTTTCCAGTTCTAGGGGGCAGTGCTCATCTTCGTTACAAAACCAAAGAGCCAGCGCTGTCCAAAGACGTCTCTCAGGTCATGCGGCCGACATGACTAAATGCTGAAGGTGCACAGAATACTGTTACCTTCCCACCAAAGTGGTCCCTATTTTTCTACATGCATTTTTACATGCTTTCAAACTGCTAGGTTGACAGAAGTTGTGATAAGAAACGGGAGCTTACTCGGTTAGGTGGCACTAGTGATTCAAACCGCCTAACTGCCGACTTTTCAAATTGACAAGCTCAGCGTCTTAGCCACTGAGCCACCATATCCCTGATAATGCATAAACGTCATGCATAAGAGGATTGACCAAATGAAAAGCCATAGAAATGTTTGGAATGTGGCAAAAACTTACTCCAAAAAGCTTCCTCATGATTGATGGAAGGACCCATACTAAATAGAAGCTCTACCAGTGCTCCCAATGTGACAAAAGATTTATAATGCACGCCAATGTGGTGAGACAGAAGAGGACTTACACTGGAGAGAAACATTTTGAATGTTCTGATTGTGGGAAAAGTTTCACATGGAATTCTGAGCTGGTGATACACCAGAGGACTCACACGGGAGAGAAACCATATGAGTGTCTGTATTGTGAGAAAAGTTTCACTCAGAATACCAGCCTGGTGATACACCAGAGGACTCACACGGGAGAGAAACTGTATGAGTGTCCGGATTGTGGGAAAAGTTTCAGTAAGAATTTCAATCTGTTGGAACACCAGAGCATTCACACAGGAGATAAACCATATGAGTGTCTGGACTGTGGGAAACATTTCAGTCGAAATTCCTACTTGGTGGAACACCAAAGAACTCATAGAGGAGAGAAACCATATAAGTGTCCTGATTGTGGGAAAACTTTCTGTCGGAATTCTCACCTGGTGGTACACCAGAGAACTCATATAGACAACAAACCATATGAGTGTCAGGACTGTGGGAAATGTTTCACTCAGACTTCCAAACTCGTGGTACACCAGAGGATTCACACGGGGGAGAAACCATATGGGTGTGAGGAATGTGGAAAAAGTTTCACTCAAAATTCCAAGCTGTTGAGACACCAGAGAACTCACATGGAAGAGAAGCCATATGAGTGTCTGTACTGTGGAAAAAGTTTCACTCAGAATGCCAGCCTGGTGATACACCAGAGGACTCACACGGGAGAGAAACCATATGAGTGTCAGGATTGTGGGAAAAGTTTCACTCAGAATTCCAACTTGGTGACACATCAGAGGATTCACACAAGAGATAAACCATATGAGTGCCTGGATTGTGGGAAAAGTTTCAGTCGAAATTCCCACCTGGTGGAACACCAAAAAACTCACACAGGAGAGAAACCATATAAGTGTCCTGATTGTGGGAAAGGTTTCTTTTGGAATTCTAAGCTGGTGGTGCACCAGAGAACTCACACAGGTAACAAACCATATCAATGTCTGGATTGTGGTAAAAGTTTCAATTGGAATTCTGCCCTGGTGATACACCAGAGGACTCACACAGGAGAAAAACCATATGAGTGTCTGGAGTGTGGGAAAAGTTTCATTCAGAATTATGAATTGGTTATACACCAGAGGACTCACTCAGGAGAAAACCCGTATGAGTGTCCGGATTGTGGGAAAAGTTTCAGTAAGAATTTCAATCTGGTGCAACACCAGACCATTCACACAGGAGATAAACCATATGAGTGTTTGCACTGTGGGAAACATTTCAGTCGAAATTCCTATCTGGTGGAACACCAAAGAACTCATACAGGGGAGAAACCATATAAGTGTCCTGATTGTGGGAAAACATTTGGTCGGAATTCCCATCTAGTGGTACACCAGACATCTCATACAGGGAACAAACCATATGAGTGTCCGGACTGTGGGAAACGTTTCACTCAGACTTCCAAACTTGTGGTACACCAGAGAACTCATATAGGCAATAAACCATATGAGTGTCCAGACTGTGGAAAACATTTCATCCAGAATTGCAACCTGGTGAAACACCAGAAAACTCACACCAGAGAAAATCCATATGAGTATCTGGAGTGTGGGGAAAATATTCATTCAGAATTCCAAGCTGGTGATACACCAGAGGACTCATACAGGTGCGAGACTGTAAAGAATGTTCGGATTGTGGGAAAGATTTCAGTAGTAGGTCTAGCCTCATCAATCATGTAAGGTTACATGGGAGAAACCATTTTAATGCCAAGATTGTTGATAGTGTTTCACACAAAATTCCTATCATACCATAGATACTCCACAAGGTGTAATTTGATGTGTGTAGGTGAATCTTGAATATCATTTCTGATTTCTCATTGCAAGATATTTTTAATCAAACATGTCTTAGTATTAAACATGAAGGAGGAGATCTGTGTTGGGATGTCCAAGCCCTTTCTGAGCTCCCTTTCTCTGGCCCAGTGCTGTTGTTCCCTTCCATACAGGGATGACAGGTGAAGGCCTATGGTGGGCCAGCGAATGAAACCCACCCAGCAACAAAATTGTCTCAGTTAAGAAACAGAAATGAGCACTGCCTCTTAGAATCAGACATGACCGAAGAGAGGAAACCTTTAGGAGGAAAAAGGCTGCCAAATTTTATTGGAAATAGTTCCTATAAATGGAATGGATCTGGATGCAGTACTCTAGGTGTCTTACTAAGGCTTTATACCACTCTATAAAATCTTAGTAAGACTACACCTAGAGTACTGTATCCAGTTTTGGTCACCACACTATAAAAAAGATGGTGAGACTCTAGAAAAAGTACAGAGAAGAGCAACCAGGATCATTAAGGGACTGGAGACTGAAACATGAAGAACGGTTACAGGAACTGGGCATGGCTGGTCTAGAGAAGAGAAGGACCGGGGAGACAGGATAGCAGTCTTCCGATATTTGAGGGGCTGCCACAGAGAGGAAGGGGTCAAACTATTTTCTAAAGCACCCAAAGGCCAGACAAGGAATAATGGATGGAAACTGAACAAGGAGAGATTTAACCTGGAAATAGGGAGAAACTTTCTGACAGTGAGAGCAATCAACCAATGGAACAGCTTTGCCTTCAGAAGTTATGGGAGCTTCATCACTTGAGACTTTCAAGAAGAGATTGAACTGCCATCTGTCAGAAATGGAATAGGGTCTTCTGCTTGGGCAGGGGGTTGGACTAGATGATCTACAAGGTCCCTTCCAACCCTGATTATCATCTGTTAAATAGTTTATGGCAAATAGTTCCCATAGGGCTGGAGCTGCAGTAAAAAAAGTTCATTTCCTAGCCCTATCAGTGAAATTTAAAGGAATGGACAAGGAGCGTGCCCTTCCCATCTCAACAAGTAGAACAAGTCGATACAAAAATAATAAAGGTGGGAGAATAATGACAGGTGCCCTATTGGCACAGTGCTTAGAATTGCCAGCTGACTGCCCACAGCCTGCAATTTGATCCTGATGGGGCTTGAGGTTGACAGCATTCCATCCTAGTGAAATCTGTAAAATGAGGACCCAGTTTGTTGGGTGCTATATGCTGAATCTGTAAGCCAAGCCTGCTATAAAGCATTCTGTGGTGTTATGTGTGTCTAAATGCTATTGCTATAATAAAGAAATGGCTTTAAAGGGGATGACCAGTAACTTGAATCGTACCTGTAAAGAAAACAATCCAGTGCAGCTCTCGTCACAAGGATGTTACACAGGCAATCTAGGGACTCTCCATTACTGTGTGTGCTGCTGCTGCGTTCTGGACCATTTGAATTTTTTGGGTGGTCCACTGCAGTGATCCAAATAGGTGACCCAAGGCATGCTCAAGGCTTCCTGGTTCAGAAAAGGGGTACAATTTGCATACTAGCTGAATCTGCATAGCCCCTCCCCCATATATGTCCATCTGAAGCAGGAGCTGTGAATCCAGGAAGACCTTCAAATTGTACACCAGCTCAGTCCAGGGAAGTAGCAGTCTGTCCAGTGTCAAAGATGAAAGTGGGGGAGGGGAGGTAAAAAAACCATGAATGCTCCATCTTGCCAGGTACTTGAGCAATACTGCCAGAGCATCATCTCTTGTCGGGATGGAGATATTTAATGGGGTATCATAAGATGGATAGCCTCCTTGGGTGGTTTCACGTAAATGTTAAAAAGGAGGAGCAAAAGGCTTAAGTCCCAGGCCACCCCATATTGCAGGGGTCTGGGATTCAGCAGCTCCTCTTCTACCCAGCAAGGTGGAACCAGCCAGGAAGCTAGAAGAAAATTCACCGTAACCCTTAATGAATTTATTAAAAGTGACATCACACGACCACATCATTTAATGAGGGTAATTCCAGCAGTTCCGCTTATTATCTCTCCAGGACCATGTGGGTCATTTGGGGACCTCATGTGATTTGGATGTAGGAAGAAATAGCTGTCCCAGGCAAGCAAGCCAGTAGCTGAGAGCTACAGGCAAGTACGTGGTTTCTAGGCCTGCTCCTTTCTGGGCCTGGGAGAGGAATTGAGAGCCAACTGCTAAAACCCAGGATTCTTTAGATCAGTTTTCTACAAACTAGTGCCCTCCAAAGATTTTGATCAAGCTGCCTGGGGATATTCAATGGTGGAAACTTAACACCTCTGCAAACCTAGAAGGCAGCTCAGAGAAATTCTGCCCTCTAAGTGAGATTTAGGCCTTACAAGAATGCAGAAGGAAAAATAAAATCTTGTTTATTTATTTATTTATTATTTAGATTTATATCTAGATGGGTTTGGAAGCAATGTGGGTGGGCGCTTCAATTTTTTTGTCCCATATTTCGTTCTATTAATGGGATGAAGATGGCAATCGTTTCAGGCTGCACATACAAACAAGACCTTATCAACTTTTATGATGCAGCACCTGAGGAACTCCTGCTCAGGGACTAAGCTCCTGGGAGGTAAGTGAAGGGCAGGTCGGAGGAGAAGCTGGGAGCAAGTTGGGCCCTTTGAGTTCCTCCACAGGATAGAAATGAGAGGAAGCAATGAGGTTGAAAACATGTGGGCTGCTGCTGCATATTTGTTCTCTCCCTACATGTTATTTACACTTATACGGCATAGTTTAAAATTGCTGCCTGTGATTTTTTTGCTTAGAAAAATGCTTGATTCCTCGACATGTTGTTTTCCTGGTAGGTGAGGAGTTTCGTGGGCAAAGTAGATGCTTTAAATCTCGCATAGGATTTGGGCACCATTTTGTCTGTTAGTGTCCCCATCTTTCTAAAAGCAAATTTTAAAAATTGAGAAAATGCACTTCTGGCATGTTTCAATCAAGTATTACATGAAGAGAGAGGTAGATATGAAAAAAAAATTAAATCTCCCAGATGTCAAAGAATCCTTGTAGTTTTCTGGCCCGATCCTCTGCTCAAGCAAGAGAACCTATACCATTTCAGATAAGTGGTTGCCCAGTCTCTTAAAAACCTCCAGGGATGAAGCAGCCATGCCTGAAGGCGTAGCTGTTCCCTAGTTAATTCTCCATTAGGAAGTTTCTCCTTAATTCAAGGTTGCTTGTCTCCTTGATAAATTTCCATTCGTGGTTTTTTGTCCTGCTTGCTTTATTGGAAAATAAATTGACCCTTCCCCCTCTTTGTGGCAGCTCCTTAAATACTAGAATACTGCTATCATGTCCCCACTAGTCCTTTTCTCTAGACTAACCAAACCCAAACCCTGCAACCATTCTTCATATGTCCCCTTTCAATATTAGTCTCTCCCATTTCCAAGCAAAAAAAATCACAGGCAGCAATTTTAAACCATGCAGCTTAAGGGTAATAACATTTGGGGAGAGAGAATATGCAGCAGAAGCCCATATCTTTCATTCTTGTTCCTTGCTCGGCTTCCCACCGTAGAGGAACACAAAGGGCCCGACTTGCTCCCGGCTTCTCATCCGACCTGCCCTCCACTCACCTCTTAGGAACCGCTTCAACCCTAAGAGCAGGACTTCAACTCTCCACGACTCCATCTTCTCATGGCAGAGGCAGAAGAGGAAATTCCTCCTCGACATCCTTTCTACCAATACTATCTGGTTTTAACGCCCTGCGCCCCCTTCGGTTGAATGTCGGATCTCAGCCACCAGGGAGGCCCCTATTGACGGATTGCCAGATGCTCATATTGTGTTAAGAGCTCCACCTAGTGATGTGAGGCTGAAAATACACACATTCTATATCAGGAGTTTCTAAGGTATTTTTGTTTTTTTTTAAATGAAGTGCCGTTTTCCACTCTTAGCCATCACATTCATAACTTTTCTCCAGGACGATCTAGCCCTAGTCCAGTGGTGGCTAACCTTTTTGGGCTTCTGTGTCAAAAATTGTGCATGCACCAGCGTGCACACACTTGCGTGCCAGCAGCCAGAATGCAATATGCGCCCCACTCCCAACGCCCCCTGTGCATGCGTGTGCAACCCCCCCCGCCATCCCCTTACCTGCACTGCGCCTCACAGCTGATTTTTTGGCTGGTTTGAGGCCTTTTTCGGCCTCCCAGAGGCTTGGAAAAAGCCTCTGCAAGGCTTTGCAGGCCAAATTATAGGCCTGTTTCGTTACTTCCGGTATTACAGGAAGTGATGAAATGGGCCTATAATTCGTCCTGAAAAGCCTTGCAGAGGCTTTTTCCAAGCCTTTGGGAGGCTGAAAAAGACCTCAAACCAGCCAAAAAATCAGCTGTGAGGCTCACGCATGCCCAGTGAGGTAAGTTTGCCTGCGGCTTGTGTGCCAGCACAAGTAGCTCTGTGCCACACGTGCCATAGGTTCGCCATCACAGCCCTAGTCTCTCCTTTGGGTCTTGGACACCCACATCATCACTGCAACTGAGCCTGGAGCTCCTTTTGCAGGAACTAAACCAAGGGACAGCATCTGAGGGGGGGGGGACACAATGTGCAATGTGCCATCAGGCAACAAGAAAGGGCACCTCTCTTGGGGATCAGTAAAGACTCTTCCAGCCAGTTATTCCTCTTGGGGGATGGGTGGGATTTAGCTGGTTCAGGCAAACCGGATGCTAATTTTAGATCTGGTTCGCTGAACCAGTAGTTGCAAGGACTGGCTACCTTCCCCCCCCCCCCCCCCGGTCACTCCCAGGAGTCTCCACGTGGCCCATTTTGGATGCCAGGTAAATGCAGGACCCACGCAGAGGCTCTGGGAGAGCGAAAAACTGGGTTCCCAGAAGTCCAGAAACGGGGCTGTTTCCAGCCTCTGGAGCCTAGGGGAGGCACTTTTTGCCCTCCCGGAGGCTCAAGCAAAAGCCTCCGGAGCCTGGGGAGGGCAAAAAATGGGGCTCCTGGAAGTCTGGAAATGGGCCCTGCCTCCAGAGGGCCTCAGGAGCCCGAGGGAGGCAGGTTTTGGCCCTCACCGAGGCTCGAGGAAAAACTCAGAAGACCGTAGAGCGCGAAAACACCCCCCCTCCACTGTGGTGCAGGAGGCTGACTAGGCCACGCCCACCCAGCCAGTTGCTAAAATTTTTGAATTCCACCCAGTCTTGGGGGTGCAGGATAACTCCCCAAAATTTTATACATGACTGAGGGAAGCTTGAAGAGTGAAGCCTGACTCTACTTACTGTCACAAGATTAGCCGGTGCTGCATCATAAAAGTTGATAAACGTCTTGTGTGTATGCACAGCCTTAAACGATAGCTAGCTTCATATCACTTTAATAGAAAAATGAAATACAAGACCTTGAAATGCCCACCCACATAGCTTCCAAATCCATCTAGACAGGAAATATTATTTTCCCCTTTGCATTCTTGCCTCTGTCATCTCACTTAAAAGGGCAGAATTCCAGAGGCGTTAAGATTCCACTACTGAATATTGATCAAAATCTTTGGAGGGCACTGGTTTGTAGAAAGCTGATCTAAAAAGTCCTGGGCTTTAGCCCTTGGCTCTCAATTCCTGTCCCAGGCCCAGAAAGGAGCAGGCCTGGAGACCATTTACTTGCCCGTAGCTCTCAGCTGCCGACTTGCTTGACTCAGACTCCTACCTCTTCCTACATCAGAGTAACATGAAGTGCTCAATTAATGGCCTACATGGTCCTGGAGATATAATAACAAGTGGAACTGCTGGAATTATCCTCATTAAACGATGTGGTCATGTAATGCCACTTTTTATAAACTCATTAAGGGTTGGGATGGGCTGCTACAGGTTAGCGTGATTCTCTAGCTAAGATTCTGCGCAGTTTGGTGAACCGATAAATCCCACCCCTGGCTGGCCTCTACCACTAAGCAAATTTTGTTGCTGGGCAGGTTTCATTTGCTGGCCGACCATAGGCCTTCACCATCATCCCTATATGGAAGGGAACAATTGCACCGGGCCAGAGAAAGGGAGTTTCAGAAAGGGCTTGGATATCCCAACACAGATCTCCTTCTTTAATACTAAGACAAGTTTGATTAAAAAGAGCTTGCAATGAGAGATCAGAAATGATATTCAAGATTCCTCTACACACATCAAATTACACCTTGTGGAGTATCTACTGTACAATAAGAGAGGAATTTTGTGTGAAACAATCTAAGCGTTAAAATGGTTTCTCCCATGTAACCTTATATGATTGATAAGGCTAGACCTACTACTGAAATCTTTCTCACAATCCAGACATTACAGTCTTGCTCCTGTGTGAGTCCTCAGGTGTATCACCAACTTGGAATTCTGAATGAATTTTTCCCCACACTCCACACATTCATATGGTTTTTCTCTGGTGTGTGTTTTCTGATGTTTCACCAGATTGGAATTCTGAGTGAAGCGTTTCCCACAGTCCGGACACTCATATGGTTTGTTGCCTGTATGAGTTCTCTGGTGTAACACGAGGAGAGAATTCCGACCAAAAGTTTTCCCACAATCAGGACACTTATATGGTTTGTTGCCTGTATGAGTTCTCTGGTGTACCACTAGGTGAGAATTCCGACAGAAAGTTTTCCCACAATCAGGACACTTGTATGGTTTCTCTCCTGTATGAGTTCTTTGGTGTTCCACCAGGTAGGAATTTCGACTGAAATGTTTCCCACAGCAAAGACACTCATATGGTTTATCTCCTGTGTGAATGCTCTGGTGTTCCAACAGATTGAAATTCTTACTGAAACTTTTCCCACAATCCGGACACTCGTATGGTTTCTCTCCCGAGTGAGTCCTCTGGTGTATAACCAAGTCGTAATTCTGAGTGAAACTTTTCCCACACTCCAGACACTCATATGGTTTTTCTCCTGTGTGAGTCCTCTGGTGTATCACCAGGGCAGAATTCCAATTGAAACTTTTACCACAATCCAGACATTGATATGGTTTGTTACCTGTGTGAGTTCTCTGGTGTACCACCAGCTTAGAATTCCAAAAGAAACCTTTCCCACAATCAGGACACTTATATGGTTTCTCTCCTGTGTGGATTCTCTGGTGTTCCACCAGGTGGGAATTTCGACTGAAACTTTTCCCACAATCCAGGCACTCATATGGTTTCTCTCCTGTGTGAATCCTCTGGTGTATCACCAAGTTGGAATTCTGACTGAAACTTTTCCCACAGTCCTGACACTCATATGGTTTCTCTCCCGTGTGAGTCCTCTGGTGTATCACCAGGCTGGCATTCTGAGTAAAACTTTTTCCACAATACAGACACTCATATGGTTTCTCTCCCATGTGAGTTCTCTGGTGTCTCAACAAATTGGAATTTTGAGTGAAACTATTTCCACAATCCACACATTCATATGGTTTCTCCCCCATGTGAGTCCTCTGGTGTACCATCAGTTTGGAAGTCTGACTAAAATGTTTTCCACAATCAGGACATTCAACAGGTTTCTCCCTCATGAGAATTCTCTTGTGTCTCACAAGAGTGGTATGGTGTGCTAATGCTTTTGTCACATTGGGAACACTGGTAGGCCTACTCTCCAGTGTAAGTGTTTCCATGAGGGAGCAGTTCTGAGTAAAACCTTTGCCGCACTATGAGCATTTGTATGGATTTTCATTGGTATGGATCCTCTCTTGCATAATTAGCTGTGATCTGCAATCTGTTGTTTTTTCCAAAATAGGCCCTCTGTATGTTTTTCTAACACTGATATTCTTGGATACTTGAGGAGGAGAAAAATATTTCTGATCTCTTATCTGCACATACTCTGATTTAAGCCATTCTTTCCTTCCTCAAATGCTTTCATTAATGACTTCCCATTTTGGCTGTCCTTCCCACTGACTTCCAGTTGTTTTTACTTTTTCCAAATTTGGAAATTATCCTCTTTGACATTTCATGTAATCTTTCCTTGAGTTCCACATACTCTTATTGTTTCCAGCTCAAAACTTTATTCTTGTTATTCTTTCTTTTGATTCACATCTTCTGAGGAAAGAGAAGAGTTTTTATACTTTCTGGAGGAAGTGGAAAAGATTTTGATTTTTGTTTTAATGTTGCTTCTCATTCTTTGTTATTCACAGTCCTCTTCTTAACATCTTCTTTGTCTGTAAGATCCATATAAATGAGTTAGTTTAATTGTTAAAAAAATGGCTGCAGAACATGAGGAAACAGCAAATATAAAAGCTTCACATATATTACCATGGAAAATATCAAAAAGGTACTTTAACCTTTAATAATTATAGTTCATTTGGCACATAAAAACATCTAAGTTCAAATCTCCATTCAATCATTTTCTTTTTGCATTGTGTAAATTATTAGCATTGAAAATTGTTATAAAATGTTCCTGAAAATACTGAAGTTTATAGACACACGTGTATGCACACATAAATACACATCTATGAATTAGTGTATGTAAAAAAACTCTTACGTTTATTTCAGTCTGCAAAATGTCCCAGAAGTTTATTTGCTCAAATTTTTTGATCTAATTTTAGAAAGGTGGGGCCACTAACAGTTGAAATCCTATGCAAGATTTAAAACATCCGAGATATATATGTGTGTGTGTGTGAGCTTGTGTGTGTATATGTGTATATTATATATATATATGTGTGTGTGTATGTGTGTATGTATGTAGGTATATATTTATATATATCCATATATATTTATATATATCTATATAAAACTCCCATTGGTAAAATCTCAGACAGCAATTTTAAATCGTGCAGCCCCATAGAAACAAACTTTGGGGAGTGAATGAATATACAGCAGCATCCCACGTCTTTCATTCTTGTCCCTTCGCTGCTACCCCGCCGTGGAGGAACCCAAAGGACCCGACTTGCTCCCAGCTTCTCCTTATACCTGCCCTCCACTCACCTCCCAGGAGCCGTTTCGACCCTTCAAGCAGCACAAGAGGCTTCGCCGACGCCATCAGCCTCCCCAAGGCGACTGGGAAGAGGAAATTCCATTATTTTGCTTCCTCTTCTCCACAGCCTCTCTTCTTCTTGTGCCGGATCCGTTGGCGATCCTCTCTAGCAAATCAATATTCTATCATTTCAACTCGTTCAAGCAGTTGTAGAGTACCTGCTTCCTAGGCGCGAATATTGCTTCTCTGTATCGCGCCATCTAGCGACGAAAGCCGGAAGAACACGCTCGTTCTACCTTAAGGCGTTTGAAGATGTTCTCATTGATTCCGGGCTTCCTTAAGTATCATCAAGTCCTATTTGATTCCCATCGAGCACATCAGTAGCTTTTCTCCCTGAGGCTCCATCCCAAACCTTTTTCTTTCAGGTCCCTCAAGAAGGCACTCCTTGTCCCTGGAGCTGAACTGCAAGAGTCTTTTGCAAGAAGCAGGAACTAAACCGAAGGAAAACACCCTGGGGCGGAATGATGGGCAAATAGGAAAGGAGACACCGTCCTAAACGATTGTCAGCCTCATCCCATTAATAAAGGAATGAAATACAGGACAAAATATTGAAGTGCCCACCCACATTGCTTCCACACCCATCTAGACAGGAGATATTATTTTTCCATCTGCATTCTTGTAGGGCCTAAATCTCACTAAAGGGCAGCCTTTCCTCTGAGCAGCCTTCTCAATTTCCAGAGTGTTTAAGAAGATACCCAGACAGTTTGGTTAAAATCTTTGGAGGATGCTAGTTTGTAGAAAGCTGATCTACTCCTACAGAGGATACGGTGATAAAGTGCTTGAAAGTGCAGAGATGGATAGACTAATGATGGAATTAAAAGATAAGGGAGAAACGGAATATTACAGGATCTGGGATACGTGATATGAGTGGCTAGAGAATAAAGGTAAAGATTATGTATAAGGGTTATGCAAAGCGACAGGAAATATATATATAGGTATTTGTGAAAAGGCAAAATTTGTATGTAAGAATGTTACTATAGGAAAGAAAGAAAAATACAAATATCAATATAAAATTACAAGAGATACCGATGCTGAAGCGCTATAAAGGTTGGAAATGTGGAAATGTTGGAAAATGTGTAATAAAAACTAATTAAAGAAAGAAAGAAAGAAAGCTGTTCTAAAGAGTCCTGGGCTTTAGCAGTTGGCTCTCAATTCCACTCCCAAGCCCAGAAAGGAGCAGGCCTGGAGACCATGTTGGAAATAACTCAAAGCCAACAACAACAAAAAACTTGGATCGTTGAAAACAAAGAGGATTTATTAAAAAGAAATAACAAGATGGTTTGCAAAGCTTAACAAGCAGGTTCAAAATCAAAAGCCACACCTTTAGAATCTCAAGACAGACTTTTATATACAGTTTCATCTTGTCACCCAAGTTCCCTCCTTCTTGAGACTCATTCCCTCCTAAATTCAAGCTCATTGGATTTGCCCTCAGGTAAAAATGATGGTATATGATGAGCTTCAAAAGAGGCCCTGATGAGGGGATGCTGCATTCCTTAACAATGCCACGTGGGCAGCCAAAGTAAGAGGAGACATCCTGGGATGTCTAATCCCAGCTATTAATATTATTAATATTATCCTGGGATGTCTAATCCCAGCTATTAATTCAGCATCCCCTCATCAGGGCCTCTTTCGAAGCTCATCATATACCATCATTTTTCCAAAGAGATATAACAACAACACCACCCCAAACATAATAATATAAAAGGTATTTACATAAGATAAAAATATAAAAAGGCTTAGCAATGGAGTATGTCAAAAGTATAAAAGCACAGCATGTGTATATAGGGAAATATATTTCATTTTATAACAGATCAACAGAATTGGAAGGGACACCGCAAGGTCATCCCGTCCAAACCCCATTTGTAAAACCTTTGAGCATCTTATATACTATTTTATTTTTTAATTTACTTATTTCTAACAACCACTCACTTGCCCGTAGCTCTCAGTTGCTGACCTGCTTGCCTGGGACCAATGGTGGGTTCCAAATAAACCTACCACCGGTTTGCTAAAAATGTGAGAGTGCATGCGTGCGTGGCTTTTGCCGCGTGACGAGGCTCAATCGACCTGCGCTTCGGAGCCTGTGCAGCCAGATCAGTGGGCCGGCTGCTTCACTCCACTGCTGCTCTTGCTGGGAGTGCAAACTGCAATTTAGCAACTGTCAGCCACCATTTTGGGTGCTTTAAGTCCCTTTGGGAAAGAGCAAATGGCTGAGAGAAGCAGCAGCCATGTTGAATGCTGTTTCTCTCGGCTGCGGCACTGAGGATGCATAGTGGCAGCTGACAGCTGCTGAATTGCAGTCTGTTCTCCCAGCAAGAACAGCAGTGGAGAGAAGCAGCTTCTGCCCGGGAGAACACATGGAGCGCAGAGTGAAGCGGCAAGGGATGGAAGAAGTGGTTCCGGATGGATCTTCTTAAAGGTAAGAAGAACCATCTGGGGACTCTGGTCCGTTCCTAAAATGCTTTGGCCCTTCTGTGCCCATGCCGCCACCCCCCCCCCCCACACACACACAAAACAGCCTAGCACAGCAGGCTGCAGGCCGAATAAATTGCTTTGGTCCATGGGCAGGGGTGGGATTCTACCAGTTCGTACCTATTTGCTAAAACCGGTTGTTAAGCATTCTAAGCAGTTCGGAGAATCGGTTATTAGAAGAAATTACTGGCCTAATCCTATAAAGAAGGCGGGAAGGAAACATTCTGGTGTTGCTTACAGAAACTGCCTCTCCGTTAACCCTTATTACATTCTTGGCAGGACTAGACTTCCTGTCTCAGGAACTTCTGTGGGAATTTCAACTGAAACTTTTCTCACAATCCAGGCACTCATACGGTTTTTCTCCTGTGTGAATCCTCTGGTGTATCACCAGGTTAGAATTCTAACTGAAACTTT
This sequence comes from Bungarus multicinctus, assembly GCA_023653725.1. NCBI lineage: Eukaryota > Metazoa > Chordata > Lepidosauria > Squamata > Elapidae > Bungarus > Bungarus multicinctus. Next base: position 22,121,172 of record CM042834.1, read on the forward strand.
TCCCACAATCCGGACACCCATACGGTTTCTCTCCTGTGTGAGTGCTCTGGTGTAGCACCAGATTGAAATTTTTACTGAAACTCTTCCCACAATCTGGACACTCATATGGTTTCTCTCCCGAGTGAGTCATCTGGTGTATAACTAAATCAGAATTCCGAATGAAACTTTTCCCACACTCCAGACACTCATATGGTTTTTCTCCTGTGTGAGTTCTCTGGTGTATCATTAGGGTGGAATTCCAATTGAAACATTTACCACAATCTAGACATTGATATGGTTTCTTACCTGTGTGAGTCCTCTGGTGTACCACCAGGTTAGAATTCCAAGAGTAACCTTTCCCACCATCTGGACAACTCATATGGTTTTTCCCCAGTGCGAGTCCTCTGGTGTATCACTAAGTTAGAGTTCTTACTGAAACTTTTCCCACAATCTGAACACTCATACGGTTTCTCCCCAGTGTGAAACCTCTGGTGCATCACCAGGGTGGCATCCTTACTAAACTTTTTGTCACACTCTGGGCTTCAGTAGGGCTTTTCTCCAATATGGGTTCTTTTATGCCTAAGAAGTTGGGACCTGTAGTGAAAGACTTTGCTACATTCAGAACATTTGTATGGTTTTTCACCAGTGTGGGTCCTCTGATGTATAATCAGCTATGATTCGCAAGCTGCACTTTTCCCACAATAGGCACATCTGTGGAGGTTTTCCACCACTGATATGCCTGGGTTCTTGAGGAGGTGAAAAATATTCATGATCCCTTCTTGGATGGTGTTTTGATTTAAGCTGTTTCTTTCCTCACAGGAGGAAAGAAACTGCCTGGAATTGCTGATTCATCCCAACAGACTTCTAGATATTTTCCCTTTTTTGTGGATTTGAAAATGTTTCCCTCCTTTACTTTTTCATGTAATGTTCCCTCGAGTTCCACATAGAATATTTTTTTTCCAGCTCAACACTCTTTTCCTATTTTTTTTCTTACTTGTTGCTCACTTGCTGGGGAAATTGAAAAGCTTTGTGGTTTTCTGGAGGAAAGAGAAAAGATGTGGTTTAATGGCTAGAAAGGAGTTTCTTTTCCTTCTTAGTGCTGCTTCTGATTCTCTGCTGTCCAGAAGGCTCTTGGCATCTATAAGGGTCACATGAAAGGATTATTTTAATTACCGTTTATAAAATGGTTGCACAAGATGTGGAAACAAGAAAAAAAAAAGCATATACTACAATGAAAAAACAAACATGCCAAAATTAGATTCACACATTAACCTCTAACATTCATTAGGATACATAGCAAGATCCAAGTTCAACTATCCCCACAATCATGAAACATTCTTGCTGACTCAGTTGAATTTCAAAATGTGAGCATTTCAAATTATTATTATCATACGTATATACCAGGAAATACTGAGAATGGATTATACAGAAATACAGAAAAATGCCCCTATGTATGTATTATGTATGTAGAAAATCAGTATTTTCTGTCTGCAAAAAGTTTCAGAAATGGGTACAAAGAATATGTGGCCATTAACAGAGGAAATGGTGCCCAAGGCCTCTGCAAGGTTTAAAGCAGAAATCCCCAAACTTGGCAACTTTAAGACTTTTGAACTTCAACTCCCAGAATTGAAGTTCACAAGTCTTAAAGTTGCCAAGTTTGGAGACCTCTGATTTAAAGCATTGGTTTTAGGACGTAAGGGGAGCAGTGGTTAGAACCAAGTATTGCAGGCTATCCCTGCTCAGTGCCAGGGGTTCTGTCTGACTGGCTCAGCTTTCCATTCATCCAAGGTCAGTAAAATGAGGACCCAGAAAATTGGGGCGCAAGATGCTGACTCTCTAAACTGCTTAGAAAGGACTGTAAAAAACTATGAACTGGAATATAAGTCTAAGTGCTATTGCTATTTTGCCCATGAAACTCCTTACTTGCCAAGAAAACAACAAGCTGATTTTAAAAAGCCCATAAGGAGCCAACGATAAAGCAAAATACACTTTTTAAATCTCTCATTCCACAGAAAATTGCAGCAGCTTAAAGCATGCAGGACTATAGGTAGTGGAATAAAATTGGGGTGGGGAGTGGGACGAATATGTAGAAGACTGCATATTGATGTCAGACCCGTGTATCTGTCATTTCTTCAGGGAAGAAGAAAAGGTGGGGGGAGACTGATAAAGAAATCCTTCCTTGATGTAACCTGAATATAGTTAATCTTATATTGAATTTGTATAACCTTCACATGATACAATGGAGGGAGGAAACCCAGATGGCCGGAACCTATCACCTCTGAGAGGCACAGCCAGGAGATGAGAAGACCATAAAAACTCCACAGTGAGATGTCTCCTGGGAACCTCTGGAAAAGTTCGTTCTGAAAAGGGGGTGGGGGGAAATTAGGTATGCCCTGGGAAACTGTGAAAAAGATCGTTTCTACAGAAGGGGTGGGGGGGGAATTAACATACTGGCCTTCGTTTCACAAAATACACATCGAGATAAGGAGAGGAGTTCTAAACTCCCTTACCTATCCCTGTATGCCTGAGAGACCTTAGACGCTGCTTTGAACTCCTACATGAATTGTCTCATCTCAGTAAAGGATTCCTTTTGATACGTCTGGTTTTCAGAAGTTCATTCTTGTTAATTGAATGGGGAAAAGTTCTGTAGCCTGACATCAGCATTTGTGGTGGCAAGTGGCTAGAATGCAGTATTGCAGGCTAACTCACTGCCCACTGCCAGGAGTTCGCTTCTAATTCCAACTGGCTCAAGGTTGACTCAGCCTTCCATCCTTCTGAGATCAGCAAAATGAGGATCTAGCAATAGGATGAGTCTGTAAATCACTAGAGAGGATTGTAAAGCATTATTAAATGGTATATAAGTACTATTACTGTATGTCCAATAAAAACTCAACCATCCAAGCAAAAGTATCTAAAAAAAGGTTACATCGTGGCCACTGGATCAAAGTTTGTTCATCTGAGATGCTTTCCTTCCCATCCAGGAAGCTTCATCAGTCAAAATAAGAGTTTTGTATTGTATTTTGGGGGAGGAGGATTGCACTATGGGAGGCTTAGTCAATCTCACTGTACACATGTTGTGCACTGATAATAAACGTTTGAATTGAATGGGATTGAATTTGGTTACGCAGAGAGTCGTTGGAATCTACCAACTCTTGCCACACCAACTGCAAGGGTTTCTCTCCAAAATGTATTGCAATAAGTTTACCTGCTGCTGGATAAAACGTAGAGCAAACAAAAAAACTTGCTCCCGGCTTCTCCTCCGATCTCAAATCACCTTTCAGCTGCAGCTTCGACCAGGGGAAAAACAGGACAACAGGACAACTGCAGGGACCCTCTCATTAGGAAGCCGGAAGACGACGTTACTCCGTGCTTCTCCTCTCTATGTTCTCTCTAGCAAAACACGACTCTGTGGTCTCAGTTCCTTTCAGTTTGGCTACAGGCGCTGGCTACTGTATTGGCGATTATCCAGGCGCGCTTGTTACCTAACCATAGAGCGCTACCTAGCCATCAATAGATCGTCCGAGCTCTAGCTTCATAAGGTTAGCTGGGTGCTTGCTGGCTCTTAAAAGTTGATGAAGTTGAGCTCCTGAATGATTAACAGCCTGCCATCTTCATCTTATTAATAGAATAATACGGGACAAAACTTGGAAGTGTCTCCCACGTGGTTTCCAATGTCATCTAGACAGGAAATACTATCGTCCTCTCTATATTACTATTATACTCTCTGCTCACTTGACCTGCCTTCCCAATTCCCAGAGTACTAAGATTTCAGCCTTGAGAATTCCCAGGCTGCTTGGGCAAAACACTTGGAGGTCACTAGTTTGCAGGCTGGAAGCTAATCTAAAGATTCCTGCATTTTAGCAGGGTTTGGCTGTCACTGGAGATCAAAAACTCTCTACATCCTAAAATTTTCATTACTGATTCACTTGAGAGCCAGTTGTGGCTGATCTAGGATCTGCAGGCCCTGGCTATGGTCAATCATGCCTTAGTTACCTGCATATGGGATGAATTCAATAAACTCTGCATGAGCTGCCATTGAAGGGTATCCAAAAGTTACAGCTGGTAGAGAATGCAATGGCCGGATTGCTTATATGTGTTTCTGAAGCAGCACATGTCATACCTCTGCTGCCTGAGCTGCCTTGTTTGCCAGTTTGCTTCTGGGTCCACTTCAAGGTTTTGCTGGTTTTGCCTTTGAAAGCCCTTCCTGGCATGGGACTGAGCCTTTCCCTGCTTATTTCAGCCTACTTGATGAGACCTGGCAAATAGACATGCAGCAAGCACCATCAGCTGGGGAGCTGCATTTGGTGGATGCAGGAGCAATGGCTTCTCTGTTGTGGCCCCCACTCTATGGAATATCCTTTCCCCTGAAATGAGATTAGTTCCACCCCGTTTGATCTTTTGGGAGGCTCTCAGACTACATCCTCAGGCCTGGAACTGAGGCAATCTGAGATATGCTCAGGTGGTTCCATTACTGCTGTGGCCATTTGCATGCATTTTATTGCCTGGGGCTGTGTGTTCAATAATTGTTTTTATATACTAATTGCTTAGTATAGATTTTTACATATATCATTTATATGGTTATGGTTTTTAATCTGATCGTTGTACATCATCCACAATTGCTTTTTTTTTGGGGGGGGGGGCTATAGAAATTTCATTTATAAATTATTTAAAAATGTAAGTTTTTGAGGTTAACTGTAGAGGGGCTAAACTGAAGGAGAAACAATAAAGGAAAGATACACAGAAATAAAAATAAAGTAGGATTTACACTCGGAGGTGGGAAATGGAAGGGGGTGTCAAGGTCAGATAACAAAGTACCTTATCAGTTAACAATAATAATTTGTTAAATCCCTATTGTGTCTCTTTACCCATACTTGTATCAGCAGCTTTTACTTAACCCAATTTTAATTTTACTCTTTCCCCTCGAGTTACAGGGAAAAAAGCTTTTCTTTTAATCACAAGGGGGAACACATAGAATGCAGAGTCTGTAGAGATTCTCAGTCACCCAGGTCATGGTTGTCCCAAAAGTGCTTTTTTCAGGAGACAACTGGACTTTCTTGTTTCACTTCTCATCCAAGAAACTTCTTCAGCTCTGACGGGATAGTGTAGAATGGAAGGAATTTTATTTATACTATACGTAAAACAAGGATGCAAGTGACCACCTGGCTGCAAGGAATATAAATCCTTCCATTCCCCACTATCCTGTCAGAGCTGAAGAAGCTTCTTGGATGAGAAGCGAAACGCCTTCAAAAGAAAAAAACAAGAAGTCTAGTTGCCTCCTGAAAAAGCACTTTTGGGACATAGAATGCAGAGCGTATTCTGAATTGATGTATTTTAACCCTACAAATATGGGGAGATGTTCAAGAACGGGATGAGATCAAGAGACCGGCAGGGCCAAATAAGGGTTATCTTCTAACAGAAAAGTCTTAATTTTTAACTTTAAGAAATGACACCATCCATATCCAAAAGGATGAGACATGAGAGCAAGCAATATCCAGAAGTAAGAAACTGATAAATATTGAGGGAAACAACTAAGGGAGGAATGACTCTGCACGGCAACTTAGTATGTCCAGGAAGGAATGTCGAGTGGAAATGTACATCAAGTGAAATCAAAAGGCAAAAATAGAATATCTTACCAAAGCACATGGACCGCTAATCATCAGGCTGACCTTTTTAGAGGGACACCCTAAACTGCCATGTTCAATGCAGATCTAATAACGTATGGATGGTGATAGTATCCATTTCAACTATTGGTTCTGAGCTCTGTTGCATGGAGGAATCTGGAATAAAACAACCCTAATATATGTGCCGTCCTTTGATCTTTTTAATCTTATAATTTTATACTACTATTTATGACATTGTAATAATCAGATAGGAGGCCTATACATGTAATAAATTAAAATGAATAAAGTTGATTTTCTTTTTATTCAGAACTCAAGACAGCCTATAAAGCAGTTCCTGGTTGGCAATCTGCATAGGCATATTTTTGGCCTCTCAATTGACAACTTAAATTGGGATTTCATAGCACCTGATAAGCCACCTTCCTGTTTAACCTAACACTGGAACTTGTGGTTTTCATCCAGTCTTTGACTCTTACACTGGATTTTCCAATATAATTTATATTCATAATTTTAAACAGAAGATTAAAAACTAACGTGAATTAACACACCAAATGGAAAGAAATTAAAAGTGTAAAAAGAAAAGGATAGAAATAGAGAGAAGTTATTTCCAATTTCCTTTACAATAATTATAATTAGAAATACAAAATTACTTCTTACTCTAAAGTTACAAAAACTCTCTTTTCAATTACCTGGTTTGTTTTTTTATAATCACAACTGTAAATGATAACTTCATTTTTTGTTCTGTTTCACACAAATCTCTAATCTCTAACTTCCAATCAGTAATTAATGTAGAGAATGTCTTCTCTCCAATTGAGGAAATCAATATAGTTGTCTCTGAAAATTCCATCATCTTCACCAACCATTCCTCTATTGTGGTTAATGTTGAATTTTTGGTGTTCGTAATACAGTTAATCTTTGACAATAGGAGTTGAATTTTTGATCCCGGGACAAGGGTCCCCGACCACCAGGCTGCACAAGTGGCAGGCAAGCGTGGACATAAATATGCATCTCCACTTGCACAAGAGGCAAGGAACTTCAGAAAGAGCTTGGACTTGCCAACTCAGATCCCTCATGTTCAATATTAAGTAAGACATGTTTGATTAAAAAGAATGTGGCAAAACATTAAAACAGGTAATTCCTCAGCTGAGCTTGCAATGAGAGACGAGAAAAGAAATTCAAGAATCTTGTACATACGTCAAATTTTGTCTCATGTGGAATTTCTTATGTGTGATAAAGGAGGAATTTTGTGAGAAACATTGTCCACAATCTGGGCATTTAAATGGTTTCTCCCCGGTGTGTATCCTTACATGGTTTATGAGGCTAGACTGAGCACTAAAATCTTTCCCACAATCTGGACATTCATACGGTTTCTCTCCAGTGTGAGTCCTCCAGTGCATCACCAAATCGGAATTCCGAATGAAACTTTTCCCACACTCCAGACACTCATATGGTTTTTCTCCTGTGTGAGTTCTCTGGTGTATCACTAGAGCGGAATTCCAATGGAAACTCTTACCACACTCTAGACACTGATATGGTTTGTTCCCAGTGTGAGTTCTCTGGTGTACAACAAGGTTAGAATTACGATAGAAACTTTTCCCACAATCAGGACATTCATATGGTTTTTCACCTGTGTGAGTTCTCTGGTGTTCCACCAGGTGGGAATTCCGACTGAAACTTTTCCCACAATCCAGACATTCGTACGGTTTTTCTCCTGTGTGAATCCTCTGGTGTATCACCAGATCTGAATTCCAATTGAAACCTTTCCCACAATCTGGACACTCATATGGTTTATCTCCGGTATGAGCCTTTTGATGTAAGAGCAGGTTGGAATTCCTACTAAAAGCCTTTCCACAATCTGGACACTCATACGGTTTTTCTCCCGAGTGAGTTCTCTGGTGTAAAAGTAGGGTGGAATTTTCCTTGAAACTTTTCCCACAATCCAGACATTCATATGGTTTCTCACCAGTGTGTATCCTTTGGTGTATCACCAGCTTGGAATTCTGCTGGAAACTTTTCCCACAATCTGGACACTCAAATGGTTTCTCTCCTGTGTGAGTCCTTTGGTGCATCATAAGGTTGGCATTCTGACTGAAACTTTTCCCACAGTACAGACACTCATATGGTTTCTCTCCTGTATGAATCCTCTGGTGTATTACCAGGTTGGCATTCTGACTGAACTTTTTCCCACAATACAGACACTCATATGGTTTATCTCCTGTATGAATCCTCTGGTGTATCATCAGATTGAAATTTTTACTGAAACTTTTCCCACACTCTAGGCACGCATATGGTTTCTCTCCTGTGTGTGTCCTCTGGTGTATCACCAGGTCAGAATTCTGAGTGAAACTTTTCCCACAATCAGGACAATCAAAAGGTTTCTCCCCAGTATGAGTTTTCTTATGTCTGACCAGGTTTGTGCGTGTGCTAAACCTTTTGTCACATTGGGAGCACTGGTAGAATTTCTCTCCAGTGTGGGTGCTGCCATGAGGAAGTTGTTCTGAGTAAAGCGTTTGCCACATTCTAAGCATTTTTGCATATTTTTTGCAGTGTGGATCCCTTCATGCATAATCAGCTGTGATCGGCAATCTGTTTTTTTCCCCACAATAGACAGACTGGTTTTTTTTTTCCCCAACACTGATGATCTTGGATTCTTCAGGAGGTTAAAAAATATTTCTAATTTCTAACTAGTGGGGCTTTGATTCAAGCCCCTCTGGAATCCAGGGTGCTCTTCTTGGCATCTTTTGTCTACAAAATTCATATTAATTAGTTTCACCGTGGTTTTAAAAAATGGGGGCAGAACCTGTGAAAACAACAACAACAAAAAAACCTGTATATATTACCATGAAAAAGCAAAACATATAAAAATGCTGGTTTAACCTCTAACATTAATTACAATTCATTTGGCATATAGAGAACTAGCAAGATCCAACTACCAATATCCATTTATATATCCAATCATGAAATTCTCTTTTTGGTTTAGGTAAATCATAACATTATTAGCATTGCAAATTGATATTATAAAATTTACCTGAAAACACTGAAGATTGTACCATACACATATATGCACAAAGAAATACACATCTATGAATTTATGGATAAAGAAAATGTATGTGTATTTCCCTATGCAATAAATCTATGTGTATTTCCCTGTGCAGAAGTAGATTTGCTCAGACTTTTTGATCTCATTTTGAAAAGGTGGGTTCCTTAATAGATAAAATGGTGCCCAAAGCCTCTGCAGATTTAAATCATCCGTTTTGCTCATGAAACTCCTCACTTGTCAGGAAAGCAACATGTCAGTAAAATGAATCAACGTGTCATAAAAGGAATCAAGGGTTACGTGAAGGTGAGGGAGATGAGTGGTTAAGAAACATGAAAGATATATAAAGATTTCTTCAATGAAATTCCCCAAATCTCCCATTGGTAAAATCACAAGCGGAAATTTTAAGTCGTGCAGCCCCAGAGGAATAAAATTCGGGGAGGGGAAGAACATACACCACCAGTCCACATATTTCACCTTCGTTGCTTCCTCTTCCGCTATGGAGGAACCCAAAGGGCCCGACTTCTTCCCGGCTTGTCCTCCGATCTGCCCTCCACTCACCTCCCAGGAGCCGCTTCGACTTTCCAAACGGCACAAGAGGCTCCGCCGACGCGATTATTCTCCGACGCTGAGCCGGAAAAGGAAGTTCCTCTCTCCTTTTCCTCTTCTCCTCTACATCCTCTCTAGCAATTCACTACTTCACCGTTTCAATTCATTCCAGTTCAAGCCCCAACCCCCACCCCGTAGATTAGCAATGCCACTATTGTACTGTATTCACTGCTTTCTTTCGGAGGGAGTGATCCTTCTTTGTAGAGCGCCATCTAGCGACATAAGGTCCGTTCGTTCTGTTTCTACTCTAAGTCGTTTGTTATTATTACCTTTATTGTCAGAGTACATGTGTATAATGAAATTGGCTGAGCCTCCCTCATGCATCCTCTCCCAACACAACTCACATGAGGACAGAAGTCCCTAACCCACTCCCAATCGTATTACACTATGAGACCTTTTTGCACAACGCGTTGGCCCCGCAAGTCTATCATACTGTGCAAGTTATTTTCATTGATTCCGTGCCATCAAGTTGTACTTGACCCCCACGGCGATAGCTTTTGTCCATGGATATCTACCCCACATCTTTTCTTTCAGGTCCTCCCAAGAGGGCACTCCTCTCCCCCAGGAGCTGAGCCCGAAGCTTCATTTGCAATAAGCAGCAACTAAACCAAAGGAACCTGCCCTTGTGAGGAGTGATGTGCAAACAGGAAGCGAGAAAGGGCACCTCCTTTGGGGCCAGTGAAGATTCCAGCCAGTTTGTTTGTGTGTAAATGCAGGCTAGAATTGCCTAGAATTCTAGATAATTTTGTAATCTTTGAAAGTTTATGTAACACAAGAGAAATACCAGAGTGTTGTAAAATAACTGATGTGATTCCAAACTACAAAAGAGGGAGGGGGGAATGATCCAAGATATTATAGGTTAATCAGCTTGACATCAATACCTGGTAAAATCCTGAAAAAATATAATGAAGCAGAGAATTTGTGAGAACCTATAAACAAGCAAGGTGATATACTACCGTAGAAGCCAGCATGGGTTTGTTAGAAAGAGATCTTGCCAAGCAAACCTTGCCTTTTTTATTTAAGCAATTAAATTACTACATCAGCAAAATGCTGTGCAGATCGTATACTTGGATTTCAGCAAGCTATTTGACGAATCTTTATGGAAAATGAAAGGTGTAAAAATGGAGGCAGAGAGACTCAGAGGAATTCAGTGCTTGTAGTCAGACATGGAATTTGAAAAAAAAAAAATCAAAAATTGGAAAGAATAGAACAATTCTTTATTGGCCAAGTGTGCTTTGGACACACAAGGAAATGGTCTCTGGTGCATACACTTTCAATATACATAAAAGTGATAGTCATAGATCATACATCATAAAACAATGATTAATCATAAGATACAACAATAATTGATCAGATAATATCCTGATAGGAGAAGGTAGCAGGAAAGATGAGAAGGATAAGAAGATGAGGATAATAGCAATACAGCCTACCACATCTTAGGGCAGAAGACAGTGGTGTGAGAGTTGGGTGTTTAGCAGAGTGTTGGCACAGGGGAAGAAACTATCTTTGTGTCTAGTTATTTTTGGTAGGCAATGCCCTATAGGGGCATCCTAAGGGGAGATGTTGAAATGGAATAACCAAAAGCAAGATTGACTAGATAGATTTCTAAACTGAAACACTCTATGCAACATTTTATTTCAACAGTTCAAGCCTGTTTGGAGCCCAACCGTTCAACTATTTAAAATCTGGAACAGTAAAGTGCACAGTGGACCAGAACACACAGTGATCATTGATTGGTTGGAGAGTGCGGCTTCCTGCACGAGACATTCTACATTATGATTGGTTGCTGGGTGTAAAGGGGGCGTTCCCCATTTTCCCGCCTTTTTCTTCTGTATGCTTTGTATGCTGTTCTGAGATTTACCTCAGGATGGAGTGATGTACCTAACTTACTTGCTCTAAATATGATACTAAATAAATTTATATAAAACTACTGTCAGTGTCTGTCTTAATTTGGACACCAGCTGCATAATTCCCTCACACCAACTAACCTGGCTATTGGGCAGATTCCAGTTTCTGTTCCCCATATTGCAGGGTTTGCAGTTATTAGAGCTCCCATATCTGTCCATTGTCCCAGAATTCTTTCATCTTCTTCTGTGTTGTTTAATGACCCTGTAATCAGGGGTGAGCTGCTACCGATTCCCACCAGTTTGGGAAAACCGGTTGTTAATTTTATGGCCAGTTTGCTGAACTGGCAAATCCCACCCCAACTGGCCCTACCCACCCCGTCCCTCCTAGGAGTCCCCACGCATCGAGATTCGGATCACAGGTAAGCGCAGGGCCCATGTGGGGGCTCGGTGAGGGTAAAAAACAGGCCTCCTGGAAGTTCCAGAAGGCCAGAAAAGGGCCTGTTTCTAGCCTCTGGAGCCTGGGGAGGTCATTTTTGCCCTCCTGGAGGCTCAAGGAAAGCCATTGGAGCCAAGGGAGGGCAAAAACTCCCCCCTGCCATAGTGCAGGAGGCTAACTAGGCCACAGCCATCATGATCATGCCCACCCAGCAAACGGGCAGAGAATCGGGTGTTAAATTTTTTGAAGCCCACCCCTGTGAGTAATGTATCCCTTGCAGGGTGGAGTCAGGGCAGCTGAACGTAGCTGAGTGTTTACTTGCTAGATGCCCTTCCTGTCACCAATGCGGAGTTTGCAGTATATATATTTTCATTGTGCCCAGAGAGAAAGGTCTGCCTCTACCTAGGATCGAATCCACGGCCTCCTGATTGTGAGGCGAGAGCTCCACCTATAGGCCACTGCACCGCTCACCTGGAATTCTTTTATCTTTTTTCATATTTCACAGGAAAACCCATTCTCACTTTGGAAAGCCAAATAGATATATTTTACTTCCATCACTTCAAGGAGGTACATTATACAAAACCGAGAACCAGGATGGTGTGAATTGATAAGCACACTATTTGATTTACACTAGGAAGATTCAATTCTGAACTGCAGGTCCATAATGAACAAGTAGGATTTACCTTTCTCTCTCTTTTGACAAAAAGGTTTAGCGAGGAATGAAAAAAAGAAATACGATGTATTGTTATAGAAAATAAACTATACAAAGTTCGAGGAATCTGGAAAATGAGCAAGTGCAAAAGAAATCAATTGAAATATTTCAGCTGCAGGTGAAAATACCCCGGAGAACAAAAATTATACTCTACTGGAACAGTCAACAAACTTTAGACTTTTTTTTGAAGAAGACATTTCTAGAAATATTTAAAACAAGTCATTAAAAAGCATCCACATCTGTATATTATTTATATTTTACATGAAATGAAGGCATTAAAATTTATTATTTTTCAAACAACCAAAGAATACTTAATGTGCACCTGTCTATCTACATCCTAAATTGTTGTATGTGGAAATAACATATGTATTTGCCTGTTAAGAAAATATAGAACCAAAGAGACTCCATTTTTGTTCGTAATGTGACCTTTTTACAATGATGACTGATTATATAACAAATATGTACTGTTTTGTAACGTGTTATGTTCTAAAGTAAATTTCAGGTTTTTGGCTGGAACATGGGGGTTTGTATTTTGGTTGAGAATTAATGTAAGAGATGCTAGGATCATTTTGACCTGAATGGAACTGGTTAATGATCCATTGTGTTCACAAGAACATAACAAGAAGATGCCATGAGAACAAGGATGGTTTCCAAAGAAAGGGAAACAGGTGGTACGCGATGGGTGTGGCATAGAGAATTAGGTAGTTGGATTGTGAATCTAGGAAAGGGGCAGAGACTGTATATTTGAACTTGTATATAAAACCCAGCCTTCCTGGGAAAGATGTCTTCTGCTATGAGCAGAATTCCCTTTTGCAAAAGCTTAATAACAGAGCTTAATAACATTCACTGTCTCTAAATGTGTTTTGTGATTTTCTCACATAAGTATATTCACATTTATTTACTTATTAAATTTGTATGTCACCTATCTCACTGTCCCAAGTCATTAAGTTTATGAATTAATTACAGCAAACAGTTCAGGCTGAGGGGCAATTAAAGTCTATCATGGCAAAATTAATGGTTCTCATGAAATAATGTATCTTTAGAAACATTACTGAAGAGTGTTAGTATCCAGGCGGGGCAAGGCCATTATTATTACAGGTAGTCCTCAACTTACAACCACAATTGAGCCCAAAATTTATGTTACTAAGTAAGACAGTTAAATGAGTTTTGCCCCATTTTACAACCATTCTTGCCACGTTGTTAAATTAGTTGTTAAATTAGTAACACAGTTGTTAAGTGAATCTGGCTTCCCCATTGATTTGGCTTGTCAGAAGGTCACAAAAAGGGATCCCATGACCCCAGGACACTGCAGCCATCAGTTGCCAAGCATCTGAATGTTGATGCTGCCATGGTCCTAAGTATGAAAAAGGGTCATAAATCACTTATTACAGTGATGTCGTAACTTTGAATGTCACTAGATGAATGGTTGTAAATTAAGAACTACCAGTATCTTGGAATGGTTACTGCCTTTGCAATACTACATTCTAACCATTGCCCCCATGAACTCCTATCTTTCTGTACTATATCAAATTGGATACAATAAGAATGGTTTTGATGGTTTAGGAATATTCTTATTATACAGAGTTATATTTAGTTTCTTCCTATGCTTTCAGAAAACTCTTGTTAAAATCCTAATTCTCATTTACTGATTCATTGATTTTTGCAAGCAAATCCTCTTATGTCTGAGCATTTCTTCTAGTTGAGTCTCTCATGTCTAAATAAATTTGGCTCTTTGGCTGAAAATAATCCAGCAAGCTGAAAACAAGCAATGTATATCCTTGTGAATTCTTGAAAGCTTTCTTTGATCCCATCAACTTTCCTTCCAATCAGAAAGCTGATGGCTTTTCTCCTGTATGAGTCCTCTTGTCTTTAACAATAGTATAGGTGAAACTCAAAAAATTAGAATATCATGCAAAAGTTCATTTATTTCAATAATGCAACTTAAAAGGTGAAACTAATATATGAGATAGACTAATTTACATGCAAAGCAAGATAGTTCAAGGCGTGATTTGTCATAATTGTGATGATTATGGCTTACAGCTCATGAAAACCCCAAATCCACAATCTCAGAAAATTAGAATATTACATGCAATCAATAAAACAAGGATTGTACATAGAACAATATCAGACCTCTGAAAAGTATAAGCATGCATATGTACTCAGTATTTGGTTTGGGCCCCTTTTCCAGCAATTACTGCCTCAATGCGGTGTGGCATGGAAGCTATCAGTCTGTGGCACTGCTGAGATGTTATGGAAGACCAGGATGCTTCAATAGCGGCCTTCAGCTCTTCTGCATTGTTCAGTCTCATTTCTCTCATCATTCTCTATGGGGTTCAGGTCAGGCGAGTTTGTTGGCCAATCAAGCACAGTAATCCCACGGTCATTGAATCAGGATTTGGTGCTTTTGGCAGTGTGGGCAGGTGCCAAGTCCTGCTGAAAAATGAAGTCAGCATCCCCATAAAGCTCGTCTGCGGAAGGAAGCATGAAGTGCTCCAAAATCTCTTGGTAGACAGCTACATTGACCCTGGACTTAATGAAGCACAGTGGACCAACACCAGCAGATGACATGGTTCCCCAAATCAACACAGACTGTGGAAACTTCACACTGGACTTCAAGCATCTTGCAGTGTGTGCCTCTCCATTCTTCCTCCAGACTCTGGGTCCTTGGTTTCCAAATGAGATGCAAAAGTTGCTCTCATCAGAAAAGAGGACTTTGGACCACTGAGCAACAGACCAGTTCTGTTTTTCTTTAGCCCAGGTAAGACGCTTCTGACGTTGTTTGTTGTTCAGGAGCAGTTTGACAAGAGGAATACGACATTTGAAGCCCATGTCCACGATCCGTCTGTGTGTGGTGGCTCTTGATGCACTGACTCCAGCCTTAGTCCACTCCTTGTGAAAGTCCCCAACACTTTTGAATGGCCTTTTCCTGCCAATCCTCTCCAGGCTGCAGGTCATCCCTGCTGCTTGTGCACCTTTTTCTTCCACACTTTTCCCTTCCACATAACTTTCTATTAATGTTCTTTGATACAGCACTTTGGGAACATCCAACTTCTTTTGCAATTACCTTTTGAGGCTTTCCCTCCTTATAGAGGGTGTCAGTGATGGTTTTCTGCACAACTGTCAGGTCAGCAGTCTTTCCCATGATTGTGATTCCTACTGAACCAGACTGAGAGATCATTTAAAGGCTCAGGAACCCTTTGCGGGTGTTGTGGCTTCATTAGCTGATTAGAGTGGGACACTTTGAGCCTAGAATATTGAACCTTTTCACAATATTCTAATTTTCTGAGATTGTGGATTTGGAGTTTTCATGAGCTGTAAGCCTTAATCATCTCAATTATGCCCCATCATGGTTTGAACTATCTTGCTTTACATATAATAAGTCTATCTCATATATTAGGTTCACCTTTTAAGTTGCATTATGAAATAAATGAACTTTTGCACTATATATTAATTTTTTGAGTTTCACCTGTAGAGTTGTGACTGAAACACTGACGAGAGTTTGGGCTTCTGAATGTCTTCTAACAGGTGTGTAAACAGACATGATTTATTAGATTATCATTAGACCTATTTGTGAAAGCTTTCTGACAATTGGGTGATTCAAAGGGCTACTCTTCTGTGTCAGTTCCCTATTATTCCACCAGGTGGAATAATAGAAACTTTCCCCACAATTTGGGCACTCATCCTATGTGAATCCTCTGGTGTCTCACCAGGTCAGAATTCCAACTGAAAGCTTTCCCACAATCAGGACACTCATGGGGTTTGTCTCCTGTGTGAGTCCTTTGGTGTTTCACAAGGTTACAGTTATGACTGAAACTTTTCCGACAAACTGGACATTCATATGGTTTCTCCCCTGTGTGAGACCTCTGGTGTTGCACAAGGCTGGAATTATAACTGAAGCTTTTCCCACAAACTGGACACTCATATGGTTTTTCTCCTGTGTGAGTCCTCTGGTGCATTATTAGGGTAGAATTCTGACTGAAACTCTTCCCACAATATGGACATTCATAGGGTTTCTCTCCTGTGTGAGTCCTCATGTGTGTCACTAGGGCAGAATTAAGACTGAAACTTTTCTGACAATCTGGACATTCATACGGTTTCTCTCCTGTGTGAATCCTCTGGTGTATCACCAGGTTGGAATTTCGACTAAAACATTTCCCACAGTCTAGACACTCATACGGTTTCTGTCTCGTGTGAGTCTTCTGGTGTACCACCAGGTTGGAATTCTGCTGGAAACTTTTATCACAATCCGGACACTTATATGGTTTCTCTCCTGTGTGAGTCCTCTGGTGTATCACCAGATGGGCATTCTGACTGAAACGTTTCCCACAAACTGGACACTGATATGGTTTTTCTCCTGTGTGGGTTCTCTGGTGTATCACCAGCTTGGAATTCCGAGTGAATCTTTTCCCACACTCCAGACACTGATACAGTTTCTCTCTCATGTGAGTCATCTGGTGTTTCACAAAGTCGGAATTATGACTGAAACTTTTCCCACAATCTGGACACTGATATGGTTTTCCTCCTGTGTGAGTCCTCTGATGTATCACCAGGTTGGAATTCTTACTGAAACTTTTCCCACAATCCGAACATTCATATGGTTTCTCTCCTGTGTGAGTTCTCTGGTGTATCACCAGATTGGAATTCTTACTGAAACATTTTCCACACACTGAACACTCATATGGTTTCTCTCCTGTGTGAGTTCTCTGGTGTATGATCAAGTTGGAATTCTGCTGGAAACTTTTGCCACAATCCGGACACTCATATGGTTTCTCCCCCGTGTGTGACCTATGGTGTATCACCAGGCAAGAGTTCTGACTGAAACTTTTCCCACAGTATAGACATTCATATGGTTTCTCTCCTGTGTGGGTCCTTTGGTGTTTCACAAGGTTAGAATTATTATTGAAACTTTTTCCACAATCTGGACACTCATACGGTTTCTCCCCAGTGTGAGTTCTCTGGTGTATAACCAAGTAGGAATTATGACTAAAGCTTTTCCCACAATCTGGACACTCATATGGTTTCTCTCCTGTGTGAGTTCTCTGGTGTATCACCAAGTTGGAATTCTTACTGAAACATTTACCACAATCAGAACACTCATATGGTTTCTCCCCTGTGTGAGTTCTCTGATGTATCACCAAGTTGGAATTCTGCTGGAAACTTTTCCACAATCCGAACACTCATATGGTTTCTCCCCAGTGTGAGTCCTTTGGTGTATCACCAGGTTGGAATTCTGACTGAAACGTTTCCCGCACTCTGGACACTCAAATGGTTTCTCTCCAGTGTGTGTCCTCTTGTGTATCACCAGGTGGGCATGCTTACTAAACTTTTTAGCACACTGTGAGCATTGATAGGGCTTTTCTCCAGTATGGGTAATTTTATGTTCAAGAAGTTGGGAGGTGTAGCGAAAGACTTTTCCACATTCGGAGCATTTGTATGGTTTTTCACCAGTGTGGATCCTCTGATGCATAATCAGCTCTGACTTGCAATGGAGCTTTTCCACCACTGATAGTCTTAGATTTTTGAGGAGATCAAAAATATTTGTGATCTCTTCTTGGATGGTTCAAGCTGTTTGTTTCCTCACAGGTTGAAGCCTGCATTATTGTCTGGAATAAGCGTTTTCTCTCCACAGACTTCTAGATATTTCCTCTTTTTCTGAATCTGGAAATGTTGCAACTTTATTGTTTAATATGTTTCCTTGAGTTCCATACACAATACTTCTCCTGTACAAAACTCTTCTCCTTTCCCCCCCCCTTGTCTCTCCTGGCTGGGGAAGGAGAAGAGGTTTGGAGGAAAGGGAAAAGACGTTGTTTCCTAGATGTACCGGATTTGCTTTCCTTTTTAAAGCTGCTTCTGATTCTCTGCTGTCCAGAACGGTTTTTATGGCATTTCCTTTGTCTGTAAAATTCACAAAAAAGAGATACTTTAATTACTCCTTATAATATGGTTGCAAGATGTGAAAATAAAAGAAAAAAAGCATAAATAACAATGAAAAAGCAATCATGCCAAAATGTTAAATTAATCACTGCCATTCATTATGATACATAAAAGACTAAGTTCAAATATTCGCAGAATCATGAAATTCTATTGCTGACTTATGCAAATCACAGATTGTCAACACTGCAAATTGTTATAGCAATTATAACATCTCTACAGAAATTCTCAAAACCTAAAGACAATATGAGAATAATTTTAGATACACTGGAATACTATAAGACACATCCCAAAAAACAAATGGTTCTGATGTTTTTAGATGCACAAAAAGCCTTTGATAATGTGAACTGGCGTTTTATGCTATTACAATTGGATCAAATGGGCTTTGGTAAAAAATTTATTCAAGCCATAGAAACGATATATCATAAACAAAGGTTATGGTAAATGGAGAATTAACAGACTTTATAGATATAACAAAAGGGACTAGACAAGGCTGTCCACTGTTACCTCTGTTGTTTGTGTTAACACTGGAAGTGCTGAATAGGAACATCAGAGAAGAAAAAGAAATAAAAGGAATGAAAATGAAAAAAGAAGAGTATAAATTACAAGTTTTGCAGATGACCTGGTATTCATATTAGAGGATCCATTGGAGTCACCTAAATTGATAGAAAAGATAGAAGAGTATGGGAAAGTAGCAGGTTTGAAAATGAATAAAGATAAAACAAAGATTTTAACAAAGAACATGTTAGCAGGACGAAAGAAAGAATTGGAGGAAGTTTTGGGGATCCAGGTCACAAATAAGATTAAGTATTTAGGGATACATATAACACCAAGATGTAGCACACTTAAGGAGGATAACTATCTTAAATTCAAACAACAGATTGCAACAGACTTAATAAAATGGGAAAATTTACAATTATCACTGACTGGGAGAATATCTACAATCAAGATGAATGTATTGCCTAGAATCTTATACTTATTCCAGACAATTCCAATCAGATTAGGGAAAGAATTTTTTGAAGATTTAAACAAAATAGTGCTAAAATACATCTGGCAGGGGAAGAAAGCGAGAATAAAACTCAAATTGCTACAAGATACAAGAATAAGAGGAGGATTTGCTTTGCCCAATTGGGAACTATACTACCAAGCAACGAGTTTGATGTGGGTAAAGGAATGGATAACATTAAGGAATACTAGACTTTTGAATTTAGAAGGACATGACTTGCTGTTAGGGTGCCATACCTTCCTCTGGTTTAAGGGAACTAAAACGCAGGGGTATTTTAGGAGACATTATATTCGAGAAACATTGTTTCTAAACTGGGAGAAGATAAAAAAGCAATATTACTTAAAAATTCCACTATGGTTATCTACTATTGAAGCTTTTTCCTACCCAATAATATATAAAAAGGAACAAACAGATACGGTGAGATATTGAATGAAAAGGGTGAACTTAAATCTATGCAAGCGTTGGAAGAACAAGGTGTAAAAATGAATTGGTTTTCATATTTGAAAATACAATCTAGATTTGATAAAGATGTTAAAACAGAAGGTATTTATGATAAGTTGACTGATTTAGATAAAACTTTGACAGGTACTGATGAAAAGTAATCAAAAAACTTTATGGACACTTGTTGGAGTTTAAATTAGAGGAAGAACAAGTTAAAGAAACAATGATTACGTGGGGAAAAATTTTGGATATGGGATTGATTTAGATAAAATGGCAAAAATTGTAGTCTCAAAATTATAAAACGACAATGTCAACTGCATATAAAGAAAACTTGTATGTTTTACAGGTGGCACTTACCTCCGACGAGAATTGTGAGGATGTTCAAGAATAAATCGGATAAATGTTGGAAATGTCATCAAATACCTGGTTCATATTACCATATGTGGTGGACATGCTCGGATGCAAAAAGATATTGGACTATAATCCACACATGGTTGGAAAAAATGACAAAACAACACATAGACTTTAAACCTGAGATATTTTTATTGGGAATTATACCGGAAATATATTGTAAAGAATTCAAATATTTGATTGTAAATGTTTTAACAGCAGCTAGAATTGTATTTGCTAAGAATTGGAAAAATGAAAAAATACCAATGCAGGAGGAAATTATTAAGAAAATCATGGACTGTGCCAAAATGAGTAAACTGACATTTGAAATTAGAGAACAAGAGGATAAACAATTTTATATGATATGGGATTTATTTTATCAATGGTTAGACAAAAAGACATGGTAAAGAAATAGATTAGTAAGCCTTACAATAAAAGTTAATATATTGATATAGAATACAATATAAAATATATAACCATTGCATGAATGTATAAGATTAAACCATAATGAAATTTAGAATATCTCGTATAAAATGATGGAAAAATAGTTTAGTCAAATGAATGTTTAATAATTGATATTATATAAGCACAAGCTAGATTGATAAAATGAGAATTTATATAACTCGTGAGGAGGGAAAAAAAAGGATAGCACAAAAGATTGCAATCAACTGACACACTGTACGTATATAATTGAAAGAGGGTTTTATGTTTTTATGTTTTGTTTGTATGTTTGTCGTAAAAAAAATTAAAACTTAAGAAAAAAAAAAAGAAATACGCAAAACCAAGGATGAAAAACCTCCTAGAATCCAAATGGGTTAATATAAAAAAAAGAATTACAGTATATTGCTATAAGAATATACTATAGGCCACATAACCAAGCAAAAGAAATCGATGAACTCCTTGCTAAACAATTAACAGTTGGATGTAAGAAACATACCACAGGAGTAATGGGAGACTTTAACTACGCTGATATCAACTGGGAGATAAATTCAGCAACAGGTGGGGAATTGAACAGATTCCTAACGAACTTAGCTGACAACTTTGTCATCCAAAGGTAGAGGAGGGTACTAGAGAAAAAACTATACTGGACCAAATTCATATTAATAAAGAAGTGATAGAAAGAATTGAAGTTGCTGGAACCTTGGGTGAAAGTTACTATGTCATATAATCCAAGTTGTGTCTTAAACAAGAAGAGTTGATTTTAACAAACTCAGAGAGACCATAAGCAAAATGTCATGGATAAAAATCCTGAAGGGAAAACAACTAACAAAAAGTCCCACACAGTATCACCAAAAATGAAAAACAAAAAATCCAAGACCAAATCAGAATTATGTCACAAAGACCTCTCTAATAAACTGAAAGACAAAAAAGATAAGTTACAAAAAATTGAAACAGGGACACATAACTAAGGCAGAATATCAGCAGATAGCCTGAATCTGAAAAGATGAACTCCGGAAAGCAAAGGCTCAGAATGAACACAGACTTGCAACAAAAGTCAAAGACAATAAAAAAAAGTTTCTTCCAACATATAAATAACAACAAAAAAAAAAAGTCAAGGAAACAGTTCACTAAAGAGTGAAGATAGCAAGGAAGTAACAGGCAGTAGAGAGATTAACAGATCAGCATTCTTTGCATCAGTCTTCCAAAAATATAACTGTAAAAGACAGACTAGAAATAAAAATTAGAATAAGTAAGAAGATGGTAAGAACAACTATCTGACCTTGATGAATATAAATCACCGGGACCTGATGGATTACATCCCAGAGTTCTGAAAAAGCTGGCAGATGATATTTCAGACCCATTGTATAGTATCTTTAAAAATCTTCGACCACTGGGGAACTATCAGAGGTTCGGAAAGGTTCCCATTTTCAAAAAAAGAAAAAACAGACCCAGGAAACTAAAGACCAAACAGCCTAAAATCAGTATCTGGAAGGATACTGGAAAAAATAATTTAAATAACCTAGATCTGGGAATATCTATAAACAAAATTATAAATAATAGCCAGCATGAGTTTACTAAAAACATATCATGCCAAACCAATCTTATTTCATTCTTTGACAAAGTGTCTAAATTAGTAGACCAGCGACAAAGTAGACCACAACCTACTTACTTCTTGGTAAACTGGAAAAATATGAAATGAACAACATCACCACCAGATGTGTTTGTAACTGACTGACAAACCGTACTCAACATCTAGTCCTTAATGGTACACAGGGCGAGAACTAAGCAGTGGGGTACCACAAGGTTCTGTCTCAGGCCTAGTAATCTTCAATATCTTCATAAATTAAGGATAACACATCAAACTTGTAGATGACACGTAGCTGGCAGGACAGCCAACACCCCAGAAGACAAGCTCAGGATCCAAAAAGATCTTGACAGACTTGAACAATAGGCTCCATCCAACAAAAAGGAAATTTAATGAAAACAAAAGTTTTACATCTGGGCAGAACAGATTAGGTGAAGAACAATAACTGAGAAAGGACCTTTGAGTCTTAGTGAACTATCACTATCACAGAGGCTGCCACAAAGAAGAGTGGGTCAAATTATTTCCCACAGCACCAAAAGACAAGAAACAATGGATGGAAATAAATCAAAGAGAAACAACCTTCCGTAAGATGAACATTGCATGTTTAAATGCAAGATTTAAAGTACCAGTTTTGCCTATGAACCTCCTCCCTTGCAAACAAACAACACGCTCGTTAAAAAAAACTGCGGGGGAATCAACCCTAAAGACGGTATAGGGTTCAGCATAGTTGTTTATCTGCTACTACAAGGTGGAGCGAACCGAACAGCCCGACTTACTCCCGGCCTCTCCCCCGAACTGTCCTCCGCTCACCTTCCAGCTGCCGCTTCTTCGACCCAGGAAAATATACAAGACACCTCGATCCTCCATTGGGAAGCCGGAAGACGAGATTTCTCAGTGCTTCGCCTTTCCATAGTCGCTCTAGAATCCGCGACTCTATGGTCACAAAATTTCTTTCAGTTCGGCTGTAGGCGCTGGCTGCTGTATTGGCGACTATCCAGGCAAGCTTATTGCCTAATCAATTTAGCAATGGTTAAATCGTCCGAACTCTAGCTTCATAACATTAGCTGGGTGCTTGCTGGCTCCTAAAAGTTCATGAAGTTCTTGGTTTTGGGCGCAGTCCCTAAATGATTAACAGCCTGCCATCTTCATCCTATTAATAGAATAATACAGGACAAAACTTGGAAGTGTCTAATTATTATTTATTTGTCAAAAACTTACAATATAACAGAAACAATAACCATCACTTTAAATACAAGAAATAGGAGCTAATAATTGGGGACAATAGAAACGTCTCCCACGTTATTTCCAATGACATCTAGATAAGAGATACTATAGTCCTCTCTGTATTACTATTATGCTCTCTGCTCATTCGAGCAGCCTTCCCAATTTCCAGAGTACAAAGATTTCAGCCTTCAGAATTTCCAGGCTGCTTGGGCAAAACACTTGGAGGTCACTAGATTGCAGGCTGGAAGATTCCGGCAGATTCCTGCATTTTAGCAGGGTTTGGTTGTCACTGGAAACCAAAAACTCTCTGCATTCTAAAAGAAGATTCATTTGAGAGCCAGTTCTGGATCTGCAGACCCTGGATAGGATCAATCATGCCCTAGTTACCTGCGTATTGCATGACTTCAATAAACTCTGCATGAGCTGCCATTGAAGGGTATCCACAAGTATTAGATGGTAGAGAATGCAATGGCTGGATTGCTTATATGTGTTTCTGAAGCAGCTGCCTTGGTTGCCAACTTGCTTGAGGGTCCAGTCAAGGTTTTGCTGTTTTTGCCTTTGAAAGCCCTTCCTGGCATGGGACTGAGCCTTTCTCTGCTTATTTCAGCCTATTCGATGAGGCTTGGCAAAGAAGACATGCGGCAAGCACCATCAGCTGGGGAGCTGCCTTTGGTGGATGCAGGAGGAGCCATGCCTTCTCTGTTGTGGCCCCCACTCTATGGGGAATATCCTTTCCCCTGAAATGAGATTAGTTCCACCCCTTTTGATCTTTTGGGAGGCTCTCAAGACCTGGCACCAATGTGCCTACCGTCCCTGTCTTATTGTTTCTTTTTTTGTTCTTCGTATCCATTTCATGTATTCCTAACCATGTTTATATTTATACCTGTTATCTAATAATTGCTTGACAAAATAAACAAATAAATAAATACATACATACATCATACATCCTCAGGCCTGGAACTCTTGAGGCAATCTGAGATATGCTCAGGTGTTTCTATTGCTGAGGTGGCCATTTGCATCCATTTTATTGCCTAGGTGGGGTTGTATACTTGTTTTTATATTACTTATTTCTTAGTATAGATTTTTACAGTTTTACATATGTCATTTATATAGTTATGGTTTTCAATCTGATTGTTGTACATTGCTCACCATTGCTTTTTTGGGGGTGGGGAACTATAGAAATATCATTTATAATTAAAAAAATATATAAGTTTTTGAGGTTGGCTAAACTGAAAGAGAAATAATGAAGGATGCAAATAAATAAAAATAAAGTAGGATTTAAACTGGAGAGGGATTGAAGGGAGTGTCCGGGTCAGGTAACAAATACCTTATTAGTTAATAATAATAATAATGTTTTAAATCCCTATTGTTTTTCTTTACTCTTACTGTGATCCCAATTTTATCAGCAGCTTTTACTTTCCCCAATTTTAATTTTACTCTTGACTTACAGGGAAAAAGCTTTTCTTTTAATCACAAAGGGGAACACATAGAATGCAGAGTCTGTAGAGATTCTCAGTCACCCAGGTCATGGTTGTCCCAAAAGTGCTTTTTTCAGGAGGCAACTGGACTTCCTTGGTTTTTTTTGGGCAGATGTTTCACTTCTCATCCAAGAAACTTCTTCAGCTCTGACAGAATAGTGTGGAATGGAAAGAGTTTTATTTATACTATATAAAATAAAAGGATGCAAGTGACCACCTGGCTGCAAGGGATATAAATCCTTCCATTCCCCATTATCCTGTCAGAGCTGAAGAAGCTTCTTCGATTAGAACCGAAACGTCTTCAAAAAACAAACAAGAAAGTTTAGTTGCCTCCTGAAAAAGCAGCTTTGGGACATAGAATACAGAGTATATTCTGAATTGATATATTTTAACCGTACAAATATGGAGAGATATTCAACAATGGGATGAGATCAAGAGACTCGTGGTGCCAAGTAGGGCTTATGTATCTCTATCCTCTAACAGAAAAGTCATGGCTGCAGTCTTGATGTTTAAGTTAATGAAATGACACCATCCATATCCAAAAGGATGAGACACGAGAGCAAGCAATATCCAGAAATAGGAAACTGATAAATATTGAGGGAAAGAACTAAGGCAGGGAGGAATGACTCTACACGGCAACTTAGTATGTCCAGAAAGGAATGTCGAGTGGAAATGTACATCAAATGAAATCGAAAGGCAAAAATAGAATATCTCACCAAAGCACATGGACTGCTAATCACCAGTCTGACCCTTTTAGGACACCCTAAACTGCTTTTTTCAATGCAGATCTAATAACGTATGGATGGTGATAGTGTCCATGGTGATAGTGTTGATGCTGCCATGGACCTAAGTATGAAAAAGGGTCAAAAGTGACTTTTTTCAGTGACATTGTAACTTTGAAAGGTCACTGAATGGTTGTAAGTCAAGGATGCTGTCAACATGTAATCACATTCAAATCACAAGTCTCTAGCCACATCTCTGAGAATAAAAAAACATTGATTTATTAGGACATGTCGGCATTTCCTGGTTGCAGCCGACTCTGGCACATCATTCATTTCACTCTTGACCCTCATCATCCCCCCACCCCCGTATATTCTCCAATGAGACACATTCATAGCCAAGAATAATCAATCATGCTCTCCAGTAATAATTTTGCGCGCCAACAGCTTTGGCTGCTAAGGAGATTATCTGAAGCATTTAAGGAATGCACTGCTTTCCCCCACTCCCTTTCTGCTGGCAACAAAAAAGACCAAATAAGTATTTTTTAGTTGACAGATTTCCAGTATCTTTGAATGGTTACTGCCTTTGCAATACTACATTCTAACCACTGCCCCCACCTGGACTCCTATCTTTCCATAATAAGTCAAATAGGATACAATAATAGTTTTGATGCCTTAGGAATATTCTTATTATACATAGTTATATTTAGTTTCTTACTATGGTTTCAGAAAACTCTCGTTGAAATCCTAATTCTCATTTACTTATTCACTGATTTTTGCAAGCAAATCCTCTTGTGTCTGAGCATTTCTTCTGGTTGAGTCTCTAGTGTCTAAATAAACTTGGCTCTTTGGCTGAAAATAATCTAGCAAGCTGAAAACAAGCAATGTATATCCTTGTGAATTCTTGAAAGTTTTCTTTGATCCCATCAAGCTTTCCTTTCAATCAGAAAACTGATGGCTTTTCTCCTGTATGACTCCTCTTGTCTTTAACATTATTAGAGTTGTGACTCAAACACTGACCACAATTTGGGCATCTGAATGGCTTCTGATCGGTGTGTAAACTGACATGCTTTATTAGATTAGACCTACTTGTGAAAGCTTTCACACATCTGGCCATTCAAGGGCTCCTCTTCTGGGTCAGTTCCCTATTATTCCACTAGGTAGACATTCCAATGGAAACTTTCCATACAATTTGGGCACTCATCCTATGTGAATCCTCTGGTGTCTCACCAGATCAGAATTGCAATTGAAAGCTTTCCCACAATTTGGACACGCACAGGTTTTCTTTCCTCTGTGAGTCCTCTGGTGTATCACAAGGTTGGAATTTCGACTAAAACTTTTCCCACACTCTGGACACTCATACGGTTTCTGTCCCGTGTGAGTCCTCTGGTGTATGACGAGCTTGGAATTCTGATTGAAACTTTTCTCACAATCTGGACACTCATATGGTTTCTCGCCCGTGTGTGTCCTATGGTGTATCACCAGGGAAGAATTCTGACTGAAACCTTTTCCACAGTATAGACATTCATATGGTTTCTCTCCTGTGTGAGTTCTTTGATGTTGCACAAGGTTACAATTATGATTGAAACTTTTCCCACAAACTGGACATTCATATGGTTTCTTTCCTGTGTGAGTTCTCTGGTGTTTCACAAGGTTAGAATTATTATTGAAACTTTTCCCACAATCTGGACACTCATATGGTTTCTCCCCAGTGTGAATCCTCTGGTGTATCACCAGGTCAGAATTCCAACTGAAAGCTTTCCCACATTGTGGACACTCATATGGTTTCTCTCCTGTGTGAGTTCTCTGGTGTATGATCAGATTGGAATTCTGCTGGAAACTTTTCCCACAGTATAGACAATCAAATGGTTTCTCTCCTGTGTGCGTCCTCTGGTGTTTCACAAGGCTAGAATTATTATTGAAACTTTTCCCACAAACTGGACATTCATATGGTTTGTCTCCTGTGTGAGTATTTTGGTGTTGCACAAGGTTACAATTATGATTGAAATTTTTCCCACAATCCGAACACTGATATGGTTTCTCTCCTGTGTGAGTCCTCTGGTGTATCACCAGGTAATAGTTCTGACTGAAACATTTCCCACAATCTGAACACTCATATGGTTTCTCTCCTGTGTGAGTCCTTTGGTGTTTCACAAGATTAGAATTCTGCTGGAAACTTTTGCCACAATCTGGACACTCATATGGCTTCTCTCCTGTGTGAGTCCTCTGGTGTTTCAAAAGGTTAGAATTGTTACTGAAACTTTTCCCACAATCCAAACACTCATATGGTTTCTCTCCTGTGTGACTCCTCTGGTGTATCACCAGATAAGAGTTCTGACTGAAACATTTGCCACAATCTGAACACGCATATGGTTTCTCTCCTGTATGAGTCTTCTGGTGTTTCACAAGGTTGGAATTATTATTAAAACTTTTCCCACAATCTGAACATTCATATGGTTTCTCCCCAGTGTGAGTCCTCTGGTGTATCACCAGGTTAGAGTTCCGACTGAAACCTTTCCCACAATCTGGACACTCATATGGTTTCTCCCCAGTGTGAGTCCTCTGGTGTATCACCAGGTTAGAGTTGTGACGGAAACTTTTCCCACAATCTGGACACTCATATGGTTTCTCTCCTGTATGTGTCCTCTTGTGTATCACCAGGTTGGCATGCCTACCAAACTCTTTGGCACAGTATGGGCACTGGTAGGGCTTTTCTCCAGTATGGGTTCTTTTATGCTGAATAAGTTGGGAAGTGTAGCGAAAGACTTTCCCACATTCGGGGCATTTGTATGGTTTTTCACCAGTGTGTATCCTCTGATCCATAATCAGCTCTGATTTATCATCTGTACCTTTGTCATCATCTCTACCACTGACAGTCTTAGATTCTTGAGGAGGTCAAAAATATATGTGATCGCTTCTTGGATGGTTCAAGCCGTTTGTTTTTTCCCAGGATGAGGCCTGCATTATTGTCTGGAATGAGCGCTTCCTTCCAACAGACTTCTAGATATTTTTTCTTTTTCTGAATCTGGAAATGTCCCACCTTTATTTTTTGATGTAATGTTTTCTTAAGTTCCACATACATTTATCAGCTCAGAAATCTTTTCCTAATTTTTTTTTTCTTGTCTCTTCCTGGCTGGAGAAGGGGAAAAGTTCTGTAGTTATCTGGAGGAATGGGAAAAGACATTTCCCAGATGTACTGGATTCTCTTCCCTTTTTACAGCTGCTGCTGATTCTCTGCCATCCAGAAGGGCTTTTTTGGCGTTCCTTTGTCTGTAAGATTCACAAAAAGAGATACTTTAATTACTCTTTGTAATATGGTTTCAAGATATGAAAATAAAAGAAAAAAAGCATACATAACAATGAAAAAGCAAGCATGGCAAAATGCTAGATTAACTACTGCCCTTCATTATGACATATAAAAGACAAAGTTCAAATATTCATAGAATCATGAAATTCTATTATTGTTCAAATCAGATTGTCAGCACTGCAAATTTCTATAATCATGTAGACACCTGGAAATACTGAGGATAGGAACACGGATACATATATATTCACAAAAAATACAGAAACACACCCCTCTATCTGTGTGTACCA
Source organism: Bungarus multicinctus (assembly GCA_023653725.1). Lineage (NCBI taxonomy): Eukaryota > Metazoa > Chordata > Lepidosauria > Squamata > Elapidae > Bungarus > Bungarus multicinctus. The sequence continues at coordinate 22,150,219 of CM042834.1, forward strand.
TATGTATGTATGTAGAAAATCCATGTGTATTTTCTGTCTACAAAATGAAATAAGTACAGTATGTGAGCATTAACGGAAGAAACGCCCATACATTAACACTGAAAGTTTAGGGAACAAAGAGGTGAACATGCATGAAGGAAGATATGGTATGGTTGTTATTGCTGAAACTTGGTGGGATGAAACTTTTGACTGGAATGTACTGATAGAGGGATACAAACTATTCAAAAGAAACAGACCTAAGGGAAGAAAAATGACATTACTATATGAATATACTACAGGCTACCCAACCAAGCAAATGAAATCAATGAACTCCTTTCTAAACAATTAACATTTGTATGCAGGAAACATACCACAGGAGTAATGGGAGACTTTAACTACCCTGGTATCAACTGGGAGACAAACTCAGCAGCAGGTAGGAGATTGAACCGATTCCTAACCAACTTAGCTGACAATTTTGTCATCTAAAAGGTAGAGGAAAAACTATGCTACACCTAATTCTTATTAATAAAGAAATGATAAACAAGTGATAGAAGAAATTGAAGTTTCTGGAATCGTGGCCAAAGTGACCATGTCATACTGAAATTCAATATAATGCAAGCACAAGCAATAGAATATAATCCAAGCTGTGTCTTAAATTAGAAGAGCTGATTTAAACAAACTCAGAGAGACCCTAAGCTAAATTTCATGGATAAAAATCCTGAAAGAGAAAAACCCAAGAAAAATGGGAAACACTGAAAAATATGATAATAAAAGCCCAGTCCAACACATTAACACTAAAAAAGAAAAACAAAAAATCCAGAAAGAAACCAGCATTATTGCATAAAGAGCTGATGTGGTTCCCATCTTCAAAAAAGGGGAAAAAACCATACACATGAAACTACAGACCAATCAGCCTAACATCAATACTGAAAAGAAAAAATACCGGAAAATAATCTGTGAACATCTAGAAACAAAGTATAACCAGTAGCCAGCATGGGTTTGTTAAAAACAGATCACGCCAAATCAATCTTATTTGATTTTTTTGAGAAAAAATAGTAGACCAGAGAAATATTGTGGACTTTGTATACTTAGATTTCAGTAAGGCATTTAACAAAGTAGACCACAACCTACTTACTTTATTTTTATTTATTTATTTATTAATTACATTTATATACCGCCCTTCTCCCAAGGGACTCAGGGCGGTGAACAGCTCATCTAAAAACCCCACAAAAATACAAAAGTTAAAAAGTAATTAAATATTTAAATCAGCTGCAGACTAAAATTAGGAAACCCCCCCCCCCACCCTTAAAAACCCAATTTAAAGTTAAAAATGGAGATCAAATTTAAAATCATTATCTCAGCCCAGGCCGGCCTGCTCAAAGAGCCAGGTCTTTAACGCGCGCCTGAAGGCCCTCAGGTCCGTGCCGGTACGAAGTTCCGGTGGCAGAGTATTCCAGAGGGCGGGGGCACCCACAGAGAAGGCCCTACTCCTTGGCGCCGCCAGATGACACATAGCGGCCGACGGCACCCGGAGCAGACCCTCCCTGTGGGAACGCACCGGCCTGTTGGAGAACGTTGGCAGAATGCGGTCCTGAAGGTAACCTGGTCCCATGCCATGGGTCGCCCTAAAGGTCAAAACTAGAACCTTAAAGCGAACCCGGAGAGCCATCGGCAACCAATGCAGCTCGCGCAGGAGAGGCGTCACATGGGCGCTACGCGACGCCCCCATAATCACCCTCGCGGCTGCATTTTGCACCAACTGGAGTCTCCGGATGCTCCCCGCAGGGAGCCCCATGTAGAGGGCATTACAATAGTCCAGGCGAGAGGTGACAAGGGCCTGAGTGACCGTGCGCAAGGCGTCCCGATCCAGAAAGGGCCGCAACCGGTAGATCCGACGGATCTGATGAAACGCCCCCCTGGAGACGGCCGCGATGTGATGTTCAAGCGACAGCCGTACATCCAGGAGGACTCCCAGGTTGCAAGCCCTCTCTGTGGGGGGCAGAACTTCCCCCCCAATAGCCAGCGAAGGTGTCAGCTGGCTATATCGGGGCGCCGGAAACCACAGCCACTCGGTCTTGGATGGGTTGAGCCGAAGCCTGTTCCCGCCCATCCAGTCCCGCACGGCCTCCAGGCACCTAGACATAGCCCCCACAGCATTGTTGGGGTGGTCCGGAGTGGAGATGTACAGCTGGGTGTCATCTGCATACAGATGACACCTCACTCCAAGACCACGGATGATCTCGCCCAGCGGCTTCATGTAAATGTTGAACAGGAGGGGAGAAAGGACCGACCCCTGAGGCACCCCACAAACCAGGGGCCTAGAGGTGGACCTCTCCCCCCCCGCCAACACGAATTGCGAACGGTCAGAGAGGAAGGAGGAGAACCATCGAAGGACGGTTCCACCAATCCCCAACCCCTCCAACCGTCGCAATAAGATACTATGGTCGATAGTATCAAAAGCCGCCGAGAGATCTAATAGGACCAGGACAGAGGAGAACCCTCTGTCACGAGCCCTCCAGAGATCATCAACCAACGCGACCAATGCCGTCTCAGTGCTATGTCCAGGCCTGAAGCCCGATTGGAACGGATCGAGGTAAGTTGCTTCCTCCAGGTACTGGGGGAGCTGACGTGCCACCACACTCTCAACAACCTTCGCCACGAAGGGAAGGTTGGAGACTGGACGATAGTTGTTTAAAATAGCTGGGTCCAGGGAAGGCTTCTTGAGGAGGGGGCGCACCACCGCCGCCTTCAGGGCGGTAGGGAGCACCCCCTCTCTCAAGGAAGCGTTGACAATCCCCTGGAGCCAGCCTCGTGTCGTCTCCCTGGCGGCCGAAACCAACCAGGAAGGACACGGGTCCAATAAACAGGTGGTGGCATTCAGACCCCCCAGCAACCTGTCCACACCCTCAGCGGTCACAGGATCGAACTCCCCCCAGATAACACTCTCAAGACCTGCCCCGGACACCTCCCCCGGGACCACCCAATTGGAGTCGAGCCCCTCCCGAATCTGAGCGATTTTATCATGCAGAAATCGGGAAAACTCCTCTGCTCTACCCTGCAAGAGGTCATCCCGCGCTCTCGGTTCAAGTAGAGAGCGGGTCACTCTAAACAGGGCGGCAGGCCGATTTTCTGCCGATGCAATAAGGGCGGAGAAATACGAAGATTTCGCCGCCCCTATCGCCACAAGGTAAGTCTTAATATGAGATCTCACCTGTGTTCGGTCAGACTCAGAACGGCTCGCCCTCCAAATGCCCTCAAGACGTCTTTTTCGGCACTTCATCTCCCGTAGCTCCTCCGTATACCACGGAGCCAAATGGGATCTGTGCCGAGTCAGAGGTCGCATAGGCACAACTCGCTCTAGGGCCCCGGCGGCCAACCCCTCCCAGGTGGCCACCAGGTCTCCAGGCGAGCTGAGAGCCAGAGATTCAGGAAATGGCCCAAGCTCCCTCTGGAACCGATCCGGATCCATTAGGCGCCTGGGGCGGAACCATCTAAGTGGCTCCGCCTCCCTGCGGTGGGGGGTAGCGGAACAGAAATCCAGCCTAAGGAGGGAATGATCTGTCCATGACAAGGGTGTAATAACTAAATCCCCCCAATTACAGTCATTCAACCACTGCCCAGAGACAAAAATCAGGTCCAGCATGTGTCCTCCCATGTGAGTGGGGGCAGAAACTAACTGGGTCAGGTCCATGGCCGTCATGGAAGCCAAGAACTCCCGGACCAACCCCGAGGTTTCACCGAGCGATGGCAGGTTGAAATCCCCCATGACCAAAAGCCTAGGGGTCTCAACCGCCAGCCCGGCTATTACCTCTAGGAGTCCGGGTAGGGCCGATGAGACGTGGCAGGGAGCCAGGTACGCCATCAAAAGACCCATCTGTACCCCTTGCCCCCACTTCACAAATAGAGATTCACAGCCAGCCGTCTGAGGGACAGTGGCCTCCCTAGGACAAAGGACTTCCTTTATAAGCACCGCTACCCCACCACCCCTTCCCTGAGCCCTAGGCTGGTGAAATGCAAGGAAACCTGGTGGGCATATCTCAACCAGAGGGACACCACCCTCTGGGCCCAACCAGGTTTCGGTGACACCTACCAGATCCGCGGCCTCCTCCTGAACCAAATCGTGGATCAGGGGAGCCTTATTAACCACGGACCTGGCATTGCACAACAACAGCCGGGTATTCAGGGCCTGAGATTCCGGACAACCAGGGCTGCAGGATGGGTAATGAGGGTCGGAGCGCGCTACCGTTTGCAAACATCGGGAGCGCGATCCCCTTACCGGATATGGCCCTCTACCCCCAGCATATCTGCCTCTCCCAGTCACCGTGCTAATAAAATTGACCCCCCGCTGCCCACCCCCTGTCTGCCACTCCGACACAGAAACCCCCGAGGTCCCCCAGGCGCGTGCGCCGGCCTGGCTGCCCCCATATCCATGCGGGCTGTCTCCCCCGCCCGCCCTGGATCCTTCCAACCCCTTAAAAAATCCCATTAAAAATTTAATCAAAGGTTTAGAACATTTCCTCCGGTTTCTTCGGCCCCACCATCGCTCCGGATCCCAGGATCCCTCATCACAAAAGGTCTTAGAGAGTCTTGGAGGCCACCTGAGGGAGAGGGGGACATCCCTCAGGGCCCAGAGTTCTGCCCTCGAATAAATCCGTGGTCCCGGCCCCCTCGACAGTCTCGGAGCGCCTGCAGTCTCTGCCATCCTCTGGCCGCGGAAAAAATCCAGGTAGGCTGGGGCATATGCCGCCTCCCCCCAGTCGTCCCACCTCTGCCACCGGTGGGACCCCCAGGGGGGAAAAGGTCACAGGCAGAGCTAATCCCCCCCCTGGGCCCACCACCTCCGCCACCGGTGGGGGCCCCAGGGGAAAAAGGGGAACAACCATGGCTCTGCCTAAGCGGCCCACGGGGGTATCGGCACCACCACTCCTCAGCCGAGCTCCTCCGTGGGTCCTCCAGCCTCTGCGTCGTCCTCGGGGCCGTCAAGGGTGCCCCAGGTCCACTCCAGGGCCGAAACTGCCATAGGCCCATATCAGGACCAGCCGGAGCCTCCCAAGACCGCCCCGGCCCGAGTGAGGTCGCCGAGCCTGCCACGCCGCCGTGCCTCACTAGGGGCGCCAAGGCCTTTTCACCGCCCCTTGGAACTCCGGGGGTGTCACGGCCGCTGTTCCAGGGCCTCCGCGGCTGTAATAAAGCCGCCGAGGCCAGTCCAAGGCCCTCCAAACGGCCCCCGCAAATCGACCCCGCCCTGGGGAATCCAGGGCCACCACACTCCTCAGGGGGCCGCTGGGGCCATGCCGTGACATGGTCTTTGTACAGGACGCCGCCACAACGGCCCCAGAGGCAGCCGCCGCCGCCATCTTCAAAACCGCGTCGGCCATCTTCAAAACCGGAAGGTAAGCTTGAAAAATGTGGAATGGACAACATCATTTGTAACTGGCCGACAAACCGTACTGAACAACTAGTCCTTAAAGGTACACAGGGAGGGAAGTAAGCAGTGGGATAGCACAAGGTTTTGTCTTAGACCCAGTACTCTTCAATATCTTCATAAATTAAGGTGAACTCATCAAATTTGCAGATTTGATGGCAGGAACAGCCAACACCCCAGAAGACAAGCTCAGGATCCAAAAATATCTTGACAGACTTGAACAATGGACCTATGCAACAAAATTAAATTTAATGAAAAGCAAAGTTTTACATTTAAGCAGAAAAAAACAAAGGTACAAGTACACATTAGGTGAAGAACAATAACTGTGAGAGGGACCTTGGAATCTTAGTGGATGATCACTTAAAAAGGAGCCATCAGTGTGGGGCAGTAGCCAAAAAGGCTAATACAATCCTTGGTTGTATAAACAGAGGCATAGAATCAAAATCATGTGAAGTATAAGTACCACTTTATAAAATCGTGGTAAGACCACACCTGGAATACTGCATCCAGTTTTGGTCACATTACAAAGATGTTGAGACTTTGGAAAACAAAAGTGCAAGTAAGATGATGAAAGGCCTGGATGCTAAAACATATGAAAATCGTTGGAGCATTTGGGTTTGGCTAGTCTAGACAAAAGAAAAAAAAATAGGGGTGACATGATATCAGTATTCCAGTATTTCAGAGGCTGCCACAAAGAAGAGGGGGTCAAATTATTTTCCAAAGCACCAAAAGACAAGACAAGAAACAATGGATGGAAATAAATCAAAGAGAGAATCAACCTGGAATTAAGGAGAACCTTTCTAAAAATGAGGTTTGCATATTTAAATGCAAGAGTTAAAGCACCGGTTTTGCCTATGAACTTTCCCTTGCAAAAAAAAAGACGCTCATAAAAAAAGACGCGGCGGAATCAACCCTAAAGTGACGGTAGAATTGAAATCTGACAACTTAAAACGTGCAGCTCTGGGGGAATAAAATTGGGCTGGGGGGAGAATATGCAGGAGACGACATATTTCAGCAGAGTCGTTTATCTGCTACTACAAGGTGGAGCGAATTGAAGAGCCCGGCTTGGTCCCGGTCTTTCCTCCGACCTGCCTCCCCGCTCACCTTCCAGCTGCCGCTTCTTCGACCCAGGAAAAAGTGCAACAGGCACAGCGATCCATCATTGGGAAGCCGGAAAACGAAGTTTCTTAGCGCTTCGCCTTCCATAGTCGCTCTAGAAATCCACGACTCTATGGTTTCAATTCCTTTCAAGTTCAATTTAACCCTGACCCTACTGTATTGACGACTATCCAGGCGCGCTTATTGCCTAACCATAGAGCGCCATCTAGCCAACAATGGCTAGATCGTCCGAGCTCTAGCTTCATAAGGTTACATGGGTGTTTAACGGCTCCTAAAAGTTCATGAAGTTCTTGTTTTTGGGCGCAGCCTCTAAATGATTAACAACCTGCCATCTTCATCTTATTAATAGAAAAATAGGGACAAAACCTGAAAGTGTCTCCCACGTGGTTTTCAATGACATTTAAGGAGATACTATCCTCCTCCTCCGTATTACAATTATACTCTGCTCACTCGATCAGCCTTCCCAATTCCCAGAGTACTGATTTCAGCTTTGAGAATTCCCAGGCTGCTTGGGCCAAACACTTGGAGGTCACTAGTTTGCAGGCTGGAAGCTGATCTAAAGATTCCTGCATTTTAGCAGGGTTTGGCATTCACTGGAGATAAAAACTACATCCTAAAAAATGTATTACCGATTCACTTGAGAGCCAGTTTTGGCTGTTCCTGGATCTGCAGACCCTGGCTATGATCAATCATGCCCTAGTTACCTGCGTATGGGATGACTTCAATAAACTCTGCATAAGTTACAGCTGGTAGAGAATGCAATGGCCGGATTGCTTATATGTGTTTCTGAAGCAGCACATGTCACACTCTCTGAGCTGCCTTGGTTGCCAGTTTGCTTGTGGGTCCAGTGCAAGGTTTTGCTGGTTTTGCTTTTGAAAGCCCTTCCTGGCATGGGACTGAGCCTTTCCCTGCTTATTTCAGCCTATTTGATGAGACTTGGCAAAGAAGACATGCAGCAAACACCATCAGCTGGGGAGTTGCCTTTGGTAGACGCAGGAGGAGCCATGCCTTCTCTGTTGTGGCCATGTTATGGAATATCGTAATATATGTGCCCAGTGTTTTGATCTTTTTAACCTCATAGTTTTATACTGCTATTTATCACATTGTAATAATCCGACTATAGGCCTATACTTTTAATCAATTAAAATGAATACAATGTATTGATTCTCTTTTTATTCAAGAACTCAAGACGTCATACAAAGCAGTTCCTAGTTGGCATTCTGAGCCAAGAAAGACGCTGATTTCTCATTTTAAACACCCCCTGCCAGCCAACCGATGTGCACAGGCATATTTTTGGCCTCTAAATTGACATCTTAAATTGGGATTTCATTACACTTGGCAAGCCTGGATATATTGAAAAACTGATTTTTCACTATAGTTTATATTAATAATTTTAAACAGAAGATTAAAAACTAACACAAATATAAAAAATAGAAGAAAAAAGAAATTAAAAGTGTAAAAAGAAAAGGATAGAAATAGAGAGAAGTTATTTCCAATCTCCTTTACAATAATTATAATTAGAAATACAAAATTACTTCTTACTCTATGGTTGCAAAAACTCTTTTTGATTATCTGGTTTGTTTTTTTATAATCACAACTGTAAATGATAACTTCATTTTTTGTTCTGTTTTACGCAAATCTCTAACTTCCAATCCATAATTAGAGAATGTCTTCTCTCCAATTGAGGAAATCAATATAGTTCTCTCTGAAAATTCCATCATCTTCACCAACCATTCCTCTATTGTGGTTGAAGTTGAATTTTTGGTGTACATAATACAGTTAATCTTTAACAATAGGAGTTGAAATTTGGATCCTAGGACAAGGGTCCCCAACCACCGGGCTGCTCCATATGCACAAGAGGCAAGGAATCTCAGAAAGAGTTTAGACTTGCCAACTCACATCCTTCCCTCATGTCCAATATTAAGTAAGACATGTTTGATTAAAAAGAATGGGGCAAGGCATTAAGTAGTTAATTCCTCAGCTGAGCTTGCAGAGATGGGAAATGAAATTCAAAAACGTCAAATTTTGTCTCATGTGGAATTTCTTATGTGTGATCAAGGAGGAATTTTGTGTGAAACGCTGTCCAAAATCTGAGCATTTGAATAGTTTCTTCCCTATGTTTAACTTTACATGGTTAATGAGGCTAGACTGAGCACTGAAATCATTCCCAAAATCCAGACATTCGTACGGTTTCTCTCCGTTGTGATTCCTCAAGTGTATCATAGTCGGAATTCTTAATAAAACTTTACCCACACTTCAGACACTCCTACAGTTTTTCTCCTGTGTATCACCAGAGCAGAATTCCAATGCAATTGAATGTTGATGCTGCCATGGCCCTAAGTATGAAAAAGGGTCATAAGTCAATTTTTTCAGTGATGGTGTAACTTTGAAATGAATGGTTGTAAGTCAAGGACTACCAGTATACTTCCTTTGCAATATTATATTCTAACTACTGCGCCTCCAGGACTACCTTTCTGAAATATATCAAATTGGATACAATAAGAATGGTTTTGATGCCATAGGAATATTCTTATTATACATAGTTACTATGCTTTCAGAAAACTCTTGTTGAAACCCTAATTCTCATTGAATCTCATTGAATTGAAAATAATCCAGCAAGCTGAAAACAAGCAATGTATATCCTTGTGAATTCTTGAAAGCTTTCTAAGATCCCATCAGACTTTCCTTCCAATCAGAAAACTGATGGCTTTTCTCCTGTACGAGTCCTCTTGTCTTTAACAATAGTAGACTTGTGACTGAAACACGAACCACAGTTTGCACATCTTCTGATCTGTGTGTAAATTGACTGATTTATTAGATTAGACCTACTTGTGAAAGCTTTGTGAAAACTGGGACATTCAAAGGTTTCCTCTTCTGTGTCAATTCCCTATTATTCCACGAGGTGGGAATTCCAACTAAAACTTTTCCCACAATCCAAACACTCATTCTGTGTGAATCCTCTGGTGTCTCACTAGGTCAGACTTCCAACTGAAAGCTTTCCCACAATTTTGACATTCTTAGGGTTTCTTTTCCATGTGGGTCCTCTGGTGTCTCACTAGGTGGGCATTCTGACTGAAACTTTTCCCACAATTTGGACACCCATAGGGTTTTTCTCCTGTGTGAGTCCTCATGTGCGTCACTAGGGCAGAATTACGACTGAAACATTTCTGACAATCTGGACACTCGTATGGTTTCTCTCCTGTGTGAGTCCTCTGGTGTATCACCAGAGAAGAGTTCTGACTGAAACTTTTCCCACAGTCTGGACATTCATAGGGTTTCTCTCCTGTGTGAGTCCTCATGTGCGTCACTAGGGCAGAATTACGACTGAAACATTCCTGACAATCCGAACACTCATTTGCTCTCTCTCCTCTGTGACTCCTCTGGTGTATCACCAGGTCAGAGTTCTGACTGAAACATTTGCCACACTCTGGACACTCATATGGTTTCTCTCCTGTATGGGTCCTCTGGTGTATCCTCAGGGAAGAGTTCTGACTGAAACTTTTCCCACAGTATAGACACTCATATGGTTTCTCCCCACTGTGAGTCCTCTGGTGTTTCACCAGGGAAGAGTTCCGACTGAAACTTTTCCTACAGTCTGGACATTCATATGGTTTTTCCCCTGTGTGAGTTCTTTGGTGTTCCACAAGGTTACAATTATAATTGAAACTTTTCCCACAAACTGGACACTCATAAGGTTCTTCCCCTGTGTGAGTCCTCTGGTGTATCACCAGGTTGTAATTCTTACTAAAACATTTCCCACAATCTGAACACTCATATGGTTTCTCTCTTCTGTGACTTCTCTGGTGTCTCACCAGGTCAGAGTTCTGACTGAAACATTTACCACACTCTGGACATTCATATGGTTTCTCTCCTGTATGGGTCCTCTGGTGTATCCCCAGGGAAGAGTTCTGACTGAAACTTTTCCCACAGTATAAACACTCATATGGTTTCTCCCCAGTGTGAGTCCTCTGGTGTATCAACAGGGAAGAGTTCTGACTGAAACTTTTCCCACAGTCTGGACATTCATATGGTTTCTCTCCTGTGTGAGTTCTTTTGTGTTTCACAAGGTGACAATTATGATTGAAACTTTTCCCACAAACTGGACACTTATAAGGTTCTTCCCCGGTGTGAGTCCGCTGGTGTATTACCAGGGAATTGTTCCGACTGAAACTTTTCCCACAGTCTGGACATTCATATGGTTTCTCTCCTGTGTGAGTTCTTTGGTGTTCCACAAGGTTACAATGATAATTGAAACTTTTCCCACAAACTGGACACTCATAAGGTTCTTCCCCTCTGTGAGTCCTCTGGTGTATCACCAGGTTGTAATTCTTACTGAAATATTTCCCACAATCCGAACATTCATATGGTTTCTCTCCTGTGTGACTCCTCTGGTGTATCACCAGGTCAGAATTCTGAATGAAACGTTTGCCACAATCTGAACACTCATATGGTTTCTCCCTAGTGTGAGTCCTCTGATGTACTGCCAGGTAAGACGTCCGACTGACACTCTTCCCACAATCTGGATACTCATATGGTTTCTCCCCAGTGTGGGTCCTCTTGTGTATCACCAGGTTGGCATGCTTATTAAACTTTTTGCCGCACTTTGAGGATTGATAGGACTTTTCTCCAGTATGGGTTCTTTTATGCTGAATAAGTTGGGAAGTGTAGTGAAAGACTTTGCCACGTTCGGGGCATTTATATGGTTTTTCACCAGTGTGGATTCTCTGATCCATAATCAGCTGTGATTTGTAATCTGTGCTTTTCCCACAATATGCATATCTGTGGAGCTTTTCTGCCAATGATTATCTTTCTTGAGGATTCTTGATTCTTGAGGAGGTTAAAAATATTTGTGATCTGCTCTTCGGTGGTTCAAGCCATTTGTTTCCTTAAAACAGACTTCTAGATATTTTTTCTTTTTCTGAATCTGGAAATGTCCCACCTTTATTTTTTGATGTAATGTTTTCTTAAGTTCCACATACATTTATCAGCTCAGAAATCTTTTCCTAATTTTTTTTTCTTGTCTCTTCCTGGCTGGGTGAGGGGAAGAGTTCTGTAGTTATCTGGAGGAATGGGAAAAGACATTTCCCAGATGTATCAGATTCGCTTCCCTTTTTAAAGCTGCTGCAGATTCTCCGCTGTCCAGAAGAGGTTTTTTGGCATTCCCTTTTTCTGTAAGATTCATAAAAAAGAGATACTTTAATTTCTCTTTATAATATGGTTCCAAGACATGAAAATAAAAGCAAAAAAGCATACATCACAATGACAAAGCAAACATACCAAAATGCTAGATTACACACTGACATTCATTAAAAGACTAAGTTCGAATATTCACAGAATCATGGAATTCTATTGTTGACTTGTGCAAATCAGATTGTCAGCACTGCAAATTTTTATAATCATATAGTTACCTGGAAATACTGAGGATGACTCTAAGCTATCAGGAACAGCCAAGACACCAGAAGACAAGCTCAGGATCCAAAAAGATCTTGACAGACTTGAACAATGGGCCCTATCCAATAAAATTAAATTTAGTGAAGAGAAAAGCAAAGTTTTACATCTGGGCATAAAAAACCATAGGCACAAGTACAGATTAGGTGAAAAACAGTAACTGTGAGAGGGACCTTGGAGTCTTAGTGGATGATCACTTAAAAAGGAGCCAGCAGTGTACAGCAGTAGCCAAAAAAGCTAACACAATCCTCGGTTTTATAAACTGAGGCATAGAATCAAAATCATGTGAAGTATTAGTACCACTTCATAAAGTCTTGGTAAGACCACACCTGGAATACTGTATCCAGTTTTGGTCACCACATTACAAAAAAGATGGTGAGATTTTGGAAAACAAAAAGTGCAAAGAAGAGCTACTAAGATGATGAAAGGCCTGGAGGCTAAAACATATGAAAAACGGTTGGAGGATTTGGATTTGGCTAGCCTAGATAAAAAAAGAATTAGGGGTGACATGATAGCAGTATTCCAGTATTTGAGAGTCTGCCACAAAGACGTGGTGGTCAAATTGTTCTCCAAAGTACCAAAAGACAAGACAAGAAACAATGGATGGAAACTAATCAAGGAGAGAAACAAACTATAACTAAAGAGAAATTTCCAAATTGTCTGAAATGATATAGGTCAGGATCTATGTGCAGGATGTTGGACTAGAACAAGTCCAAGGTCCCTTCCAGCTCTATTCTAATTCTGAAATTGTAAAGCTTCTGCAAGATGTAAAGCACCGGTTTTGCCTATGAACTTTCCCTTGCAAACAAAAGAGCACGCTCTACAAAAAAAACCGCGCTGGAATCAACCCTAAAGTGACGGTAGAGTTGAAATCTCCTAATCCACAGAACAGGGCAGGCAATTTAAAACGTGCAGCTCTGGGGGAATAAAATTGGGCTGGGAGGAGAATATGCAGGAGACGACATATTTCAGCATAGTCGTTTATCTGCTACTACAAGGTGCAGCGAACCGAAGAGCCCGACTTGCTCCCGGCCTCTCCTTCAACCTGCCTTCTACTCACCTTCCAGGTGCCGCTTCTTCGAACCAGAAAAAAGTGCAACAAGCAGCGGGATCCTCCATTGGGAAGACGGAAGACCAGGCTTCTCAAGCGCTTCGCCTTTCCATAGTCGCTCTAGAAATCCGCGACTCTATGGTCTCAATTCCTTTCAGTTCGACTACAGGCGCTGGCTATTGTATGGCGAATATGCATGCGCGCTTATTGCCTAACCATAGAGCGCCGCCTAGCCAGCAATGGAATATCGTAATATATATGCCCAGTGTTTTGATCTTTTTAACCTCGTAGTTTTATACTATTTATAACATTGTAATAATCCGATTGTAGGCCTATACTTTTAATTAATTAAAATGAATACAATGCATTGATTCTCTTTTTATTCAAGAACTCAAGACGTCATACAAAGCAGTTCCTGGTTGGCATTCTGAGCCAAGAAAAACACCGATTTCTCATTTTAAACTCCTTCTGCCAGCCAACTGATCTGCACAGGCATATTTTTGGCCTCTAAATTGACATCTTAAATTGGGATTTCATAACACCTGGCAAGCCTGGATATATTGAAAAACTGATTTTTCAATATAGTTTTTATTAATAATTTTAAACAGAAGATTAAAAACTAACACAAATAGACAAAATAGAAGAAAAAAGAAATTAAAAGTGTAAAAAGGATAGAAATAGAGAGAAGTTACTTCCAATCTCCTTTATAATTATAATTAGATTATTATATAATTAGATATAATTATATATAATTAGATAATTATAATTAGAAATACAAAATTACTTCTTACTCTATGGTTACAAAAACTCTTTTCGATTATCTGGTTTGTTTTTTTATAATGTAAATGATAACTTCATTTTTTGTTCCGTTTCACACAAATTTCTAATCTCTAACTTCCAATCCATAATTAATATAGACAATGTCTTCTCTCCAATTGAGGAAATCAATATAGTTGTCTCTGAAAATTCCATCATCTTCACCAACCATTCTTCTATTGTGATTAAAGTTGAATCTTTGGTGTACATAATACAGTTAATCTTTGACAATAGGAGTTGAAATTTGGATCCTAGGATGGGTCCCTGACCACTGGGCTCCACAAGAGGCAGGCAAGCATGCACATATACGTGCATCTCCACTTGCACGAGAGGCAAGGAATCTCAGAAAGAGCTTGGACTTGCCAACTCAGATCCCATCCCTCTTGTCCAATGTTAAGTAAGACATGTTTGATTAAAAAGAATGAGGCAAGATATTAAAGTAATTAATTCCCCAGCTGAGCTTGCAGAGATGGGAAATGAAATTCAAAAATCCTTACATACGTCAAATTTTGTCTCGTGGAATTTCTTATGTGTGATAAAGGAGGAATGTTGTGTGAAACACTGTCCACAATCGAGGCATTTCAATAGTTTCTCTCCTGTGTGTAAATTTACATGGTTCATGAGACTAGACTGACCACTGAAATCTTTCCCAAAATCCAGACATTCATATAGTTTCTCTCCGGTGTGATTCCTCCAGTGTATCACCAAGTCGGAATTCTCAATAAAGTTTTACCCACACTTCAGACACTCCTACGGTTTTTCTCCTGTGTATCACCAGAGCAGAATTCCAATGCAATTGAATGTTAATGCTGCCATGGCCCTAAGTATGAAAAAGGGTCATAAGTCAGTTTTTTCAGTGATGGTGTAACTTTGAAATGAATGGTTGTAAGTCAAGGACTACCAGTATATTGGAATTGGTACTTTCTTTGCAATACTACATTCTAACCACTGAGCCTCCAGGACTCCTATTTTTTTGTAATATATCAAATTGGATACAATAAGAATGGTTTTGATGCCATAGGAATATTCTTATTATACATAGCTGTTATGCTTTCAGCAAACTCTTGTTTTAACCTGTGGTGATCAAAGACCAATCATTGTGCAGGATGCCAAGATGTCTGACTGCCTGGGTAGTGTTTATTACATTTATAGGGTTTTTACAAGACAAAGGCAACATAGATACAGCATCTGGATTTTGATTCCCTTTGCTGAAACTGGGAATTGAGCCATCTTCAAAGATAATAGTTCCAGACCAACTGCCAACCTGGGAACTGAGCCACCTTTACAGATAACGTTCCAGGCAATTTGCCGATCTCAGCCTATCAATCTGAGGCTCTTTTGTGTGAAAATCGCTAAAAAATCAGGAGATGAAGCTATGTAACCTATTAAAAAGTTATTTTCTAGCCTCATCTTTGTCGAGGTAAAAACTCAAAGCAGAAAAAAAAATTGTTAAAGTGATCGAAAGCTTCACTCCCCCCCCCTCCTGCCTCCGCCTTTACAACAACCAGCTAGGACAAGAAGGGGGGAAAAATCACACACAAATAACTTTCATTATCAGTAAAGCACACACAAATACACACATAAATAATCCTCTCTTTCCAGTAAATCACATACATTTCTCCATGGGATTTTTATAATGTCCGGACCATTCTCATTTCCTTACACACACTATTTCTTACTCTCCTTTCAATCTGGGATGGGGGTCAACACACAAACATTTACACCAATTTTTTTTAGCATCAACATACTCGCAAATTTATATTGTTATCAAACTACTTGCATACCTACAATTCTTTTCTGAGAGGCAATAAACTCCATTGTAGAGGATCTCACCCTCCAGGGCTGGAAATGATTACATACAGACTCATTCTCACATACAACATTTCCAGATCTGGGGAGGTTTTGTCCCTTTAAATCTCCACAGTTTATTTTTTTCTTTTTTGAAAAACCTGTAGTTTGTTCTCAGAGAACCAGGAGTGCTCAAGGAGAGATTCCAATCACAAAGGCGATTGTGGGCCCGAACCACTGCCTATCTGCTTCCCATAGCTCTAAGTTCAATCCAAAAAACCAATTTAATTATCTGGGTGCCAAACATGTTACAATTAATTTATTTTGAGCTGTAGCTGTTTCAGTTAGGGCTATACACAGGTAAAGGATATTTTTCTTCAATTCAATTCTATTCAATTCTGCCTACACTTATTTTACATTATTATACATACACAGCTAAGCTCTATACTGCATGCAATTATTATACATCATTATACAGACACATCTAAGAAGTTTTAATGGAAATCACATCCTGAAAAAAATTGTAAACATTTTCTTCTTCTCTTAGTTCTTTCTACATACCCGTATCTAATTTGAACAGCCTCATTGGAGGGGCTTCCTAACACAGATCTATGTCTCGTTCCATGCTTGTGAACAGCAGAGCTAACTGTAGACCATTGAACTCAATGGGACATGCCTTCTACATTCAGTTCTGCCATCCAGTGCATCAGAAGAGAGTCGTTGCCTGCATTCTAGTTACATCCATTGTTCTATTTTCTTAAGAATTAAATTAAAAAAAAGATTAAACATAAAAATTTTAAACAAATATATTTTTGTGTCTCAGTCCTGGGTTTCTAACTTGAGTCTCCCCCTTTTTCTAATTGTTCCTTTAATATTTGCCTTAAGGGGGTGTACAATGGCCTTGGAGAATCAAAAAAATTAGCCTGCTCAGAAGGAGCTGAAAGTCCAATTGAAGAAGATTTTGGGGTGACAATTTTTACCTGATCATAATCAGGAGGGGGTCTTATAGTCAATTATTATTTTGCTGAGACATCGGAGCCCAATTATTGTTTCACTGAGACATCAGAGCCAGATGTTTCCACTGCATGACAGCATTGATACTATCAATATAATATTTGAATTGGAGCCTTGAGTTCAATATGTAAAGTATGCCCCATCTTTATCCAATCCTGTAACCTGAGCATCTTGCGCTCAGGGTCCCAGGAACAAAGCTTTCCTATCTCCTCAATCAGCTTTTTTCAAGCCTCAGGTATTTTTGCACCTGATTCATGTAGCAGGTTCCTGAACATGTTCCTGCTGATGCTGAGATAAGATTGCAGCCCATACTTACGTCTGATCAGTCCCATAGGATGTGGTGCGTATCTTTGGGCTCTGTTCCAGATGAAGGCAAGTATGTTGAGAGCTGCGTCCCCATAGGGTAAATGTCCCTGTTTGGGCGCCATATGTGGTGATCAAAGACCCGTCATTGTGCAGGGTGCCAAGATGTCTGACTGCCTGGGCAGTGGTATTACATTTATAGGGTTTTTACGAGAAGACAAAGGCAACATAGATACAGCATCTGGATTGGAGAACAGATCCCATATGGATGAAATCTCTCAACCACATTGGTACAACCTCCCAACCAATCCTTAAGACTAGTGGTGATGTTAGTAAAATGAGATCACCTATGTCTGAAAAGTTAGGGACTTTCCACCTTTACCAAAATATAGGAAATGAGATCGTGCCAATAGCCAAAAGGCCCACATAGGGTTTCTAGATGGCAGTTTGCTGCTTAACATCTAGAACCATCTGTAGGAGGTCAGTAGCTACCACAGAAACCCTAATACTCATTTATTGATTCATTGATTTTTGCAACCAAATCTGCTTGTGTCTGAGTATTAATTCTAATTGAGTCTCTCATGCCTAAATAAACTTGGCTCTTTGGCTGAAAATAATCCAGCAAGCTGAAAACAAGCAATGTATATCCTTGTGAATTCTTGAAAGCTTTCTTTGATCCCATCAGGCTTTCCTTCCAATCAGAAAACTGATGGCCTTTCTCCTGTATGAGTCCTCTTGTCTTTAACAATAGTAGAGTTGTGACTGTAACACTGACCAGAGTTTGGATATCTGAATGGCTTCTGATCTGTGTGTAAATTGACATGATTTATTAGATTAGACCTACTTGTGAAAGCTTTATGACAACTGGAACATTCAAAGGGCCCCTCTTTTGTGTCAGTTCCCTATTATTCCACCAGGTGGGAATTCCAACTAAAACTTTAAGCACAATCTAAATACTCATTCTGTGTGAATCCTCTGGTGTCTCACCAGGTCAGACCTCCAACTGAAAGCTTTCCCACAATTTGGACACTCATAGGGTTTCTTTCCCATGTGAGTCCTCTGGTGTATCACTAGGTTGGCATTCTGACTGAAACTTTTCTCACAATTTGGACACTCATAGGGTTTCTCTCCTGTGTGAGTCCTCATGTGCATCACTAGGGCAGAATTACGACTGAAACATTTCCGACAATCTGGACACTCATAGGGTTTCTCTCCTGTGTGAGTCCTCTGGTGTATCACCAGGGAAGCGTTCCGACTGAAACTTTTCCCACAGTCTGGACATTCATATGGTTTCTCTCCTGTGTGAATTCTTTGGTGTTGCACAAGGTTAAAATTATGATTGAAACTTTTTCCACAAACTGGACATTCATATGGTTTTTTTCCTGTGTGAGTCCTCTGGTGTATCACCAGGTTGTAATACTTACTGAAACATTTCCCACAATCCAAACACTCATATGATTTCTCTCCTGTGTGACTCCTCTGGTGTATCACCAGGGAAGAATTCTGACTGAAATTTTTCCCACAGTCTGGACATTCATATGGTTTCTCTCCTGTGTGATTTCTTTGGTGTTGCACAAGGTTACAATTATGATTGAAACTTTTCCCACAAACTGGACACTTATAAGGTTCTTCCCCTGTGTGAGTCCTCTGGTGTATCACCAGGGAAGAGTTCCGACTGAAACTTTTCCCACAGTATAGACACTCATATGGTTTCTCTCCTGTGTGAGTCCTCTGGTGTTGCATAAGGCTGGAATTATTATTGAAACTTTTCCCACAAACTGGACACTCATATGGTTTCTCTCCTGTGTGACTCCTCTGGTGTATCACCAAGTCAGAGTTCTGAATGAAACATTTGCCACAATCTGAACACCCATATGGTTTCTCCCCCGTGTGAGTCCTCTGGTGTATTGCCAGATAAGACTTCCGACTGAAACTTTTCCCACAATCTGGACACTCATATGGTTTCTCCCCAGTGTGAGTACTCTGGTGTATCACCAGGTTAGAGTTGTGACGGAAACTTTTCCCACAATCTGGACACTCATATGGTTTCTCCCCAGTGTGAGTCCCTTGGTGTATTACCAGGTTAGAGTTCTGACTGAAACTTTTCCCACAATCTGGACACTCATATGGTTTCTCCCCAGTGTGAGTCCTCTGGTGTATCACCAGGTTAGAGTTCTGACTGAAACTTTTCCCACAATCTGGACACTCATATGGTTTCTCCCCAGTGTGGGTCCTCTTGTGTATCACCAGGTTGGCATGCTTACTAAACTTTTTGCCACACTGTGAACATTGATAGGACTTTTCTCCAGTATGGGTTCTTTTATGCTGAATAAGTTGGGAAGTGTAGCGAAAGACTTTGCCACGTTCAGGGCATTTGTATGGTTTTTCACCAGTATGGATCCTCTGATCCATAATCAGCTCTGATTTGTAATCTGTGCTTTTTCCCACAATATGCATATCTGTGGAACTCTTCTGCCAATGATTATCTTAGATTCTTGAGGAGGTTAAAAATATTTGTGATCTGCTCTTCAGTGGTTCGAGCCATTTGTTTCCTTAAAAGAGACTTCTAGATGTTTCTGCTTTTTCTGAATCTGGAAATGTCCCACCTATATTTTTTTATATATAATGTTTCCTTGAGTTACACATAAAATACTTGTTTATCAGCTCAAAACTCTCCTCCTATTTTTTTTTTCCTGGCTGGGGAAGGAGTGGAGTTTTGTTGGATTTGCTTCCCTTTTTAAAGTTGCTGCTGATTCTCTGCTGTTAAGAAAAGGTTTTTTTGGCATTCCCTTTGTCTGTAAGATACATAAAAAAGAGATACTTTAATTTCTCTTTATAATATGGTTCCAAGACGTGAAAATAAAAGCAAAAAAGCATACATCACAATGACAAAGCAAACATACCAAAATGCTAAATTACACACTGACATTCATTAAAAGACTAAGTTCGAATATTCACAGAATCATGAAATTCTATTGTTGACTCGTGCAAATCACAGATTGTCAGCACTGCAAATTGTTATAATCATATAGATACCTGGAAATACTGAAGATGACTCTAAGCTGGCAGGAACAGCCAAGACACCAGAAGACAAGCTCAGGATCCAAAAAGATCTCGACCACTAGTCCTTAATGGTACACAGGGAGGGAAGTAAATACCACAAAGTTTTGTCTCAGGCCCAGTACTCTTCAATATCTTCATAAATTAAGGTGAACTCAGCAAATTTGCAGATTTGATGGCAGGAACAGCCAACATCCCATAAGACAAGCTCAGGATCCAAAAAGATCTTGACAGACTTGAACAATGGACCCTATGCAACAAAATGAAATTTAATGAAAAGCAAAGTTTTACATCTGAGCAGAAAAAAACAAAGGTACAAGTACACATTAGGCGAAGAACAATAACGGTGAGAGGCACCTTGGAGTCTTAGTGGATGATCACTTAAAAAGGAGCCAGCAGTGTGGGGCAGTAGCCAAAATGGCTAATACAATCCTCGTTTGTATAAACTGAGGCATAGAATCAAAATCATGTGAAGTATTAGTACCACTTTATAAAGTCTTGGTAAGACCACACCTGGAATACTGCATCCAGTTTTGGTCACCACATTACAAAAAAGATGGTGAGACTTTGGAAAACAAAAAGTGCAAAGAACCACTAAGATGATAAAAGGCCTGGAGGCTAAAACATATGAAAAACGTTGGAGGATTTGGATTTGGCTAGCCTAGGGAAAAGAGGAATTAGGCATGACATGATAGCAGTATTCCAGTATTTGAGAGGCTGCCACAAAGAAATGGGGGTCAAATTGTTCTCCAAAGTACCAAAAGACAAGACAAGAAACAATGGATGGAAACTAATCAAGGAGAGAGACAAACTACAACTAAGGAGACATTTCCAAATTGTCTGCAATGATATAGATCAGGATCGCCTGCTTGAGCAGCGGGTTAGACTAGAAGATCTCCAAGGTCCCTTCCAGCTCTATTCTGATTCTGAAATGGTAAAGCCTCTGCACGATTTAATGCACCGGTTTTGCCTATGTATGTTCCCTTACAAACAAAACAACACGCTCATAAAAAAAACACATGCGGCGGAATCAACCCTAAAGTGACGGTAGAGTTGAAATCTCCCAATTCACAGAACAGCGCAGGCAACTTAAAAGGTGCAGCTGTGGGGGAATAAAATTGGGCTGGGGGGAGAATATGCAGGAGACGACATATTTCAGCACAGTTGTTTATCTGCTACTACAAGGTGGAGCGAACCGAAGAGCCCAACTTCCTGCCGGTCTCTCCTCCGACCTCCCCTCCGCTCACCTTCCAGCTGCCGCTTCTTCGACCCAGGAAAATAAGCAACAGGCACCGCGATCCTCCATTGGGAAGCCGGAAGACCAGGTTTCTCAGCGCTTCGCCTTTCCATAGTCGCTCTAGAAATCCGTGACTCTATGGCCTCAATTTCTTTCAGTTCCGCTATAGCCGCTGGCTATTGTATTGGCGACTATCCAGGCCCGCTTATTGCCTAACCATAGATCGCCGTCTAGCCAGCAATGGCTAGATCGTCCGCGCTCTATCTTCATAAGGTTGGCTGGCTCCTTGCTGGCTCCTAAAAGTTCATGAAGTTCTTGTTTTTGGGCGCAGCTTCCAAACGATTAACAGCCTGCCATCTCCATCTTATTAATAGAAAAATACGCGACAAATCTTGGAAGTGTCTCCCACGTGTTTTCCAATGATGTTTAAATGAGGAGACACTATCATCCTTCTCTGTATTACTATTATGCTCTCTGCTCACTCGATCAGCCTTCCCAATTCCCAGAGTACTAAGATTTCAGCCTTCAGAATTCCCTGTCTGCTTAGGCAAAACACTTAGAGGTCGCTATTTTGCAGGCTGGAAGCTGATCTAAAGATTCCTGCATTTCAGAACGGTTTGGTTGTCACTGGAGATGAAATACTCTCTACATCAGTGGTGTGATTCAAGTTATTTTACTACCGATTCTGGGGGCATGGCAGGGGAAGGATACTGTAAAATCAACAGTTAGAGGTGGTATTTGCCGGTTCTCCAAACCACACAAAATTTCCCCTTCCGGTTCTCCAGAACTGCTCAGAACCTGCTGAATACCACCTCTGTCCTACATCCTAAAAAAATTATAACTGATTCACTTGAGGACCAATTGTGGCTGTTCCTGGATCTGCAGACCCTGGCTATGGTCAATCATGCCCTAGTTACCTGCATATTGGATAACTTCAATAGACTCTGCATGAGCCGCCATTGAAGGGTATCCAAAAGTTACCGCTGGTAGAGAATACAATGGCCGGATTGGTTATATGTGAAGCAGCACACGTCACACTCCCTGAGCTGCCTTGGTTGCCAGTTTGCTTGTGGGTCCGCTTCAAGGTTTTGCCGGTTTTGCCTTTGAAAGTCCTTCCTGGCATGGGACTGAGCCTTTCCCAGCTTATTTCAGCCTAACCGATGAGACCTGGCAAAGAAGACATGCAGTAAGCACCATCAGCTGGGGTCTGCCTTTGGTGGGTCCGAGGAGACATGACTTCTTTGTTGTGGCCCCCACTCTATGGAATATCCTTTCCCCTGAAAGGAGATTAGTTCCACCCCGTTTGATCTTCTGGGAGGCTCTCAAGACCTGGCTAGGTAGGTCCTCAGGCCTGGTGCTCTGAGGCAATCTGAGATATGCTCAGGTGGTTTCATGGCTGAGGTGGCCATTTGCATGCATTTTATTGCCCAGGGGTGGTTGTAATTCTTTTTATATTACTTATTTCTTAGTATAGATTTTTACATTTTTATATATGTTGCTTATATGGTTAAGCTTTTTAATGTGATTGGTTGTACATCACCCACCATTGCTTTTGGATGGGGGGACTATAGAAATTTCATTTATAAATAATTTAGAAATGTAAGTTTTTGGGGTTGAGTATAGAGGGGCTAAACTGAAGCAGAAATAATAAAGGATAGAAATAAATAAAAATAAAGTAGGATTTAAACTGGGAGGGATGGAAGGGGGTGTCAAGGCCAGATAACAATGCCTTATCAGTTAAACTTTATCAGTTAACAATAATAATTTGTTAAATCCCTATTGTGTTTCTTTACCCATACTTGTATCAGCAGCTTTTACTTAACCCAATTTTAATTTTACTCTTTCCCCTCGAGTTACAGGGAAAAAAGCTTTTCTTTTAATCACAAGGGGGAACACATAGAATGCAGAGTCTGTAGAGATTCTCAGCCATTTGTTGTCCCAAAGGTACTTTTTTCAGGAGGCAACTGGACTTTCTTGGGTTTTTTGGGGGGTAGACGTTTCACTTCTCATCCAAGAAACTTCTTCAACTGTGACAGAATAGTGCGGAATGGAATAAGTTTTATTTATACTACATATAAAAAAAGGATGTAAGCGACCAGCTGCCTGCAAGGATCCTTCCATTCCCCTCTACCCTGTCAGAGCTGAAGAAACTTTTTCGATTAGAACTGAAATGTCTTCAAAAAACAAACAAAGTTTAGTTGCCTCCTGAAAAAGCACCTTTGGGACATAGAATACAGAGTATATTCTGAATTGATGTATTTTAACCGTACAAATAAGGAGAGATGTTCAACAATGGGATGAGATCAAGAGACTCGTAGTGCCGAGTAGGGCTTATGTATCTCTATCCTCTAACAGAAAAGTCGTGACTGCAGTCTTGATGTTTAAGTTAATGAAATGACACCATCCATATCCAAAAGGATGAGACACGAGAGCAAGCAATATCCAGATATAGGAAACTGATAAATATTGAGGGAAAAAACTAAGGCGGGGAGGAATGACTCTGCATCGCAACTTAGTATGTCCAGAAAGGAATGTCGAGCGGAAAGGTACATCAAGTGAAATCAAAAGGCAAAAATAGAATATCTCACCAAAGTACATGGACGAGGCTGACCGTTTTAGAGGGACACCATAATTGCTTTTTTCAATGCAGATCTAATAAGGTATGGATGGTGATAGTGTCCATTTCAACTAGGGGCTGCATGGAGGAATCTGGAATAAAATAACCACAATATAGGTCGTCTTCAACGTACGACCACAATGGAGCCCAAATTTCTGTTGATAAGCGAGACAGTTGTTAAATGAGTTTCGCCCCATTTGACAACCAACCATTCTTGCCACATTGTTAAATTAGTTGTTAAATTAGTAACACAGTTGTTAAGTGAATCTAGCTTCCCCATCGATTTGGCTTGCCAAAAGGTCACAAAAGGGGATCCCATGACCCCAGGACATTGCAACCATTAGTTGCCAAGCATCTGAATGTTGATGCTGCCGTGGTCCTAAGTATGAAAAAGGTCATGTCACTTTTTTCAGTAACATCGTAACTTTCAATGGTCACTAAATGAATGGTTGTAAGTCAAGGACTACCAGTATCTTGGAATGGTTACTGCCTTTGCAATACTACATTCTAACCACTGCACCTCCAGGACCCCTATCTTTCTGTAATATTGTCAAGCCTGAAATTGACAATTGTGTAGCCATTTTAGTTAGGTTTAGTATATATTCTTTCTCTTACTTTCTCTTTGGCGGTCATGGGGGAAGGGTTTTGGGCTAGCCACTTTCCTAAGGGGAGAGGAGTGGAGTTAGAGTTGTTTAGGCTAAGGTGATTCTTCTTCCCATGAGAACTCAAGCTGACTATGCTCAGAGCCTTTGGGATGATTTATGACATCAAGCAACGTTGAATTAATTCTATTGGAGAATGTGACTTTTGGGGGGTTGTTTCTAACTTCTAATATTGTGGGGTAATTCCGTGTTGTGTCAGATCCAGAATTACCACGGATTTTACCAATTTGATGCTTTCCTAAATAAAAGAATTGTCTTGGAAGATGGACACAGCTCTTTTCTTGTTAAATAGATTGCATCACTTGGAAACCTGACAAATATATCAAATAGGTTACAATAAGAATGGTTTGGATGCCTTAGAAATATTCTTATTATACAGAGTTATAATTAGTTTCTTACTATGCTTTCAAAAAACTCTTGTTAATATCCTAATAATCATTTACTGATTCATTGGTTTTTCCAAGAAAATCCTCTTGTGTCTGAGCATTTCTTCTGGTTGAGGCTCTCGTGTCTAAATAAACTTGGCTCTTTGGCTGAAAATAATCCAGCAAGCTGAAAACAAGCAATGTATATCCTTGAGAACTCTTGAAAGTTCTTTGATCCTATCAGGCTTTCCTTCCAATCAGAAAACTGATGGCTTTTCTCCTGTATGAGTCCTCTTGTCTTTAACAATGGTAGAGTTGTGACTGTAACACTGACCAGAGTTTGGACATCTGAATGGCTTCTGATCTGTGTGTAAATTGACATGATTTATTAGATTAGACCTACTTGTGAAAGCTTTCTGACAACTGGGACATTCAAAGAGTTCCTCTTCTATGTCAGTTCATTATTATTCCACCAGGTGGGAATTCCAACTAAAACTTTAACCACAATCCAAACACTTATTCTGTGTGAATTCTGTTATGTCTCACCAGGTCAGACTTCCAACTGAAAGCTTTCCCACAATTTGGACACTCATAGGGTTTCTCTCCTGTGTGAGTCCTCTGATGTATCACTAGGTTGGAATGCTGACTGAAACTTTTCCCACAATTTGGACACTCATAGGGTTTCTCTCCTGTGTGAGTCCTCATATGCGTCACTAGGGCAGAATTATGACTGAAACATTTCTGACAATCTGGACACTCATAGGGTTTCTCTCCTGTGTGAGTCCTCTGGTGTATTACCAGGGAAGAGTTCTGACTGAAACTTTTCCCACAGTCTGGACATTCATAGGGTTTCTCTCCTGTGTGAGTCCTCATGTGCGTCACCAGGGCAGAATTACGACTGAAACATTCCTGACAATCCGAACACTCATAAGGTTTCTCTCCTCTGTGACTCCTCTGGTGTACCACCAGGTCAGAGTTCTGACTGAAACGTTTGCCACACTCTGGACACTCATATGGTTTCTCTCCTGTATGGGTCCTCTGGTGTATCCTCAGGGAAGAGTTCTGACTGAAACTTTTCCCACAGTATAGACACTCATATGGTTTCTCCCCAGTGTGAGTCCTCTGGTGTTTCACCAGGGAAGAGTTCAGACTGAAACTTTTCCCACAGTCTGGACATTCATATGGTTTCTCTCCTGTGTGAGTTCTTTGGTGTTCCACAAGGTTACAATTATAATTGAAACTTTTCTGACAAACTGGACACTCATAAGGTTCTTCCCCTGTGTGAGTCCTCTGGTGTATCACCAGGTCAGAGTTCTGACTGAAACATTTGCCACAATCTGAACACTCATATGGTTTCTCTCCTGTGTGAGTCCTCTGGTGTTTCACAAGGTTAGAATTATTATTGAAACTTTTCCCACAATCTGGACACTCATACGGTTTCTCCCCAGTGTGAGTCCTCTGGTGTATCACCAGGTTATAGTTCCGACTGAAACTTTTCCCACAATCTGGACACTCATATGGTTTCTCCCCAGTGTGAGTACTCTGGTGTATCACCAGGTTAGAGTTGTGACGGAAACTTTTCCCACAATCTGGACACTCATATGGTTTCTCTCCGGTGTGTGTCCTCTTGTGTATCACCAGATTGGCATGCTTACTAAACTTTTTGGCACACTGTGGGCACTGGTAGGGCTTTTCTCCAGTATGGGTTCTTTTATGCTGAATAAGTTGGGAAGTGTAGCGAAAGACTTTCCCACATTCAGCACATTTGTATGGTTTTCCACCAGTGTGTATCCTCTGATCCATAATCAGCTCTGATTTATCATCTGTACATTTGTCATCATCTCCATCACTGACAGTCTTAGATTCTTGAGGAGGTCAAAAATATATGTGATCGCTTCTTGGATGGTTCAAGCCGTTTGTTTCTTCCCAGGATGAGGCCTGCATTATTGTCTGGAATGAGCGCTTCCTCCCAACAGACTTCTAGATATTTTTTCTTTTTCTGAATCTGGAAATGTCCCACATTTATTTTTTGATGTAATGTTTTCTTAAGTTCCACATACATTTATCAGCTCAAAAATCTTTTCCTAATTTTTTTTTCTTGTCTCTTCCTGGCTGGAGAAGGGGAAGAGTTCTGCGGTTATCTGGAGGAATGGGAAAAGACGTTGTTTCCCAGATGTACTGGATTCGCTTCCCTTTTGACAGCTGCTGCTGATCCTCTGCCATCCAGAAGGGCTTTTTTGGCGTTCCTTTGTCTGTAAGATTCACAAAAAAGGGATACTTTAATTACTCTTTGTAATATGGTTTCAAGATATGAAAATAAAAGAAAAAAAGCATACATAACAATGAAAAAGCAAGCATGCCAAAATGCTAGATTAACTACTGCCATTCATTATGACACATAAAAGACAAAGTTCAAATATTCACAGAACCATGAAATTCTATTATTGTGCAAATCACAGATTGTTAGCACTGCAATTTTTATAATCATGTAGATATCTGGAAATACTGAGGATAGGAACACGGAAACATATATATTCACAAAAAATACAGAAACAACCACTCTATCGGTGTGTACCATATGCATGTATGTAGAAAATCCATGTGTGTTTTCTGTCTACAAAATGAAATACTTACAGTATGTGAGCATTAATGGAAGAAATGCCCATACACTAACACTGAAAGTTTAGGGAACAAAGAGGTGAACGTACATGAAGGCAGATATGATATAGTTGCCATTGCTGAAACTTGGTGGGATGACACTTATGACTGGAATGTACTGATAGAGGGATACAAACTATTCAAAAAAACAGACCTAACAAAAGAGGAGGTGGAGTTGCATTATATATAAAAGATCACTACATCTCTACACAAAAACAAGGATGAAAACCTCCTAGAATTTATATGGGTCAATATAAAAGGGAAGAAAAATGACATTACTATAGGAATATACTACAGGCCACGCAACCAAGCAAATGAAATCAATGAACTCCTTGCTAAACAATTAACATTTGTATGTAGGAAACATACCGCAGGAGTAATGGGAGACTTTAACTACCCTGGTATCAACTAGGAGACAAACTCAGCAGCCAGAGGGAGTTTAAACAGATTCCTAACCAACTTAGCTGACAACTTTGTCATCCAAACTTAGAGGAGGCAACTAGAGGAGAAACTATGCTGGACCCAATAGTTAATAAAGAAGTGATAGAAGGAATAGAAGTTGCTTGAATCTTAGGTCAAAGTGACCACGTCATACTGAAATTCAATATTATGCAAACACAAGCAATAGAATATAATCCAAGCTGTGTCTTAAATTAGAAGAGCTGATTTAAACCAACTCAGAGAGACCCTAAGCTAAATTTCATGGATAAAAATCCTGAAAGGGAAAACAACCCAAGGAAAGTGGAAAACACTGAAAAATATCATAATGAAAGCCCAGTCCAACACAATAACACTAAAAAAGAAAAACAAAAAATCCAAAAAGAAACCAGCATGATTGCATAAAGAGCTGATGTGGTTCCCATCTTCAAAAAAGGAAAAAAAACCATACGCATGAAACTACAGACCAATCAGCCTAACATCAATACTGAAAAGAAAAAATACTGGAAAATAATCTGTGAATATCTAGAAACAAAGTATAATCAGTAGCCAGCACTGGTTTGTGAAAAATAGATCATGCCAAGTTAATCTTATTTGATTCTTTGAGAAAGTGACTATGTTATTAGACCAGAGAAATGATGGTAAGCTAGAAAAATGTGGAATGGACAACATCACGACTAGATGGGTTTGTAACTGGCTGACAAACCGTACTCAACAACTAGTCCTTAAAGGTACACAGGGAGGGAAGTAAGCTGTGGGGTACCACAAGGTTTTGTCTTAGATCCAGTACTCTTCAATATCTTCATAAATTAAAGTTAACTCATCAAATTTGCAGATTTGATGGCAGGAACAGCCAACACCCCAGAAGACAAGCTCAGGATCCAAAAAGATCTTGACAGACTTGAACAATGGACCTATGCAACAAAATTAAATTTAATGAAAAGCAAAGTTTTACATTTAAGCAGAAAAAAACAAAGGTACAAGTACAGATTAGGTGAAGAACAATAACTGTGAGAGGGACCTTGGAGTCTTAGTGGATGATCACTTAAAAAGGAGCCAGCAGTGTGGGGCAGTAGCCAAAAAGGCTAATACAATCCTTGGTTGTATAAACAGAGGCATAGAATCAAAATCATGTGAAGTATTAGTACCACTTTATAAAGCCTTGGTAAGACCACACCTGGAATACTGCATCCAGTTTTGGTCACCACATTACAAAGATGTTGAGACTTTGGAAAACAAAAAGTGCAAGTAAGATGATGAAAGGCCTGGATGCTAAAACATATGAAAATCGTTGGAGCATTTGGGTTTGGCTAGTCTAGACAAAAGAAAAAAAAATAGGGGTGACATGATATCAGTATTCCAGTATTTCAGAGGCTGCCACAAAGAAGAGGGGGTCATATTATTTTCCAAAGGAGAACCTTCCTAAAAATGAGGTTTGCATATTTAAATGCAAGAGTTAAAGCACCGGTTTTGCCTATGAACTTTCCCTTGCAAACAAAACAACACGCTCATAAAAAAAAACAACTGCGGGGGAATCAATCCTAAAGAGACGATAGAGTTGAAATGTCCCAATCCACAGAACAGGGCAGGCAACTTAAAACGTGCAGCTCTGGGGGAATAAAATTGGGCTGGGAGGAGAATATGCAGGAGACGGCATAGTTCAGCATAGTCGTTTATCTGCTACTACAAGGTGCAGCGAACCGAATAGCCCGACTTGCTCCCGGCCTCTCCTCCAACCTGCCTCCCCGCTCACCTTCCAGCTGCCGCTTCTTCGACCCAGGAAAAAGTGCTACAGGCACCACGATCCATCACTGAGAAGCCGGAAGACGAGGTTTCTCAGTGCTTCGCCTTTCCATAGTCGCTCTAGAAATCCGCAACTCTATGTTCGCAAATTTCTTTCAGTTCGGCTATAGGCGCTGGCTACTGTCTTGGAGACTATGCAGGCGCGCTTATTGCCTAACGATAGACAATATGGTTAGCATGGTTTATAATGGTTAATAATCTAGCCAGCAATGGTTAAATCGTCCGAGCTCTAGCTTCATAAGATTAGCTGGGTGTTTGCTGGCTCCTAAAAGTTCATGAAGTTCTTGTTTTTCGGCGCAGCATCTAAATGATAACAGCCTGCCATCTTCATCCTATTAATAGAATAATACGGGACAAAACTTGGAAGTGTTTCCAATGACATTTAAATAGGAGATACTATAGTCCTCTCTGTATTACTATTATGCTCTATGCTCACTCGATCAGCCTTCCCAATTCCCAGAGTACTGAGATTTCAGCCTTCAGAATTCCCAGGCTGCTTGGGCAAAAAACACTTGGAGGTCACTAGTTTGCAGGCTGGAAGCTGATCTAAAGATTCCTGCATTTTAGCAGGGTTTGGTTGTCACTGGAGATAAAAACCACATCCTAAAAAATGTATTACCGATTCACTTGAGAGCCAGTTTTGGCTGTTCCTGGATCTGCAGACCCTGGCTATGATCAATCATGCCCTAGTTACCTGCATATGGGATGACTTCAATAAACTCTGCATAAGTTACAGCTGGTAGAGAATGCAATGGCCGGATTGCTTATACGTGTTTCTGAAGCAGCACATGTCACACTCTCTGAGCTGCCTTGGTTGCCAGTTTGCTGGTGGATCCAGTGCAAGGTTTTGCTGGTTTTGCCTTTGAAAGCCCTTCCTGGCATGGGACTGAGCCTTTCCTTGCCTATTTGATGAGACTTGGCAAAGAATACATGCCGCAAGCACCATCAGCTGGGGATTTGCCTTTGGTGGATGCAGGAGGAGCCATGCCTTCTCTGTTGTGGCCCCCATGTTATGGAATATCGTAATATATGTGCCCAGTGTTTTGATCTTTTTAACCTCATAGTTTTATACTGCTATTTTATGACATTGTAATAATCCGATTGTAGGCCTAAACTTATAATCAATTAAAATTAAAATTCCAATTAAAAATTAAAATCCAATGGAACTGAATGTTGATGCTGCCATGGCCCTAAGTATTAAAAAGGGTTATAAGTCATTTTTTTCAGTGACGTAACTTTGAAATGAATGATTGTAAGTCAAGGACTACCAGTATTTTGGAATGGTTACTGCCTTTGCAATACTACATTCTAACCACTGCGCCTCCAGGTCTCCTATCTTTCTTTAATATATCAAATTGGATACAATAAGAATGATTTTGATGCCACAGGAATATTCTTTTTTAAAAAATAAATTTTATTAAGTTTCCAAATTTTAAAAACATAAAGCAAAACTTTATACATTGTTATCAACATCAAGACATCTTTTGAATCTTCCTCACATTTTTCAGTATATGTATTTACTTATTCCTTTACCATTACATCTTACTCTTGCTATAAATCAATATCTTTTATCCTTACATCTCAATCTTCTCCATGGTATATTTACATATTTCCTCATTCTTTTCCTAATTGCCATTTTATTTTCTTTTTATTTCTAAACCATGCAGAAACCAAATTGTTCTTTGTCCTTCTGATATCTCGCCTGAATTTGCATGTATAGCCACCAATCTATCTTTATATTTTGTTGCTGTAATTCTTGTCTCATTTTTAATCTTGTGTGTCTAATAAGTCTTTATAACTCCTCTTTTTCCCCAGATCCATTGCATTTGGGTAGATTTGTGCTTCCATAGTTGACAACCAGTTCGGTATTTTAGTATAATGGTTCTTTTTAATCTTGTTCCATGTCCGAATTAATGAATCTCTAATCATGTGTCTCTGAAAATATGCATGCTGTTTACATTTCCCATCCCATAGGAAACTATGCCACCCTCTCTGCAAGTCATGACCCTCTATCGACAATACTCTTCTATTTTCCAGGTTGATCCAATCTTTAATCCATACCATAGCCGCAGCCTGATAATACATTTCCCAATCAGGGAGTCCAAAGCCACCCCTTTCTCTTTTGTCCTGTAACAATTTCATTTTTATCCTAGCTTTTTTCCCATCTCAAACAAATTTACTTATTATTTGATTTAATTCTGTAAAAAAAGGTTTTATCCAATCTTATTGGTAGAGTTTGAAAAAAATATAGTATTTTTGGTAGGGTAGACATTTTAATTGCTGCAATTTTCCGCAGTAGCGATAGCTGTAATTTCCCCAAATTTCCATTTTTTTTATTTGTATTATTTGTCATAGTTATCTTTTTTGATTGAAGAGCATCTTGCTGTTAAACAAATGCCTAAATATTTTACCTTTTTCACACTTTGCATTCCCAATTTTCTTTCTAATTCTTTTTTTTGCTTATCTTTTAAATTTTTAATCAATAATTTTGTTTTGTTTTTATTAATCTTAAGGCCTGCAACCTTGCCAAATTCCTCTATTTCCTTTATTAATTTTACTCCCGTATCCTCTGGATCTTCACAAAAATACTATATCATTGGCAAATGCCTGTACCTTATAATGCTCCTTTTTAATTAAAGCCCCTTTGATTTCTACATTTTTCCTAACGTTTTCCAATAAGTTTTCTACAGTAAGGATAAAGAAAAGGGGTGACAGTGGGCATCCCTGCCTTACTCCCTTGTTGATGTTGAATGTTTCTGTTCTGTCACCATTCATTATTGCACTGGCCGTCTGTGTCGTATAAATTGTTGAAATCAATTTAATAAATTTATTGCCAAATTGCATGCTTTTTAATTGCTGTATTATGAACTGCCAATTAACATTGTCAAATGCCTTTTGCGCATTGAGGAAGACCATTGCCAATTGTTTTCCTGGGTTTGCTTCATAATATTCTATTATATTCAATACCATTCTAGTATTATTTTTAATTTGTCTATTCGGTAAGAATCCATTTTGGTCGCTATGAATGATTGGATTAAGGTTTTTTTTCATTTTCTGCCATTATGGACATAAAATTTTATAATCAACATTTAAAAGGGATATGGACCTGTGATTTTGAATTAATTGATGGTCTGAATCTTCTTTTGGGATCAATGTTATGTATGTCTCCCCCCATGACTTAGGTAATTTTGCTGTGAGTACCTCATTATAGAGTTCTAATAATTGCATTTCTAATTTTTCTTGGAGCGTTTTATACAGTTCCCCTGGGAGACCATCCGGTCCTGGTGTCTTATTGTTTTTCTGTTTCAGGATTGCCTCTTGCAGTTCTCTTAATTTTATTTCCCTGTTTATCTCTTCTTTATCCTCTTCCAGGATCACAGGTAGCCTTTTTCCTTCTAAGTAATGTTGGATATTTCCCTCTGGTACGTCTTCCTTACTATATAATTCCTCAAAAAACCTTTTAGCAATATGTTTTTTCTTTTCAGTTTGATGTTGTAGCGTACTATCAGCGTCCTTCAATTGTTGGATTGCTCTTTTTTCTTTTTCTTTCTTAAGTCTATAGGCTAGCCACCTTCCCGGCTTATTCGCGTATTCAAAATAATTCTGTTTTATCTTTTTCATGTCCTGTAACCATCAATCTTGTGCTAACATATTCAATTTATGTCTAATCATTATCCTCTCCGTATTTGCTGTCTTATTATGTGTTGTGTTTTCTAACTCCTTAAGAATATCTAGTAGTTTAGATTGTTCTCCTTTTCTTTCCTTATATCTATGTGTATTATATGAAATTGCTAGGCCCCTGATATATGCTTTAGTCGTGTCCCATAGGTTTGGAATTGATGCTTGTTGTTTTTTGTTTTCCTTCAGAAAGAACTCCAATTCTTTTTCCATCATCTTAACACATTCTTTTTCTTTTAGGATCTCCTTGTTTAGCATCCATCTTCTGTTTGTTTTCAATCCTTTCCAAATTATTTTAATGGGATTATGGTCCGCCCATCTGTTAGATTCAATTTCTATTTCTTTTCTATTTATTTATTTTATTTATTTATTTTATTTGTCAATTGCTTACAGCATAGTTATGAATACATGGATACATATAAGAAAAATAAAATATAAAAGAAACAATAGGACAGGGACGGTAGGCACGTTGGTGCGCTTATGCATGCCCTCTATAGACCTCTTAGGAAAGGGGTGAGGTCAATAGTAGACAGTCTAAGGTTAAAGTTTTTGGGGTTTGGGGAAGAAATCACAGAGTCAGGTAGAGTATTCCAGACATTGACCACTCCGTTGCTGAAGTCGTATTTCCTACAATCAAGTTTGGTGATATTATGTTCCATTTCCCCATTTGTCTATAACATATCCAATCTTGACCATGATTTGTGTGGTGCTGAATAGTAAGTATACTGTTTTTTGTCTGGATTTCTTTATCTCCATATATCTTTTAATCCTAATTCTTCCGCCATTTGATAATGAACATTACTTTTGGTAATGTTTTCCTTTTCCTTTTTTTCCCTGGATTTTCATTATTGTAATCTTTTCCTAAATTTGTTATTGCATTGAAATCACGTAGCAGGCATATGTTCTCATATTCCTGTTGTACCAATTTTCTGTATAGTTTGATATAATTTTTTCTTGTTCTCGTTCGGCGCATATATCAGTCAATAACATTTTCTTATAATTTATATAAACTTTCTAACATCAAAATTCTACCCTCCTCGTCTGCATATACCTGTTTTGCTTGTAAATATTTCCTAATATACAGTATATTGCTATTCTCCTCTTTTTTTGTTAAATCTCCTAACTTTGGTACTTCTAACAGATTACTTTGATGTTTCTGGATATGTGTTTCTTGAAGGCATATAATATCTAAGTTCAATTTCTGTAGTTTAGTTATCATTTTTTTTCACTTAATTTGTGAATTTAAACCATTGATGTTAATGGAAATCAATTTGATTTCTTCCACCATCTTACTCTGTAGTTGTTTCTTGTTGAAACTTATTTGCTCTCGTTTGGTGTCTCGTTCTTACACCTTCTCTTTCCAACTTCTTCCTGCTCTCTTTCCTCTTCTGTTTCTCTTTCCTCCACCCGATCTTCTTCTTGGCTCCTACTTTCCACTTCCTCTTTGCTGTTCTAGTCTTCTCCTGATACCACATACAATTCAAAGAATTCCCTCACTTTTTCTATACTGTCTATTTTAAATTTTTTATCCTGCCATGATATTAACATTCCCTCTGGGATGAGCCATTTGAACAGGATGTTGTTCTTATTCAGTTGGGTGGCCAGGAATCTGTATTTCTTTCTATGTTCCCTTATTCTTCTTGGAATTTGTTTCAACGTTACAATTTCTGTTCCCTTAAATATCAATGGTTCATCTCTTGTCACTTTGTATATCTCATCTCTCAGTTGTTTGAGAATCGTATATGAACCTCTCTTGGAAGTCTAAAACGTCTTGTATAGTTGGTATATATTCTATATATCTCGTCAATTTCCCTTCGAACCTCTTGGCCCTCTTTTTGTAACGCTTCTGCTATGAGATCTGCCATTAATTTGGGCAGGTCCTCCCCCCTTTCTTCTGTTACATTCTGAAATCTGAGGTAGAAATCAGCCTTTTCCATCTCCAAATATTCAATTGCCTCTTCTAATTTCCTGTTCTCCCCCATTAATTTCTGTTCTACTGATTCTACTTTATCTGTTTGTTCGACCTTTGCCTCCACTGCTTTCATTTTGTGTTCCGTCTTTACTACTGATTGTTGGATTGTACTTATCTTCTCGTCTAGTTTCCATATTTTACCTTTCATTTCCCCCATTTCAGTTTTAAAATTTGTGTGGTTTCTCACCATCGTTTCTTGTATTGTTGTTAATGCCATTTGAATTGTTTGCATATTTGATACCTGACTTGCCTTCTCAGGATTCAGCATGCACTCTATGGAACGTCCTGCTGGTGATATTATTGTTGATGTTGGGTTGGATGTTGTTTTCTTCCCAAACTTAGTGGTAGTTGTCGTGGTGGACATCTTAGGCTTCCCAAATAAGAAACCTATTTTAAGAAAGTCTTTCAATATTATCATCCGTTGTATCAACTCCTTTCTATGTTTTCTATATTTATCTCTTCCCTTTTATCTTATTCTAATCCCTTCAGTTTATCACTACAAGGTCTAATATACTTAATAATGTCTCTCCTTAATTTTATGCACACTTTATATATATGTATTTATACAACAATGTAAAACTAAATATCGTTATTATTTATAATGTATGAGTCTGTAACCCTCTTAATTTTTTAATCTTATTTAATCCTTTTAATAAATTAAGTATAATTCTAAATATAATAGCTTATATAGTAAACATATATAATTCAATAAATATAGATAAATATGTGTTTATTGTTTTCTTATATACTATATCTTATAACTATCTTATAGTTCAATTAAGTCTATGAATCAATATATAGCCATTAATTAGTTGTACATCAATTGATTAATGAGTTGTTATCCAAGGTATCAAATTGTGGAAAGATATAAATAATATATAGGGTATAGCAGTTATAAAGAATGTAGCAATCTATGAAATAAGATACATACATTAATTCTTCTTGCAAGCAATCAGCTATATATATATGTATATTGCTTTAGATTTTTTTTTCAATATACACTTTTGAATTAAATACATAGAAATTATTCAGCTTTCTTTCTTTCTTCCTTCTTCTTTTCTCTTTCTTCTGTACACCGTCACATTACTTTCCTCATTTCCTGTTTCCTCAGTCCTCTTTAATTACTTAGTCACTTTCACTCTCAAATTTCTATCAGCTTTCTATCAAAATGGTTCCACTCTCTGTTCAACTACAGTTCTCCATTAAAGTTCCAATTGTTCTCTCTAATGTCTCTTTTCTGCTCTACTAGTAAGCAATCCAAATCATAGAAATTTTGAGTTTTTATTCACAGAGTCTCAATCTTTTCTTCTGCGGTGCTCTCTCTCAGCTGTCAAACTGTTCTGTTTCCTCCTCTCCCTTCTGCTCCACTATCCTCCACCAATTAGTTGTTGTATTCACTCTCTCCGGAGGCTCCCTCTATCAAAGTCTTTCACAGGGTTCTCTCACCTCTCAAAAGCTGTCCTAGTTTGCCGTTCTCCTTCTGATGTCTTGCGTTGATCCACTTTCCTGCTTCCCGATCACAGCTGGCTGTCAGAGCTTCGGACCCGCCGTAGATGCCGGGTTTCTTTCGCGCCAGATTCATAGGGCTTCCCCTCGTTGCAGTGAGAGATTGCTTTCCTCCACTCTGCTCCTAGGCTTCCCCTTCTAATTCGTGTGTCTCTCCAAGCTTCACGATGCCTCTGAGAGCTTCTGAGAACACGAAAATTAGGATACAGGATTACAGAGATCGCTCTCCTGCTCCGCTCCACTGTGACCTCATCACCGGAAATCCAGGAATATTCTTACTATACAAAGTTATTATGCTTTCAGAAAGCTCTTGTTGAAACCCTAATCCTGATATATTGATTCATTGATTTTTGCAAGCAAATCCCCTTGTGTCTGAGTATTTCTTCTGGTTGAGTCTCTCGTGTCTAAATAAACTTGGCTCTTTGGCTGACAATAATCCAGCAAGCTGAAAACAAGCAATGTATATCTTTGTGAATTCCTGAAAGCTTTCTTTGATCCCATCAGGCTTTCCTTCCAATCAGAAAACTGATGGCTTTTCTCCTGTATGAGTCCTCTTGTCTTTAACAATAGTAGAGTTGTGACTGAAACACTGACCAGAGTTTGGGCATCTGAATGGCTTCTGATCTGTGTGTAAATTAACATGATTTATTAGATTACACCTACTTGTGAAACTTCCTGACAACTGGGACATTCTAAAGGTTCCCTATTATTCCACCAGGTGGGAATTCCAACTAAAACTTTTCCCACAATCCAAACACTCATTCTGTATGAATCCTCTGGTGTCTCACCAGGTCAGACTTCCAACTGAAAGCTTTCCCACAATTTAGACACTCATAGGGTTTCTTTCCCATGTGAGTACTCTGATGTCTCACTAGGTTGGAATGCTGACTGAAACTTTTCCCACAATTTGGACACTCATAGGGTTTCTCTCCTGTGTGAGTCCTCTGGTGTATTACCAGGGAAGAGTTCTGACTGAAACTTTTCCCACAGTCTGGACATTCATAGGGTTTCTCCCCTGTGTGAGTCCTCATGTGCGTCACTAGGGCAGAATTACGACTGAAACATTCCTGACAATCCGAACACTCATATGGTTTCTCTCCTCTGTGACTCCTCTGGTGTATCACCAGGTCAGAGTTCTGACTGAAACATTTGCCACACTCTGGACATTCATATGGTTTCTCTCCTGTATGGGTCCTCTGGTGCATCCCCAGGGAAGAGTTCTGACTGAAACTTTTCCCACAATATAGACACTCATATGGTTTCTCTCCAGTGTGAGTCCTCTGGTGTTTCACCAGGGAATAGTTCCGACTGAAACTTTTCCCACAGTCTGGACATTCATATGGTTTCTCTCCTGTGTGAGTTCTTTGGTGTTCCACAAGGTTACAATTATAATTGAAACTTTTCCGACAAACTGGACACTCATAAGGTTCTTCCCCTGTGTGAGTCCTCTGGTGTATCACCAGGTCAGAGTTCTGACTGAAACATTTGCCACAATCTGAACACTCATATGGTTTCTCTCCTGTGTGAGTCCTCTGGTGTTTCACAAAGTAAGAATTATTATTGAAACTTTTCCCACAATCTGGACACTCATATGGTTTCTCCCCAGTGTGAGTCCTCTGGTGTATTACCAGGTAAGAGTTCCGACTGAAACTTTTCCCACAATCTGGACACTCATATGGTTTCTCCCCAGTGTGAGTCCTCTGGTGTATCACCAGATTAGAGTTGTGATGGAAACTTTTCCCACAATCTGGACACTCATATGGTTTCTCTCCGGTGTGTGTCCTCTTGTGTATCACCAGGTTGGCATGCTTACTAAACTTTTTGGCACAGTATGGGCACTGGTAGGGCTTTTCTCCAGTATGGGTTCTTTTATGCTGAATAAGTTGGGAAGTGTAGCGAAAGACTTTCCCACATTCAGCACATTTGTATGGTTTTCCACCAGTGTGTATCCTCTGATCCATAATCAGCTCTGATTTATCATTTGTATCTTTGTCATCATCTCCACCACTGACAGTCTTAGATTCTTGAGGAGGTCAAAAATATTTGTGATCGCTTCTTGGATGGTTCAAGCTATTTGTTTCTTCCCAGGATGAGGCCTGCATTATTGTCTGGAATGAGCGCTTCCTTCCAACAGACTTCTAGATATTTCTTCTTTTTCTGAATCTGGAAGTGTCCCACCTTTATTTTTTGATGTAATGTTTTCTTAAGTTGCCACATACATTTATCAGCTCAAAAATCTTTTCCTAATTTTTTTTTCTTGTCTCTTCCTGGCTGGGGAAGGGGAAGAGTTCTGTAGGTTATCTGGAGGAAAGGGAAAACAGGTTGTTTCCCAGATGTACCGGATTCGCTTCCCTTTTTACAGCTGCTGCTGATCCTCTGCCATCCAGAAGGGCTTTTTTGGCGTTCCCTTTGTCTGTAAGATTCACAAAAAAGAGATACTTTAATTACCCTTTATAATATGGTTGCAAGATGTGAAAATAAAAGAAAAAAAGCATACATAACAATGAAAAAGCAAGCATGCCAAAATGCTAGATTAACTACTGCCATTCATTATGACATATAAAAGACAAAGTTCAAATATTCACAGAATCATGAAATTCTATTATTGTGCAAATCACAGATTGTCAGCACTGCAAATTTCTATAATCATGTAGATATCTGGAAATACTGAGGATAGGAACACGGATACATATATATTTACAAAAAATACAGAAACAACCCCTCTATCTGTGTGTACCATATGCATGTATGTAGAAAATCCATGTGTGTTTTCTGTCTACAAAATGAAATAAGTACAGTATGTGAGCATTAACGGAAGAAACGACCATACACTAACACTGAAAGTTTAGGGAACAAAGAGGTGAACGTACATGAAGGCAGATATGATATAGTTGCCATTGCTGAAACTTGGTGGGATGAAACTTATGACTGGAATGTACTGATAGAGGGATACAAACTATTCAAAAGAAACAGACCTAACAAAAGAAGGAAGTGGAGTTGCATTATATATAAAAGATCACTACATCTCTACACAAAAACAAGGATGAAAACCTCCTAGAATTTATATGGGTCAATATAAAAGGGAAGAAAAATGACATTACTATAGGAATATACTACAGGCCACCCAACCAAGCAAATGAAATCAATGAACTCCTTGCTAAACAATTAACATTTGTATGTAGGAAACCTACCACAGGAGTAATGGGAGACTTTAACTACCCTGGTATCAACTGGGAGACAAACTCAGCAGCCAGAGGGAGTTCAAACAGATTCCTAACCAACTTAGCTGACAACTTTGTCATCCAAACTGTAGAGGAGGCAACTAGAGGAGAAACTATGCTGGACCCAATAGTTAATAAAGAAGTGATAGAAGGAATAGAAGTTGCTTGAATCTTAGGTCAAAGTGACCACGTCATATTGAAATTCAATATTATGAAACACAAGCAATAGAATATAATCCAAGCTGTGTCTTAAATTAGAAGAGCTGATTTAAACCAACTCAGAGAGACCCTAAGCTAAATTTCATGGATAAAAATCCTGAAAGGGAAAACAACCCAAGAAAAATGGGAAACACTGAAAAATATGATAATAAAAGCCCAGTCCAACACAATAACACTAAAAAAGAAAAACAAAAAATCCAAAAAGAAACCAGCATGATTGCATAAAGAGCTGATGTGGTTCCCATCTTCAAAAAAGGAAAAAAAACCATACGCATGAAACTGCAGACCAATCAGCCTAACATCAATACTGAAAAGAAAAAATACTGGAAAATAATCTGTGAACATCTAGAAACAAAGTATAAACAGTAGCCAGCACTGATTTATGAAAAATAGATCATGCCAAACCAATCTTATTTTATTCTTTGAGAAAAATTAGTACACCAGAGAAATGCTGTGGACATGGTATACTTAGATTTCAGTACGGCATTTGACAAAGTAGACCACAACCTACTTACTTCTTGGTAAGTTAGAAAATTGTGAATGGACAACATCACCACTAGATGGATTTGTAACTGGCTGACAAACCGTACTGAACAACTAGTCCTTAAAGGTACACAGGGAGGGAAGTAAGCAGTGGGGTACCACAAGGTTTTGTCTTAGGCCCAGTACTCTTCAATATCTTCATAAATTAAAGTGAATTCATCAAATATGCAGATGACACTAAGCTGGCAGGAACAGCCAACACCCCAGAAGACAAGCTCAGGATCCAAAAAGATCTTGACAGACATGAACAACGGACCCTATGCAACAAAATGAAATTTAAAGAAAAGCAAAGTTTTACATCTGAGCAGAAAAAAAACAAAGCTATAAGTACAGATTAGGTGAAGAACAATAACTGTGAGAGGGACCTTGGAGTCTTAGTGGATGATCACTTAAAAAGGAGCCAGCAGTGTGGGGCAGTAGCCAAAATGGCTAATACAATCCTTGGTTGCATAAATAGAGGCATAGAATCAAAATCATGTGAAGTATAAGTACCACTTTATAAAATTGTGGTAAGACCACACCTGGAATACTGCATCCAGTTTTGGTCACCTCATTACAAAGATGTTGAGACTTTGGAAAACAAAAAGTGCAAGTAAGATCATGAAAGGCCTGGATGCTAAAACATATGAAAATCGTTGGAGCATTTGGGTTTGGCTAGTCTAGACAAAAGAAAAAAAAAATAGGGGTGACATGATATCAGTATTCCAGTATTTCAGAGGCTGCCACAAAGAAGAGGGGGTCATATTATTTTCCAAAGCACCAAAAGACAAGAAACAATGGATCAAAATTAATCAAAGAGAGAATCAACCTGGAATTAAGGAGAACCTTCCTAAAAATGAGGTTTGCATATTTAAATGCAAGATTTAAAGCACTGGTTTTGCCTATGAACTTTCCCATGCAAACAAAACAACACGCTCATAAAAATTTCTCTTGAAAAAAAAAATACAGCACTGATAAG
Organism: Bungarus multicinctus; assembly: GCA_023653725.1. Taxonomy (NCBI): domain Eukaryota; kingdom Metazoa; phylum Chordata; class Lepidosauria; order Squamata; family Elapidae; genus Bungarus; species Bungarus multicinctus. The sequence goes on from CM042834.1 coordinate 22,192,099, forward strand.
CGACTACCTATCAGCTCAAAATCAAATCCCAACCCAACAACTACTACCTCAACTACTACCTCAACTACAACTACAACCAAAAATAACCACCAAACCACAACCACAAATAATTACTATCCCATCAAATAATTCCACAAATGATATCTCCTTACTCATCAGAGATACCATTGAATGTGATCAGAAATGTCCAAATGCCATCTTATTTGGTCTTGAAGACACCAACGAATCAGATGACATCACCAAACTTCGTAATATCATAAGCAACTCAAATACAACAAACATCTCTCCTGAAGATATCATTGAAATAACCAGAGATGGCCCTTAGTCCAAATACAATGGTTCGTTGGCCCCAAAATTTTGTAGAGTTGTTTGCAAAAATGAGTCCAGCAAACGCATATTCATTCATATAATAAAGGCCATTGCAAAAACCAATCCCAACCACAAAAAACTACACTCAAGACCAGACTTATCTATACTGCAAAGAATCTGCTCCTGTGAACTCCGCAAGGAACTCAAAAGACATCTAGACAATGGAGAGAAGGAACTCTACATTGATTACAGCGCTGATTGTATCAAAAGTAAGTCACACAACCCACAAGTCCACATCCAACCTTATCTCATTCAACCCACCATCACTCAAAACTAGGCACGCACTGCCCTTAACTACCTCAATTCCAACTACAACTGGCCTTAAATGCAAGGCTACTCAATGCAAGAAGCCTTGTGAATACAATACCTGAATTTCTCCTCTTACTAAACATGGCTAAATTCGACATCATATTTGTCTGTGAAACATGGCTCAATGCATCTCTCCCTGACTCCATTACCACAGTAAGAGACTTTCATGTTTACCGATCAGATTGTGAAATCCGTAGAGGAGGTGGTGTTGCTATCTATAAAAAGTCCTTACATCTAAAAAACATCCAAGTTACACAAGAGCTTGCTCTTCCTGAGACCATCGTCTGTGAACTGTCCATAAATATCACATTTCGATTTTTACTATGTTACAGAGCACCTGATTATGACATCGAACATGTAAACGAGCTAAATTCACTACTAACATGGACAACATCCTGCCCACACGCTTTTATCTTTCTTAGGTGACTTCAATCTACCTCACATTAACTGGACCCTAAATGAATGTAAAACTGAACCCATACATGCAACCTTCTATAATGCTGTAACAAACCTGAGACTGGAACAACTAGTAACCAACAATACTAGACTTAACAACTGCCTCGATCTCATCTTCTGCAATAATTTGAATTTAATTTACGGAATACAAACTAAAGAACCCTTTTCCAACAGTGACCACAATATGATTGACTTTTGTCTCAACATATGCTCACACAAAAATCATCACAATGACATAATCCCCAATTATAACTTTAAAAAAGGCAACTATGATCTTATAGACGATGATCTCGCATCCTTGATTGACAATGTCTATTCACTGGATGAAATAGTGTTGAAGGCCATTATAACATATTTTTACTTGAAGTCAAAAGAGTCATCAAACTATATGTACCAATAACTCCAAAAACCAGAAAAAACAGATTACCATTAACAATAAGGAAGCTTCAATCCAAAAGAGATCACTTTGGCAGAAAAACAAATCTGGTCACGTTGCCAACTTCAAAAGCCGATACAAAAATTTATGCCACCAGATAAAGACTGAATGCACCAATTATCACATTAAACAAGAGGAAAACCTTCTATGCACCAATTCCACCCACGCTTTCTACAATTTTGTAAACAACAAACTAAAAGACTCCCACCTCTGAAAGGACCTAATGGTAAAGACTGCAACAATGACACTATTAAAGCCAACCTAACACATTCTTTGGCTCCGTATTTGTAAACAGCAATGGAGCATGCCCAGTATTCCCTAGTCGAACCACAGACAACTACAATGATCTAATGCAGAGGTCTCCAACCTTGGCTGCTTTAAGACTTGTGGACTTCAAGTCCCAGAATTCCCCAGCCTGGCTGAGGAATTCTGGGAATTGGAAGTCCACAAGTGTTAAAGTTGCCAAGGTTGGAGACCCCTGATCTAATACATATTGATTTTAGAGTAGACAATGTTGAAAAAGCACTATGGAATCTAAAACTTTTTCTATCTATTGGACTGGGCAGATTATGTGCCTATTTCTTTAAAAAGCTATCCACTGCCATAGCCGAACCTCTAAACATAATCTTTGAAAAATCTTTCTGGACCAGCTCCTTGCCAAAACTATGGTCACGAGCTACAGTCATCCCCATCTTCAAAAAGGGAGAGCCCAGCCTAGTTGAAAATTACAGACCAATCTCTTTATGCTGTGTCACCTGTAAAGTCATGGAATCAATTATTAACCAATCCATTATCCTCCACTTAGAGACAAACAACCTACTCTCTAATAAACAATTTGGTTTCAGAAAAAAACTATCCTGCAATCTGCAACTCTTACACTGCAAAAACATATGGACTATACAACTCGATCGGGCAAAGCAATAGACGCAATCTACATTGACTTCTGTAAAGCCTTCGATTCAGTGGTATACGACAAACTATTCCTAAAACTAACATCTTATGGTATCTCTGGACACCTGCATAACTGGATAGAAGCATTCCTGTCAAAACAGACAACAAATGGTCAAAATTGGGAGTGTCCTATCAAATTCTGTACCTATCAATAGTGGTGTCCTCTAAGGCAGTGTTCTAGGACCAACTCTCTTCATACTCTACATAAATGACCTCTGTGATCGTATTAAGAGCAACTGCGTTCTCTTCGCTGACGATGTAAAGTTATTCAACACCACAGACAATACAGCTACCCTTCAAAAAGATCTTGACTATGTATCAGAATGGTCAAACAAATGGCAACTTCAAATCTCAACAAATAAATGCTTTGTCTTACATATTGGCAAAAAAATCAGAAAATAAAATACAGGCTGAATAGTCAAAACCTTGTTGATGATCCAAACTCTGCCAAGGCTCTTGGAGTACTCATCTCTAATGATCTAAGTACTAGAGTGTTAGCCCTATTTCGGAAATCCAGAAATTCAGTCAACAAACACATTTACTCACAGGTTTGGTGAAAAGTTGTTTATTGTAGATTGTTTCCTTCCAGTGGGCAAACAACGGCAATCCCGAGCAAAGCCAGCACTGAGAATGAACGCCTCTCAGCGCCTTTTATGCCCCATCCCCTTCCCATTCCCAAACTAACATCTGCCTAATTAATTAACCCTACGTGCCGCCGCCCCGCAATTATAATCGCAACTATATCCGACGCCCAGAACACACCTAACACCGAAGTGCTGACTCATAAGCCAAAGAAAAGAAAACCACAATAAGGTGAGTCCCCCTGCTTCATCGCTGGAATGCAATACAATCCTTATGCCCTGCAATTAAAGATAGTTCGGCAGGAACTTGCAATGGATCCGCATCATTACACGCTGTAACTGGAACAGGCAACATTTCTGTATTGTTTCAGTGAGGGGAACAGCTAGTCGGGTGAGAGGCACAGATTCAGAGACTCATCCCCCACTCCCTATTAGGTGGGTGGCAATGTGTCGGGCACGATCAGTGAAGCCCAATATAGGGCCCACTGTAACTACATAGCCAAAAAGGCATTAAGAGTTAACCTAATCTTACGTAGCTTTTTCTCTGGTAATATTACACTACTAACTAGAGCATACAAAACATTTGCTAGACCAATACTCGAATACAGCTCATCAGTCTGGAACCCATATTACGTATCTGATATTAATACAGTTGAGAAAGCCCAGAAATATTTCACAAGAAGAGTTCTTCACTCTTCTGCTCATTGTAGAATACCTTATGCCAACAGACTCGAAATTCTAGACCTAGAAAATCTAGAACTACGCCGCCTTCAGTCCGATCTAAGTATAGTATATAAAATAATACATTGCAATGTCCTACCTGTCAATGAATACTTCAGCTTCAACTATAACAACACAAGAGCAAACAATAGATACAAACTCAAGGTTAACCGCACCAAACTTGATTGCAGGAAATTCATCTTCAGCAATAAAGTGGTCAATGTCTGGAATACTCTACCTGACTCTCACCAAGCCCCAAAAACTTCACCAAGCCCCAAAAACTTCAACTTAGACTTTCTACTATTGACCTCACCCCTTTCCTAAAAGGTCTGAAGGGGGCGTGCATAAGTGCACCAACGTGCCTACCATCCCTCTCCTATTGTTTCTTTTATTTTTCTTATATGTATCCATGTATTCGTAACTATGTTTTTACTTATACCTATTACCTTGTAAGCAATTGACAAACCAAATAAAATAAAATTAAAAAAAACCTCAGCGGAATCAACCCTAAAGTGACACTAGAGTTGAAATCTCCAAATCCACAGAACAGGGCAGGCAACTTAAAACGTGCAGCTCTGGAGGAATAAAATTGGGCTGGGGGAGAAAATGCAGGAGACGACATATTTCAGCACAGTTGTTTATCTGCTACTACAAGGTGGAGCGATCCGAAGAGCCCGACTTGCTCCTGGACTCTCCTCTAACCTGCCTTCTACTCACCTACCAGCTGCCAGGAAAAACCGGAAGACGAGGTTTCTCAGCGCTTCATCTTTTTATAGTCTCTCTAGAAATGCGCGACTCTATGATCTCTATTTTTTCAGTTCGGCTATAGGCGCTGGCTGCTGTATTGGTGACTATCCAGGAGCGCTTATTGCCTAACCATAGAGCGCCATCTAACCAGCAATGGCTAGATCGTCCGAGCTCTAGTTTCATAAGGTTAGCTAGGTGTTTGCTGGCTCCTAATAGTTCCTGAAGTTCTTGTTTTTGGGCGCAGCCCCTAAATGATTAACAGCCTGCCATCTTCATCTTAGTAATAGATTAATACGGGATAAAACTTGGAAGTGTCTCGCATGTGGTTTCCAATGACATTTAAGGAGATACCATCATCCTTCTCTGTATTACTATTATGCTCTCTGCTCACTCGATCAGCCTTCCCAATTCTCAGAGTACTAAGATTTCAGCCTTGAGAATTCCCAGGCTGCTTGGGCAAAACACTTGGAGGTCACTAGTTTGCAGGCTGGAAGCTGATTTAAAGATTCCTACATTTTAGCAGGGTTTGGTTGTCACTGGAGATAAAAACTACATCCTAAAAAATGTATTACCGATTCACTTGAGAGCCAGTTGTAGCTGTTCCTGGATCTGCAGACTCCGACTATGATAAATCATGCCCTAGTTACCTGCATATCGGATGACTTCAATAGACTCTGCATGAGCCGCCATTGAAGGGTATTCAAAAGTTACAGCTGGTAGAGAATGGCCGGATTGGTTATATGTTTCTGAAGCAGTACACGGTCACACTCCCTGAGCTGCCTTGGTTGCCAGTTTGCTTGTGGGTCCAGTTCAAGGTTTTGCTGGTTTTGCCTTTGAAAGCCCTTCCTGGCATGGGACTGAGCCTTTCCCTGCTTATTTCAGCCTATCTGATGAGACCTAGCAAAGCTGGGGATCTGCCTTTGGCGGATGCAGGAGGAGCCATGCCTTCTCTGCTTTGGCCCCCACATTATGGAATGTTTTGATTTTTTTTAACCTCATAGATTTATACTGCTACTTATCACATTGTAATAATCCGATTGGAGGCCTATACTTTTAATCAATTAAAATGAATACAATGTATTTATTCTCTTTTTATTCAAGAACTCAAGACATCATACATCATCCTGGTTGGCATTCTGAGCTGATTTCTCATTTTAAACACCCCCTGCCAGCCAACCGATGTGCACAAGCATATTTTCGGTCTCTCAATTGACATCTTAAATTGGGATTTCATAACACTTGGCAAGCCTGGATATATTGAAAAACTGATTTTTCAATATAGTTTATATTAATAATTTTAAACAGAAGATTAAAAAGTAACACAAATAAATACACAAAATAGAAGAAAAAAGAAATTAAAAGTGTAAAAAGAAAAGGATAGAAATAGAGAGAAGTTACTTCCAATCTCCTTTACAATAATTATAATTAGAAATACAAAATCACTTCTTACTCTATGATTACAAAAACTCTGTTTTCGACTATCTGGTTTGTTTTTTTATAATCACAACTGTAAATGATAATTTCATTTTTTGTTCTGTTTCACGTAAATCTCTAATCTCTAACTTCCAATCCATAATTAATGTAGAGAATGTCTTCTCTCCAATTGAGGAAATCAATATAGTTGTCCCTGAAAATTCCATCATCTTCACCAACCATTCCTGTATTGTGGTTAAAATTGAATCTTTGGTGTACATAATAGTTAATCTTTGACAATAGGAGTTGAATTTTTGATCCTAGGACGGGGGTCCCCGACCACCGAGCTGCACAAGTGGTAGCCAGGCATGCACATATGCGTGCACCTCCACTCATGAGAGGCAAGTAAGAAAGAGCTTGGACTTGCCAACTCACATCCTTCCCTCATGTCCAATATTAAGTAAGACATGTTTGATTACAAAGAATGAGGCAAGACATTAAAATAGTTAATTCCTCAGCTGAGCTTGCAATCAGAGACGGGAAATGAAATTCAAAAATCCTCTACATACGTCAAATTTTGTCTTCTGTAATTTCTTACATGTGATAAAGGAGGAATTTTGTATGAAACACTGTCCACAATCCGGACATTTGAATAGTTTCTCCCCTGTGTGTAAATTTACATGGTTTATGAGGCTAGACTGAGCACTGAAATCTTTCCCAAAATCCAGACATTCATATAGTTTCTCTCCGGTGTGATTCCTCCAGTGTATCACCAAGTCGGAATTCTCAATAAAGTTTTACCCACACTTCAGACATTCCTACCATTTTTCTCCTGTGTATCACCAGAGCAGAATTCCAATTGAATGTTAATGCTGCCATGGCCCTAAGTATGAAAAAGGGTCATAAGTAAATTTTTTCAGTGATGGTGTAACTTTGAAATGAATAGTTGTAAGTCAAGGACTACCAGTATATTGGAATGTTTACTTCCTTTGCAATACTACATTCGAACCACTGCGCCTCCAGGACTCCTGTCTTTCTGTAATATATCAAATTGGATCCAATAAGAATGGTTTTGATGCCATAGGAATATTCTTATTATACATAGTTATGCTTTCAGAAAACTCTTGTTGAAACCCTAATTCTCATTGAATTGAAAATAATCCAGTATGCTGAAAACAAGCAATGTATATCCTTTTGAATTCTTGAAAGCTTTCTAAGATCCCATCAACTTTCTTTCCAATCAGAAAACTGATGACCTTTCTCCTGCATGAGTCTTTTTGTCTTTAGCAATAGTAGAGTTGTGACTGAAACACTGACCAGTTTGGACATCTGAATGGTTTCTGATCTATGTGTAAACTGACATGATTTATTAGATTAGACCTACTTGTGAAAGCTTTATGACAACTGGGACATTCAAAGCGCTCCTCTTCTGTGTCAGTTCACTATTATTCCACCAGGTGGGAATTCCAACTAAAACCTTTCCCACAATCCAAGCACTCATTCTGTGTGAATCCTCTGGTGTCTCACCAGGTCAGACTTCCAACTGAAAGCTTTCCCACAATTTGGACACTCATAGGGTTTCTTTCCCATGTGAGTCCTCTGGTGTATCACTAGGTTGGCATTCTGACTGAAACTTTTCCCACAATCGAGACACTTATATGGTTTCTCTCCTGTATGAGTCCTCTGGTGTCTCTCTAGGTTGGAATTCTGACTGAAACACTTCCCACAAACTGAACACTCATACGGTTTCTCTCCTGTATGTATCCTCTGATGTATAAGCAGATTGGAATTCTGCTGGAAACTTTTCCCACAATCTGGACACTCATATGGTTTGTCGCCCGTGTTAGTCCTCTGTTGTTGCACAAGATTGGATTTCCAACTAAAATGTTTCCCTCCTATGTGTGTCCTCATGTGCGTCACTAGGGCAGAATTATTATTAAAACTTTTCCCACAATCTGGACACTCATATGGTTTCTCCCCAGTGTGAGTCCTCTGGTGTATCACCAGATTAGAGTTTTGACTGAAACTTTTCCCACAATCCGGACACTCATATGGTTTCTCGCCCGTGTGAGTCCTCTGGTGTATCACCAGGAAAGAGTTCTGACTGAAACTTTTCCCACAATCCGGACACTCATATGGTTTCTCGCCCGTGTGAGTCCTTTGGTGTTGCAAAAGGTTACAATGAATATTGAAACTTTTCCCACAAACTGGACATTCATATGGTTTTTCTCCTGTGTGAGTCCTCTGGTGTTTCACAAGGTTAGAATTATTATTGAAACTTTTCCCACAATCTGGACACTCATATGGTTTCTCCCCAGTGTGAGTCCTCTGGTGTATCACGAGGCAAGAGTTTCGACTGAAACTTTTCCCACAATCTGGACATTCATATGGTTTCTCTCTGGTGTGAGTCCTCTGGTGTATCACCAGGTGAAAGTTTTGACTGAAACCTTTCCCACAATCCGAACACTCATATGGTTTCTCGCCGGTGTGAGTCCTCTGGTGTATCAGCAGGCAAGAGTTTTGACTGAAACTTTTCCCACAGTATAGACACTCATATGGTTTCTCTCCTGTGTGAGTCCTCTGGTGTTGCACAAGGCTGGAATTATTATTGAAACTTTTCTCACAATCCGAACACTCATATGGTTTCTCTCCAGTGTGAGTCCTCTGGTGTATCACCAGGCAAGATTTCTGACTGAAACTTTTCCCACAATCTGGACACTCATATGGTTTCTCTCCTGTGTGAGTCCTCTGGTGCATGACCAGATTGGAATTCTGCTGGAAACTTTTCCCACAGTATAGACACTCATATGGTTTCTCTCCTGTGTGCATCCTCTGGTGTTTCACAAGGTTAGAATAATTATTGAAACTTTTCCCACAATCTGGACACTTATACGGTTTCTCCCCAGTGTGAGTTCTCTGGTGTATAACCAAGTAGGCATTATGACTAAAGCTTTTTCCACAATCTGGACACTCAAATGGTTTCTCCCCTGTGTGAGTTCTCTGGTGTATCACCAGGTAAGAGTTCCGACTGAAATGTTTCCCACAATCTGGACACTCAAACGGTTTCTCTCCTGAGTGAGTTCTCTGGTGTAACACCAGGTAAGAGTTCCGACTGAAACTTTTCCCACACTCTGGACACTCAAATGGTTTCTCTCCAGTGTGTGTCCTCTTATGTATCACCAGTATGGCATGCTTACTAAACTTTTTGGCACAATGTGGGCATTGATAGGGCTTTTCTCCAGTATGGGTTATTTTATGCTCAAGAAGTTTGGATGTATAGTGAAAAACTTCACCACATTCAAGGCATTTGTATGGATTTTCACCAGTGCGGATCCTCTGATGCATAATCAGCTCTGATTTGCAATCTCTGTTTTTCCGACAATATTAATATCTGTGGCGCTTTTCTGCCACTGATAGTCTTAGATTCTTGAGGAGGTCAAAAATATTTGTGATCTCTTTTTGGATTGTTCAAGCTGTTCGTTTCCTCACAGGGTGAGGCCTGCATTATTATTTGGAATAAGCGCTTCATAGACTTCTAGATATTTCCTCTTTTTCTGAATCTGGAAATGTTCCACCTTTATTGTTTGATATGTTTCCTTGAGTTCCACATACAATACTTCTCCAGCACAAAACCCTTCTCCTATTTTGTTTTGTTGTCTCTTCCTGGCTGGGGAAGGAAAAGAGTTTTATAGTTATCTGGAGGAATTGGAAAAGATGTTGTTTCCCAGATGTACTGGTTTCACTTTTCTTTTTAAAGCTGTTGTTGATTCTCTGCCATCCAGAAGCGGGTTTTTTTGCATTCCTTTGTCTGTAAGATTCACAAAAAAAGAGATACTTTAATTTCTCTTTATAATATGGTTGCAAGATGTGAAAATAAAAGAAAAAAAGCAAAAATAACAATAAAAAAGGAATCATGGCAAAATGTTAGATTAACCACTGCCATTCATTATGACACATAAAAGACTAAGTTCAAATATTCACACAATCATGGAATTCTACTGTTGACTCATGCAAATCACAGACTGTCAGCACTGCAAATTTTTATAATCATATAGTTACCTAAAAATATTGAGGATAGGAACATGGATACATATATATTCATAAAAAATACAGAAACACACCCCTCTATCTGTTTGTATCATATGTATGTATCAGTGGTGCGATTCCAGTAATTTAATGGGTTCTGTGGACGTGGCTAGGTGGGCATGTGACTGGGTGAGCGTGTATGTGGTCATGTGATTGGGTCGGCATGGCCAATTTAATGTCACCCCTGTCAAGGAGTGCCTCGCCTGGCCCCTCCCCTCACAGCCATTCCTTGTCACACCCAACCTCAACATGTCTATAGTTCTGTAAAAATGTTATTCACCTTTTTTTGAATTTATTATCTACATACTATAGATGTACGTTCATGGACCACTGAAAGGAGGAAATGGCTCACATGCTTTGCCCAAGATTGTGATAGCTAACAGGCTTTTAAGGGGTTGCTACAAAGAAGTGGGGGCAATGTATTTTCCAAAGAAGCAGAAGGCAAAACAAGAAGCAATGGATGGAAACTGAACAAAGAGGGCAGCAACCTAAAAATAAGGAGGAACTTCTTGACAGTGAGAACAATTAACTAGTGGAACTGTTTGTCTCCAGAAGTTCTGGGTGCTCAATCACTGGAAGTTTTTAAGAAGAGACTGGGCAGCCATTTCCCTGAAATGGCATAGGGTTCCCACTCGTCCCCATGGTCTCTTCTAAGTGTTATTATGTTATTCTGACACTTTTCCCAAGCCCTCTACTCAGAATTTGGCACCCTCAATTTTTCTGTCTCAGCAGAAGTTGCACTAGAAGAACTCCGAAGTCCCGTTCAACTGTGTTATTCTGTTATTCCTGAGCTAAATAGGTAAGGCCCTCATTGGGACTCTTTCTCGTTTGCTCCTTCTGGACTAATGAGTTAAAGAGCTGCCTCTAGACATTCATTTTAATGAGTTTTAGAAACCTGCAGTTGAAAGTTCTTCATGTCTCCTTACCCTGAAGACCCAATTTCATTTGGAATTTAATCCCAAGCTGATTGCCCTTTTGGCATTTTTCTTGATACTTCTCTAAAACGCAAACTCAAGAAGCCACATCTCTCTCTCCCTCCCTTCCTCCCTCCCTCCCCTCACACACACACACAAAATTCCCTTGTCTTGGTAGACTTTAGAATCATAGGCTAGATACCTATAGTTGAACCTTCTGCTCAAGGCAGAAGACCTCATATATACTTGTGGGTTCGCAGACATCCTGGCTTTGGCTGCAAAAACTTCTTGCAGCCTTCCAGGCCACACACTTCCTTGTCCCGCTGCCCCATGTGAGGCAGGAGGCCAGAGAGAAAGCTCCTGGTCTGGGCACACAGCCCTTCACGACCTAGCTAGCCCTTCCCAGGGAGCAAAGAATGGCTTGGACAAACTGATCCATCCTGACGGCGAGCTGCAGACCAGCAACGGTGGCGGCAGAAGGAAGAAAACGAGCTCCAGAGCAGCGGTGGTGGTAGCGCTCTGGGAGGGCAGGCGGATGTCCTGGGGCTGCACATGAGCACCGCAACGGAGGAGCAGTCTCAGCTCCAGTACAGCATCTCCCCCAAGGGCCACCTGCCCACCTGCTGGCTGTGGAACCTGAGGGGGGAGGGGAAGGCAAGCGGGTGGCAGTCGCCCGGAGGCCCCCTGGAAACTGAGCGTGCCAGGCAAAAAGGCATGTGAGCCTTGCCATGTCCCACCGAGGCGTCTCTTTGGCTGAGCACGGGGGCCATTTGTATATATAGGAAACATATCACACTAGTAATGGGAGACTTTAACTACCCTGATATCAACTGGGAGACAAACTCAGGAGATTGAACAGATTCTTAACCAACTTAGCTGACAACAGGAACTAGAGGAAAAACTGTACTGGACCAAATTCATATTAATAAAAAGAAGTGATAGAAGAAATTGAAGTTGCTGGAACCTTGGGTGAAAGTTACCATGTCATATAATGCAACTTGTGTCTTAAACTAGAAGAGTTGATTTTAACAAACTCGGAGAGATCCTTAAGCTAAATTTCATGGATAAAAATCCTGAAGGGGCAAACAACTCACAAAAACTGGGAAACTGAAAAATATGACCATAAAAGCCCAGTCCAACATAATACCACTAAAAAAGAAAAACAAGAAATCCAAGATAAAATCAGAATGATGTCATAAAGATCTCTCTGATACATGGAAAGACAAAAAGTATAAAAAATGGAAAGAGGGACACTTAACTAAGGCAGAATATCAGCAGATAGTTCTGCAAAGATGAACTCAGGAAAGCAAAGGCTCAGTATGAACACAAACTTGCAATAAAAGACAAAGACAATAAAAAAAGTTTCTTTCAACATATAAATAACAAAAAAAATAAGGAAACCGTTGGTTCACTAAAATGTGAAGATAGCAAGGAAGTAACAGGCAGTAGACATGTATCCAATCAGCATTCTTTGCATCAATCTTCACACAAAAAGAATCTATTGCCGAACCTACCAAAAATATAACTGTAAAAGACAGATTAGATATAAAAATTAAAATAAGAAAATGATAGGAATACCTGTCTGACCTTGATAAATATAAATCACCTGATGGGTTACATCCCAGAGTTCTGAAAAAGCTGGCAGATATTATCGCAGAATCATTGTATCGTATCTTAAAATATCTCAGAGCACTGAGGAACTATCAGAGGTTTGGAAAAGAGCACATGTGGTTCCCATCTTCAAAAAAAGAATAAAAACAGGCCCACGAAACTACAGACCAATCAGCCTAACATCAATATCTGGAAAGATACTGGGAAAAATTTTTTTTTAAAAAAAATCTGTGACAAAGTAACTACATTAGCAGACCAGCGACAAAATAGACCACAACCTACTTCTTGCTCAGCTAGAAAAATGTGGGATAGACAACATCACCACCAGATAAATTTGTAGCTGGCTGACAAACTGTACTCAACAACTAGTCCTTAATGGTACCAGATCCACATGGAGGGGAGTAAGCAGTGGGGTACCACAAGGTTCTGCCTTAAGCCCAGTATTCCTCAATATCTTCATAAATGAAGGAGAATTCATCAAAGTTGCAGATGACACTAAACTGACAGGAACAGCCAACACCCCGGAAAACAAGCTCAGGATCCAAAAAGATCTAGACAGACTTGAACAATGGGCTCCATCCAACAAAATAAATTTAATGAAGAGAAGTTTTACATCTGGGCGGAAAAAAAAAACAAAGATACAAGTACAGATTAGGTGAAAAACAGTAACTGTAAGACGAATCTTGGAGTCTCAGTGGATGATCACTTAAATGAGTCAGCAACTACAAGGTGGAGCAAAGCGAAGAGCCCGACTTACTCACGGCCTCTCCTCCGACCTGCCCTCCGCTCATCTTCCAGCTGCAGCTTCTTCGACTCAGGAAAAAGTGCAACAGGCACCGCGATCCTCCATTGGGAAGCCGGAAGACGACGTTTCTCAGTGCTTCTCCTTTCCATATCCCTCTAGCAATCCGCGACTCTATCGTCTCAATTCCTTTCATTTCAGCTACAGGCCCTTGCTACTGTGTTGGCGACTATCCAAGCGCGCTTATTGCCTAACCATAGAGCGCCATCTAGCCAACAATGATTAGATCGTCCGAGCTCTAGCTTCATAAGATTAGCTGGGTGCTTGCTGGCTCCTAAAAGTTCCTGAAGTTGTTGTTTTTGGGCGCAGCCCCTAAATGATTAACAGCCTGCCATCTTCATCTTATTAATACTACTCATAATAACTACTACTCAACTTAAAGAACTTTGGGAAACTATTGGAAGAGACATATTGTAGTTAAAGTGTTTTAATTCAGCAAGTTTTGCTCTCTTTCAATAATCCAGCATACTTCAACATCCTGTTACAACCTTTAGTTTACAGTTTACTAGCAGCAGCCATCTGAGCATAACAGCTGCTAGCAAAACAATTAACCCTTTCTTTGCAGACTCTCAATACTATCTCATTACTTTAATCAAACACTGATTAATTCATTATCTCAAAACTTACAACTTTTCTATCTCATTACCTATATCAATGATTAGATAATCAATTTCTGTAAAATAATTTACTAATGGTTCAATTGATTTATTGTTTTAATTGATTAGTGTGATAAATTCATGTAATTTAATTGATTAGTAAAATTAGCGATTTAGTAAATTTAATTGAACAGTTTGATTAATGATTAGTGTAATTAATTGATTAGCAATTAGTGTAATTAATTGATTAGGCTGATTGTTGCTTAGCACAATTATTTAACTACAGAGATTATTGCAATTGATTGATTGGTGTGATATTGGCTATATTGATTACCCAAAATTGTTTCATTAAGTAATTTAATCAACGTACCATCTTAACAAACCTACCATGTCAAGAGAAAAAATCCAACACCAAACCACAACCTGAAGAGAAAGCAATCCCCACCAATGAACCACAAGACTCCTGCACATGCCTTAAATGCTATAAAACTTGAAAGGATAATGAAAATTCCATCAGATGTTCTCTATATAACAAATACACTCATCGTGACTGCTTGAAATTACCTGAGCAAATGATTCAATACCTAGAATCATCCAATGAGTTTCCATATTTCTGCAAATCATGCAGAGCCAAACTGGGTCTGTTTAAAAGAGTTGATATCACAGAAACACAAAAAACATCCCTTGACACCATAGTAGCATCCCTGGATGCTTTAAATGAAAGATTATCCAACCTTGAAAAATAGACACAATGCAAAAACCTGAACATCCAATAGCTACAAACCACATCTCTACCCAACAACCACAACCCAATCCACAAAAAAACATAAATCACACAAATAATAATATCCCAATCCTCATCAGAAAAGCTGTTGAGTGCGAATGGAAACGTCCAAACGCCATTTTATTTGGTCTAGAGTACATCAATGACAATGATGACATCACAACTGTCCGTAACATCAGTGATTATCAAGCATCAACCATCTCCCCTGATGAAATACTTGACATTTCCCGCATTGGCCAAGAGCTCAAAAACAGAGATGACACTATGGCCCTACGCTTCTGCAGGGTCATTTGCAAAAATGAATCAAGCAAACGTAAATTCATTTATACTATAAATTCACTTGCCAAAAGCTAAACCAAACATAAGAACCTCCGTTCTCGCCCTGATCTAACCATTTAGCAACATGCCCGCTCCCGTGTACTCTGCACAGAACTCAAAAAATGTCTAGACAATGGAGAGAAGGACCTGTACATTGACTACCGTGTGGACTGTATCAAAAGTAAGTCACACAACCCACAACTCAGCTTTAACCTTCAACCACAACCCTACTTCAACCAATCCACCATCACCCAAGACTAGGCACGCATGCCCCTAACTCCCTCAATTCCAACTACAACTGGCCTTAAATGCAAGCTACTCAATGCAAGAAGCCTTGTGAATAAAATGCCTGAATTTCTCCTCTTACTAAATATGGCTAAATTCGACATCATATTTCTCTGTGAAACATGGCTCAACGCATCTCTCCCTGACTCCATTACCACAGTAAGAGACTTTCATGTTTACCGATCAGATTGTGAAATTTGTAGAGGAGGTGGTGTTGCTACCTTCTATAAAAAGTCCTTACATCTAAAAAACATCCAAGTTACCCAGGAGCTTGCTCTTCCTGAGACCATCATCTGTGAACTATCCTTAAATATCACATTTCAATTCTTACTATGTTACACAGAACCTGATTATGACATTGAACATGTAAACAAACTAAACTCACTACTGACATGGGCAACATCCTGCCCACACGCTTTTATCTTTCTTGGTGACTTCAATCTACCTCACATTAACTGGACCCTAAATGAATGTAAAACTGAACCCATACATGCAACCTTCTACAATGCTGTAACAAACCTGGGACTGGAACAACTAGTAACCAACAATACTAGATTTAACAACTGCCTCGATCTCATCTTCTGCAATAATTTGAATTTAATTTATGGAATACAAATTAAAGAACCCTTTTCCAACAGTGAGCACAATATGATTGACTTTTGTCTCAACATATGCCCACACAAAAATCATCACAATGATGTAATCCCCAATTATAGCTTCAAAAAAGGCAACTATGATCTTGTAGACAACGATCTCTCATTCCTTGATTTGCAATCTCTATTCACTGGATGCAATACTATTGAAGACCATTACAACATATTTTTACTTGAAGTCAAAAGAGTCATCAAACTATATGTACCAATAACAACTCACAAAACAAAACAAAACAAAACAAAACAAAACAAAACAAAACAAAAAGATTACCCATAACAATAAGGAAACTTCAATCCAAAAAGGAGATCACTCTGGCGGAAAAAACAAATCTGGTCATGTTGCCAACTTCAAAAGCCGATACAAAAATTTATGCCACCAGATAAAGACTGAATGCACCAATTATCACATTAAACAAGAGGAAAACTTTCTATGCACCAATTCCACCCGCGCTTTTTATAATTTTGTAAACAACAAATTAAAAGACTCAAGGTCCATCCTACCCCTGAAAGGACCTAATGGTAAAGACTGCAACAACGACACCATTAAAGCCAACCTCTTTAACACATTCTTTGGCTCAGTATTTGTAAACAGCACTGGATCATGCCCAGTATTTCCTACCTGAACCACAGACAACTACAATGATCTAATACATATTGATTTTACAGAAGACAATGTTGAAAAAGCACTACGCAATCTAAAACCATCTCTATCTATTGGATGGGACGGAATATGTGCCTACTTCTTTAAAAAGCTATCCACTGCCATAGCCGAATCTCTAAGCATAATCTTTGAAAAATCTTTCAGGACCAACTCCTTGCCTAACCTATGGTCACAAGCCACGGTCATCCTCAGCTTGTTTCTTTTATTTTTCTTATATGTATCCATTTCATGTATTCATAACTATGTATATACTTATACGTATTATCTTGTAAGTGATTGACAAATCAAATTAAATAAAAATAATAATAGAATAATACAGGACAAAACATGGAAGTGTCTCCCACTTGTTTTCCAACGACATTTAAATATAGAGATACTATCACCCTCTCTATATTACTATTATACCCTCTGGTCACTCGAGCAACCTTCCCAATTCCCAGAGTACTAAGATTTCAACCTTGAGAATTCCCTGTCTATTTGGGCCAAACACTTGGAGGTCACTAGTTTGCAGGCTGGAAGCTGATCTAAAGATTCCTGCATTTTAGCAGAGTTTGGTCACTGGGAAATCAAAATTCTCTACATCCTAAAAAAATTATTACTGATTCACTCGAGAGCCAGTTTTGGCTGTTCCTGGATCTGCAAACCCTGGCTATGATCAATCATGCCTTAGTTACCTGCATATGGGATGACTTCAATAAACTCTGCATGAGCCGCCATTTGAAGGGTATCCAAAAGTTATAGCTGGTAGAGAATGCAATGGCTGGATTGCTTATATGTGTTTCTGAAGCAGCACATGTCACACCTCTACTCCCTGAGCTGCCTTGGTTGCCAGTTTGCTTGTGGATCCAGTTCAAGGTTAGTATTTGAATCCCACCACTGCTTGTCTGGCCGTTGGGTGCTTTGGAAAAAAGCTTAATCCCTTCCTGTCTGTGGCAGCCCCTCAAATATTGGAAGACTGCTATCATGTCTCCCCTGGTCCTTCTATTCACTAGACTAGCCATGCCCCGCTCCTGTAACCTTTCTTCATTTGTTTTAGTCTCCAGTCCCCTAATCATCCTGGTTGCTCTTCTCTGCACTCTTTTTACGGTCTCAACATCTTTTTTATGGTGTGGTGACCAAAACTGGATGCAGTACTCTAGGTGTCGTCTTACTAAGGCTTTATAGAGTGGTATTAGTACCTCAGTTGATCTTGATTATATTCCTCTGTTAATGCAACTTAGGATTGCATTAGCTTTTTTGGCTGCTGCTGCACACTGTTGGCTCATATTTAGCTGGTTGGCCACTAAGGCTCCAAGATCCCTCTCATAGTTACTGCTATTGAGCCTGGTTTCACCCAGTCTATATGTGTAGTTTTGGTTTTTTCTTCTCTAAGTGTAGGATTTTACTTTTCTCTACATTAAATTTCATTTTGTTAAATATGGCCTAGTCTGTCAAGATCCATCTGGATCTTGAACTTATCTTCTAGGGTGTTAGCTATTCCTGCCAGCTTAGTATCATCAACAAATATGGTAAGTTCTCCTTCTATTCCCTCATCTAAGTCGTTAATGAAGATATTGAAGAGTATTGGGCCTAAGATGGAACCTTGTGGCATCTCACTGCTTAATTCCCTCCATGTAGACTTAGACCCATTAAGGACTACTCATTGAGTACAGTTTGTCAGCCAGTTGTGAATCCATCTGGTGGTGGTGCTATCTATCCCACTTATTTCTAGCTTACTAAAAAGTAGGTTGTAGTCTACTTTGTCGAATGCATTGCAGAAATCGAAGTATATTATGTCCACAGTATTTCGCTGGTCAACTAATTTAGTCACTATGTTGAAGAATGAAATAAGATTGGTTTGGCATGATCTGTTTTTAACAAATCCATGCTGACTGCAAGTTATTACTTTACTTGTTTCTAGATGTTGGTAGATCTTTTTTTGTTTGTTTGTTTCTTTCTCATCCAAGAAACTTCTTCAGCTCTGACGGGATAGTGTGGAATGGAAGGAATTTTATTTATACTATATATAAAAAAAGGATGCAAGTGACCACCTGGCTGCAAGGAATATAAATCCTTCCATTCCCCACTATCCTGTCAGAACTGAAGAAGCTTCTTGGATGAGAAGCGAAACGCCTTCAAAAGAAAAAAAACAAGTCTAGTTGTCTCCTGAAAAAGCATCTTTGGGACATAGAATGCAGAGTGTATTCTGAATTGAACTGATATATTTCAACTGTACAAATATGGGGAGATGTTCAGCAACGCGATGAGATCAAGAAACTCGTGGTGCCGAGTAGGGCTTATGTATCTCTATCCTCTAACAGAAAAGTCGTGACTGCAGTCTTGATGTTTAAGTTAATGAAATGACACCATTCATATCCAAAAGGATGAGACATGAGAGCAAGCAATATCTAGAAGTAAGAAACTAATAAATATTGAGGGAAAGAACTAAGGCAGGGAGGAATGACTCTGCACGGCAACTTAGTATGTCCAGGAAGGAATGTCGAGCGGAAATGTACATCAAGTGAAATCAAAAGGCAAAAATAGAATATTTCACCAAAGCACATGGACTGCTAATCACCAGGCTGACCTTTTTAGAGGGACACCCTAAACTGCCATGTTCAATGCAGATCTAATAACGTATGGATGGTGATAGTGTCCATTTCAACTATTGGCTCTGAGCTCTGCTGCATGGAAGAATCTGGAATAAAATAACCCCAATATATGCGCCCAGTGTTTTGATCTTTTTAACCTTATAATTTTACACTACTATTTATGACATTGTAATAATCAGATAGGAGGCATATACATTTAATAAATTAAAATGAATAAGTTTGATTTTCTTTTGGCATATAAAGCAGTTCCTGGTTGGCATCCTGAGCCAAGAAAAAGGCTCTTTCCTCATTTTAAACTCCCCCTGCCAACCAACCAATCTGCATAGGCATATTTTCGGCTTCTCTAATAGACATCTTCAGTTGGGATTTCATAGCACCTGGCAAGCCACCTTTCTGTTTAACCTAACACTGGAACTTGTGGTTTTCATCCAGTCTTTGACTCTTTTGCCGGATTTTTCAATATAATTTATATTAATAATTTTAAACAGAAGATTTAAATACTAACACAGAACAATACACCCAATAGAAGAAAAAGGAAATTAAAAGTGTAAAAAGAAATGGATAGAAATAAACAGAGATTACTTCCAATATCCTTTACAATAATTACATTTAGAAATACAGCGGTATGTAAGCAACTGGGTTGGAGGTCATACTTACCAATCCGCGTCTTTGGAGGCCGGCGGGATAGGCAGTCAGAGTGGGCGAGGATGGCTAGTGGCGGCGACAGCGGCCGAGTTTTGCATCTTCTTTAAGGTAAGGCAGGCAGGTCGGGAGGTAGGCCTGGGAAGCAGGCCAGCCAGGCAAGGATGCTTAGCGGTGGTGGCAACTGGGGTTGCGGCTTGCCCTCACTCACTCAGCAGGGGGGCAGAAGGCAGGCAGCGATGGCTGGCTGGCTTGGCGGCTGCTGCTGCTGCTGCTGCTGGTGGTAGTGTGAGCAATGGTGCCGAGCAGGAAAAGTTTTGTAGTTAGCGCACATGTGCTAGAAGTAGGGGGGGGGCAAGGCGAGTGGGGGAGAATGAGGAAGGGATTTTAGCGTGTGCGAAGAAAAAAAACCGTTTTTTTTAAAAAAAGGGTTTTACTTTTCAGCAGCGGATAGGGGTGGGGGCCAGGGCAGTGAAGGGAGGGGTGGGCGGGGGAGAATGAGGAAGGGATTTTCACGCGTGCACAGTAAAAAAAACCGTTTTTTAAGAAAAAAAAATTTAAACTTTGGAGTGGCGGATAGGGGCCGGTGCCGGGACAGTGAAGGGAGGGGCGGGCAGGGGAGAATGTGGAAGGGATTTTCGCACATGTGCAGTAATAAAAATCAGTTTTCGGCCTGTAGGAGCGGCGGAGAGGGGCGGGGCCAAGCAGGGGTCGGTTTTACCAGTTCTTAGAACTACTGGTGACGTTAACAACCAGTTCTATAGAACCGTTGAGAAGATAGAAACCCACCCGATTGTATTGCACTAATTCTGTATTATTGTATTACCTAGACTTCTAGATGATATAACTTTGTAATCTTTGAAAGTTTATGTAACACAGGAGAAATACCAGAGTGTTGGAAAAGAGATGATGTGATTCCAAACTACAAAAAGGAAGGGAAATGATCCAGGAAATTATAGGCTAATTAGCTTGACGTGGTAAAAATATAATGAAGCAAAGAATTTGTGAGCACCTATAAACAAGCGAGGTGATGTAGGAAGGTAGCACCCACCCCTCTCCTAGGAAAATGAAATGTTTTAGGGTATACTAAAAAGGCAGAATATTTCCCTTAAAAAGAGAAGTAGAAACACAGAAACAGGAACACCTCAGAAGCAGAAGATCACACCCATCTTTGTTAATGGGCGGGCCATTAAGACCTGGACCAGAGTATTCTACATAACAAAGCCCTCTACCCAACTCACCACTTGGCCTGGGAAGATTGCATCAACCAGCACTCAGGTGAAGCCATGTGGTCCAGACAAAGCCTACAAAGTTAGCTAAGACCCGCCCCCGGAATCTGACAGCCAATGGAATAATTTTTTACACAGGAACAGGAAACACTAAGGTGGGGCCCAACATACGGTATCTAAGGGTCTCTCAGCATCTTGGGCCTTTTCTTTCACCCAACATCATGAAACATGTGATCACCCTTTTCACTTTGGAGCTCCAAGCCATGAGGTCCTGTCCACCATTAAATCATTTTTCCAAACAGCCTCCATGTTTCCAGTGTCTTTTTCACCACTTGGAACTGAAACCAGAAGGATATTTCTTCCAACAGTGATATACTGGAAGCCAGCATGGGTTTGTTAGAAAGAGATCTTTAAAAACAAAACTTGCCGCCTTTTTTTATTTAAGCAATTAAATTACCAGATCAGCAAAATGCTGTGCAGATAGTATACTTGGATTTCTGCAAGTCATTGGATAAATCTTTATGGAAAATGAAAAGTGTAAAAATGGATGCAGAGAGACTCAGACCAATTCAGTGCTTGTAGTCAGAGAATAGAACAATTCTTTATTGGCCAAGTGTGCTTTGGACACACAAGGAAATGGTCTCTGGTGCATACATTCTTAATATACATTAAAAGTGATAGTCACAGATATCATAATGCAATCCTAAGTCATAAGATACAACAATAATCAATCACATAATCTACTGTAAGGCCTCAAAAGTTTCCCTGAGCCACTGAGATGCCAAAGAGAGTGAGACTCGAGACAAAGCTTGCAAAAATAACAGCTTTTTTATTCTTTGGCCAAAGCAAAAAGTCTGGGTGAATACTATATCCAAAACATACAGACAAAATGCATGTAAGGAATAGCCACACCCTGCGAAAATGGCTCAGAGTTATATACATTTTATGCCAACAGAAATGAAGTTTATCCAATCAGAGACAAAGGTTCATTATTCAATGCCCTCCCCTTATTTATCCATGGAGTCCGTGGTGGGATTCAAATTTTTTTACTACCGGTTCCGTGGGGGTGGCTTTTTGGATATGGCATGGCTTGGTGGAAGGATACCTGCAAAAACACCATTCCCTCCCTATCCCACCAACCTGCTTTCCAGCTTCGTTCTCCTGTGCAGGGCAACCAAAGAAGACCTAGCAGATCAGCTGGGTCTCGGGAGGCAGAGAAGAGATGGAAGCGGAGCCAGTCAGAGGTGGGATTTTCCAGTTCTCTGAGCTACAGAAAATTTTCACAACCAGTTCTCCAGAACTGGTCAGAACCAGCTGAATACCACCTCTACATGGAGCGTTCTTTGTCCATGCTCTGTCCATACTTGGTTATTTTACACAGTATCCCTTGCCCTTGTGTATTCGTGCTCCTAGGTAGTTGTTATTTATGAAGGATGTTCCTGGGAATTGTCTCCAAGGATGTGCCTAGTTCTGAAGCAAATTGCAGAAGCGAGAAACCAGATAGAAAAGGATACAATTCTTTTACAAAATTGATTCCTAACTGTAGCAAAATAGTACAAGCAACTTCTTTTAACAGAAGTAAAGAGCAAAGGTTAGATTGATTCATATCAATACGTCCTTTCAATACTGAAAGGAGAAGGTAGTAGGAAAGATGAGAAGGATAAGATGACGAGGATAATAGCAGTACAGTCTGCTGTATGGATAAATATCTTTGGGCAGAGGACAGTGGTGTGGGAGTTGAGTGTTTAGCAGAGTGATGGCACAGGGGAAGAAACTATCTTTGTGTTTCGTTGTTTTGGCAGGCAATGCCTTGAGGGGAGATGTTGAAATGGAATAACCAAAAGCAAGATTGGCTAGATAGATTTCTAAACTGAAACACTCTAAGCGACATTTTATTCCAACAGTTCAAGCCTGTTTGGAGCCCAACTGTTCAGGTACTTAATTTAAAATCTGGAACAGTAAAATGCACAATGGACCAGAACATTCAGTGGTTATTGGTTAGTTGGAGAATGTGGCTTCCTGCATGAGACAATCTACATTATGATTGGTTGCTGGGTGTAAAGGGGGCGTTCCCAATTTTCCCGCTTTTTTCTTCTGTGTGCTCTGTATGCTGTTCTGAGATTTACCTCAGGATGTAGTGATATGCCTAACTTATTTACTCTAAATATACTAAATAGATTTACATAAAACTACAGTCAGTGTCTCTGTCTTAATTTGGACACTAGCTGCATAATTCCCTCACACCAACCAACCCGGCTATTGGGCAGATTCCAGTCTCTGTTTCCCAAAAGGCAGGGTTTGCTCCCAAATCTGTCAATTGACATGGAATTCTTTTATATTCCTCTTTGTTGTTTAATGACCCTGTAATGAATCCCTTGTGAGGTGGAGTCAAGGCAACTTAATGGAACTGAGTGTTTACTGGCCAGATGCCCTTCCTGTCACCAACGCAGAGTTCAGCAGATATATTGAGGAAGACATTTCTAGAAATATTTAAAACAGTCATTAAAAAGCATCCACATCGGTATATTATTTATATTTTACAAGAAATGAAGGGATTAAAATTATTTATTTTCAAACAACCAAAGAATACTTAATGTGCACCTGTCTTTTTGCATCCTAAGTATATTCACATTTATTTACTTATTAAATATGTATGTCACCCATCTCACTGTCCCAAGTCATTATGAATTAATTATAGCAAACAGTTCAGGCTGAGGGGCAATTAAAGCCTATCATGACAAAATTAATGGCTCTTATGAAATAATGTATCTTTAGAAACGTTACAGAAGAATGTTAGTATCCAGGCAGGGGCAAGGCAATTATTATTACAGATAGTCCTCAACTTACAACCACAATTGAGCCCAAAATTTGAGTTCATAAGCCAGATATTTGTTAAGTGAGTTTTGTCCCATTTTATGACCTTTCTTGCCACATTGTTAAATTAGTTGTTAAATTAGTAACACAGTTGTTAAGTGAATCTGGCTTCCCCATTGATTTCGCTTGTCAAAAGGTCACAAAAGAGGATCCCATGACCCCAGGACATTGAAACCATCAGTTGTCAAGCATCTGAATGTTGACAACTATGAAAAAGGGTCATAAGTCACTTTTTTCAGTGACGTCTTAACTTTGAATGGTCACTAAATGAATGGTTGTAAGTCAAGGATTACTAGTATCTTGGAATGGTTACTGCTTTGCAATACTACATTCTAACCACTGTCCCCATGGACTCCCATCTTTCTGTACTATATCAAATTGGATACAATAAGAATGGTTCTGATGCCTTAGGAATATTCTTATTATACAATTATATTTAGTTTCTTACTATGCTTTCAGAAAAGTCTTGTTGAAATACTAATTCTCATTTACTGATTCATTGATTTTTGCAAGCAAATCCTCTTGTGTCTGAGCATTTCTTCTGGTTGAGGCTCTCGTGTACAAATTTGGCTCTTTGGCTAAAAATAATCCAGCAAGCTGAAAGTAAGTAATGTACTGTATATCCTTGTGAACTGTTGAAAATTTTCTATGATCCCATCAAGCTTTCCTTCCAATCAGAAAGTTGATGGCTTTTCTCCTGTATGAGTCCTCTTGTCTTTAATAATAGTAAAGTTGTGACTGAAATACTGATCGCAGTTTGAGCATCTGAATGGCTTCTGATGTGTGTGTAAACTGACATGATTTATTAGATTGGACCTACTGTCTGACAACTGGGACATTCAAAGGGCTCTTCTGTGTCAGTTCCCTATATCAGGTAGGAATTCCAACTAAAACTTTTCCCACAATCCAAGCACTCATCCTGTGTGAATTCTCTGGTGTCTCACCAGGTCAGAATTCCAACTAAAAGCTTTCCCACAATTTGGGCACTCATAGGGTTTATTTCCCATGTGAGTCCTCTGGTGTATCACCAGGTTGCCATTCTGACTAAAACTTTTTCCACAATCGGAACACTTATATGGTTTCTCTCCTGTATGGGTCCTCTGGTGTCTATCCAGGTTGGAATTCTGATTGAAACATTTCCCACAAACTGAACACTCATATGGTTTCTCCCCTGTATGGGTCCTCTGGTGTATGAGCAGATTGGAATTCTGCTGGAAACGTTTCCCACAATCCGGACACTCGTATGGTTTGTCGCCCATGTGTTGTTGCACATGGTTGGAATTCCAACTGAAATGTTTCTCTCCTGTGTGAGTCCTCATGTGCTTCACAAGAGCAGAATTATTATTGAAACTTTTCCCACAATCTGGACATTCATATGGTTTCTCCCCAGTGTGAGTCCTCTGGTGTTGCACAAGGTTAGAGTTCTGACTGAAACTTTTTCCACAATCCGGACACTCATATGGTTTCTCGCCCGTGTGAGTCCTCTGGTGTTGCACAAGGCTGGATTTATTATTGAAACTTTTCCCACAATCCAAACACTCATATGGTTTCTCCCCAGTGTGAGTCCTCTGGTGTATCACCAGACAAGATTTCTGACGGAAACTTTTTCCACACTCTGGACACTCATATGGTTTCTCACCTGTGTGAATCCTCTGATGCATGACCAGATTGGAATTCTGCAGGAAACTTTTCCCACAGTATAGACACGCATATGGGTTCTCCCCAGTGTGACTCCTCTGATGTATCACCAGGCAAAAGTTCTGACTGAAACATTTCCCACAATCCAAACACTCATATGGTTTCTCGCCCGTGTGAGTCCTCTGGTGTATCACCAGATTAGAGTTCTGAGTGAAACTTTTCCCACAGTATAGACACTCATATGGCTTCTCTCCTGTGTGAGTCCTCTGGTGTTGCACAAGGCTGGAATTATTATTGAAACTTTTCCCACAATCTGGACACTCATACGGTTTCTCCCCAGTATGAGTCCTCTGGTGTATCACCAGGTTAGAGTTCTGAATGAAACTTTCCCCACAATCTGGACACTCATATGGTTTCTCTCCTGTGTGAATCCTCTGGTGTATGACCAGATTGGAATTCTGCTGGAAACTTTTCCCACAGTATAGACACTCATATGGTTTCTCTCCTGTGTGAGTCCTCTGGTGTTTCACAAGGTTAGAATAATTATTGAAACTTTTCCCACAATCTGGACACTCATACGGTTTCTCCCCAGTGTGAGTTCTCTGGTGTGTAACTAAGTAGGCACTACGACTAAAGCTTTTCCCACAATCTGGACACTCATATGGTTTCTCTCCTGTGTGAGTTCTCTGGTGTATCATCAGGGAAGAGTTCCGACTGAAACTTTTCCCACACTCTGGACACTCAAATGGTTTCTCCCCTGTGTGAGTTCTCTGGTGTAACACCAGGTAAGCGTTCCGACTGAAACTTTTCCCACACTCTGAACACTCAAATGGTTTCTCTCCGGTGTGTGTCCTTTTGTGTATAACCAGTGTGGCATGCTTACTAAACCTTTTGGCACACTGTGGGCATTGATAGGGCTTTTCTCCAGCATGGGTTAATTTATGCTCAAGAAGTTGGGAAGTGTAGCGAAAAACTTCACCACATTCGGGGCATTTGTATGGTTTTTCACCAGTGTGGATCCTCTGATCCATAATCAGCTCTGATTTGTAATCTGTGCTTTTCTGACAATATGAATATCTGTGGAGTTTTTCCGCCACTGATAATCTTAGATTCTTGAGGAGGTCAAAAATATTCTTGATCTCTTCTTGGATCTTTCAAGCTGTTTGTTTCCTCACAGGGTGAGGCCTGCATTATTATCTGGAATGAGCGCTTCCTCCCCACAGACTTCTAGATATTTCCTCTTTTTCTGAATCTGGAAATATTCCACCTTTATTTTTTGATATACTGTTTCCTTGAGTTCCACACACAATACTTGTTTATCAGCTCAAACTCTTCTCCTATTTTTTTTTTTTGTCTCTTCTTGGCTGGGGAAGGGGAAGAGTTTTGTAATTATCTGGAGGAAAGGGAAAAGATGTTGTTTCCCAGATGTACCGGATTCGCTTTCCTTCTTAAAGCTGCTTCTGAGTCTCTGCTGTCCAGAAGGGGTTTTTTGGCATTTCCTTTGTCTGTAAAATTTCCAAAAAAGAGATACTTTAATTACTCTTTATAATATTGTTGCAAGATGTGAAAATAAAAGAGAAAAAGCATACATTTCAAATATTCACACAATCTGGAATTCTATCGTTGACTCATGCAAATCACAGATTGTCAGCCCTGCAAATTTTTTATGATCAGATAGATACCTAGAAATACTAAGGATAGGAACACATATATTCACAAAAAATACAGAAACAACAACCCTCTCTGTGTGTACCACATGTATGTATCAGTGGTGAGATTAAAATAATTTAACAGGTTCTACGGGCATGGCTAGGTGGGCATGTTAATTTTTTAATATTTAATTTATATTTAATATAAAGACTAAAATTTTTATATTAAATATATTATCTTTTTTAAAATTTATATTAGTGGTCCTCGGGATTTAAAATTATGAGTTTGGTGGTCCCTGAGGTCTAAAAGGTTGGCGACCCGTTCTAGATCTGCTACACACCTCTGCCGACCTGAATACATGCCCTTCAGATCCCAACGGGGCCAGTGCACGGCTGCTGGCGATGGGCAGCCCTCGGGGGAGACACACCCTGGGGTCAAGACTGCTGCTCTGATGCGGTGCGCGTGTACAGCCCTGGGACATCAGCTTGCCCTCCTGGGGTGGCGCCAGCACCAGATGCTGGCCCCATTGAGATCTGAAGGGCAGGGCACTTGGGCTGGCAGAGGCGCGTGGAAAGTCTGCAGCTCCTCGAAGCCTTCAGGACAGATCAGATTGTCCAAGGCTTTGCTCTCCAGGAAGGGCTCCATTGTGGAGGGCTGCTCGAGGCTTCTCAGACCCCAAGAAGCAGTAGGAGGCTGAGGGACAGAAACGGATTGAGGCTGAGAGAAGCAGTAGGAGGCTGAGGGAGAGGAACGGATTGAGGTGGAGAGAAACAGATTGAGGCTGAGAGAAGTGGCAGGAGGTGGAGGGCGAGAGAAATGGGAGGCTTTGGAGACAAATACCCTTACCGGTCCTGCTTCCCAGGGGGATTGCCCATTCACGCTTACCTCTGCCTCGAGGCCTCTGCTGTTGGAGTGGAGATCGGTGAAGGAAGGCAGAGGCAGAGAGCTGGGCCACGGCCGCCATGTGGGCCACGTGGGAGGCAGCTAGGCCGGGATTCGGGGCTTACTTGAAGGCTCACCCAGGCAGATCAGGGTACTCAGCTGGGCTGCAGGGAGAGTGCTGTGTGTGATATAGCCACAGTGGCAAAGGCAGGTGAGCTGGGTGGCCCGCAGGGACCATGTGGTGAGGCAAGCGAGGGAGCCAGACAGAGAGCAGCAGCTATGCCAGGCAAGTGGGCAAGATGAGGAGTAATTTGATAGAGTGGGGCAGAATTTTAGCAACTGGTTTGCTTGAACTGGCCCAAACCAGCTGAATCCCACCACTGGTATGCATATAGAATATCCATGTGTATTTTCTGTCTACAAAATGAAATACGTACAGTATGTGAGCACTAACAGAAGAAATGCCCATACACTAATGGTGAAAGTTTAGGGAACAAATAGGGTGAATGTTGTATTGATACATGAAGGCAGATATGACATAATTACCATTTGTGGGAGGAATCTCATGACTGGAAAGTACTGATAGAGGGATACAAACTATTCAAAAGAAACAGACCTAACAAAAGAGGAGGTGGAGTTGCATTATATATGAACGATCAGTACATCTCTATAGAAATACGCAAAACCAAGGATGAAGACCTCCTAGAATCCATATGGGTCAATATAAAAAGAAAGAAAAATGATATTGCTATAGGAATATACTACTGGCCACCCAACCAAACAGAAGAAATAGATAAACTTTTTGCTAATCAATTAAAAATTGTATATAAGAAACATACCACCGTAGTAATGGGTGACTTTAACTATCCTGATATCAACTGGGAGACAAATTCAGCAGCTGGTGGGGGATCAAACAGATTCCTAACCAACCTAGCTGACAATTTTGTCATCCAAAAGGTAGAAGAGGGAACTAGAGGAAAAGCTATACTGGACCAAATTCATATTAATAAAGAAGAAGTGATAGAAGGAATTGAAGTTGCTGGAACCTTGGGTGAAAGTTATCATGCCATATAAACTAACCTGTGTCTTAAACTAGAAGAGTTGATTTTAACAAACTCAGAGAGACCTTAAGCTAAATTTCATGGATAAAAATCCTGAAGGGGAAAACAACTCACAAAAACTGGGAAACACTGAAAAATATGATCATAAAAGCCCAGTCCAAAACTATACCACTAAAAAAGAAAAACAAGAAATCCAAGACAAAATCAGAATGATGTCATAAAGACCTCTCTGATACATGGAAAGACAAAAAGGATAAGTACAAAAAATGGAAAGTGATACATATAACTAAGGCACAATATCAGCAGGTAGCCTGAATCTCAGGAAGGGAAAGGCGCAGAATGAACACAGACTTGCAACAAAAGACAATAAAAAAGTTTCTTTCAACATATAAAGAACAAAAAAAAGTCAAGGAAACAGTCAGTTCACTAAAGAGTGAAGATAGCAAGGAAGTAACAGGCAGTAGAGAGATAGCCGAGCAGCATTCTTTCCATCAGTCTTCACACAAAAAGAAATTAATGCCCAACCTACCAAAAATATAACTGTAAAAGACAGACTAGAAATAAAAATTAAAATAAGTAAGAAAATGATAGGAATACTGTCTGATCTTGATAAATATACATCACCTGATGGGTTATATCCCAGAGTTCTGAAAAAGCTGGTAGATGTTATCTCAGAACCATTGTATCATATCTTTAAAAAATCTCGGAGCACTGGGGAACTATCAGGGGTTAGGAAAAAAGCTGATGTGATTCCCATCCTCAAAAAAAGAATAAAAACAGAGCCAGGAAACTACAGACCACTCAGTCTAACATCAATATCTGGAAAGATACTGGGAAAAACTAATTTTTAAAAAATCTGTGACAAAGTGATTAAATTAGTAGACCAGCGACTAAGTAGACCACAACCTATTTCTTGCTCAGCTAGAAAAATGTGGGATAGACAACATCACCACCAGATGAATTTGTAGTTGCCTCACAAACCGTACTGTGCAAGTAATTCTTAATGGTACCAGATCCACATGGAGGGTAGTAAGCTGTGGGGTACCACAAGGTACTGCTTTAGGCCCAGTATTCTTCAATATCTTCATCTGGGCAGGAGAAACCAAAGATACAAGTACAGATTAGGTGAAAAACAGTAATTGTGAGAGGGACCTTGGAGTCTCAGTGGACATGAACTAGCAACTACAAGGTAGATCGAACCGAGGAGGCTGACTTACTCCCGGTCTCTCCTTCGAACTGCCCTCCGCTCACCTTCCAGCTGCCGCTTCTTCCATTCAGGAAAAAGTGCAAAAGGCACAGCGATCCTCCATTGGGAAGCCGGAAGACGACATTTCTCAGTACTTCTCCTTTCCATAGTCCCTCTAGCAATCCACGACTCTATCATCTCATTTCCTTTCATTTCAGCTACATGCGCTGCCTACTACTGTACTGGCGACTATCCAGGCGCGCTTATTGCCTAAATATAGAGCGCCATCTAGCCAACAATGGCTAGATCGTCCGAGCTCTAGCTTCATAAGATTAGCTGGGTGCTTGCTGGCTCCTAAAAGTTAATGAAGTTCATGTTTTTGGGCGCAGTCCCTAAATGATTAACAGCCTGCCATCTTCATCTTATTAATAGATTAATACGGGACAAAACTTGGAAGTGTTTCCAATAACATTTAAATAGGAAATACTATTGTCCTCTCTGTATTACTATTATGCTCTCTGCTCACTCGATCAGCCTTCCCAATTCTCAGAGTACTAAGATTTCAGCCTTGAGAATTCCCAGGCTGCTTGGGCAAAACACTTGGAGGTCACTAGTTTGCAGGCTGGAAGCTGATCTAAAGATTCCTGCATTTTAGCAGGGTTTGGTTGTCACTTAAGATCAAACATTCTCTACATTTTAAAAAATTTATTACTGATTCACTTGAGAGCCAGTTGTGGCTGTTCCTGGATCTGCAAACCCTGGCTATGATCAATCATGCCCTAGTTACATGCGTATTGGATGACTTCAATAAATTCTGCATGAGCCGCGATTTGAAGGGTATCCAAAAGTTACCGCTGTTAGAGAATGCAATGGCCAGATTGCTTATATGTGTTTCTGAAGCAGTACATGTCATACCTCTGCTGCCTGAGCTGCCTTATTTGCCAGTTTGCTTGTGGGTCCAGTTCAAGGTTTTGCTGGTTTTGCCTTTGAAAGCTCTTCCTGGCATGGGACTGAGCCTTTCCCTGCTTATTTCAGCCTACTTGATGAGAAGACATCTGGCAAAGAAGACATAAGTCAAGCACCATCAGCTGCGGAGCTTCATTTGCTGGATGCAGGAGGAGCTATGGCTTCTCTGTTGTGGCCCCCACTCTATGGAATATCCTTTCCCCTGAAATGAGATTAGTTCCACCCCGTTTGATCTTCTGGGAGGCTCTCAAGACCTGCTAGGTCCTCAGGCCTGGGGCTCTGAGGCAATCTGAGATATGCTCAGGTGGTTCCATGGCTGAGGTGGCCATTTGCATCCATTTTATTGCCTGTGGGGTTTTTTTATTGTATAATTGTTTTTATATTACTTATTGCTCAGTATAGATTTTTACATTTTTATATATGTTGTATATATGGTTATGGTTTTTAATCTGATTGTTCTACATCACCCACCACCCATTTTTTGGACGGGTAGAGAAATTTCATTGATAAATAATTTTAAAATGTAAGTTTTTGAGGTTGACTGTAGAGAGGCTGAACTGAAGGAGAAATAATAAACGAAGTATACAAATAAAGTAGGATTTAAACTGGGTGGTAGTGGAAGGGGAAGTCAGGGTCAGATAACAAATACTTTATCAGTTAACAATAATATGTTAAATCCCTATTGCAATTCTTTACCGCTACTTGTATCTCCAGCTTTTACTTTCCCCAATTTTAATTTTACTTTTTCCTCTCGACTTGCAAGAGAAAAGCTTTTCTTTTAATCACAAAGGGGGACATAGAATGCAGAGTCTGTAGAGATTCTCAGTCATCCATGTCATGGTTGTCCCAAAGGTGCTTTTTTCAGGAGGTAACTGGATGAAACCAGGGGTGGAATTCAAATGTTTTAATAACCGGTTCTGTGGGCGTGGCTTAATTGGTGGGCATGGCTTGGTGGTGATGTTATTGGCTATGCGTGGCCAACTCAATATTACATCGAGGTACGCATCTCCTCGCCTGGCCTCTCATGACTGTGGGGATGCTGCAACAATCGTAACTCTGAAAAATGGTCATAAGTCACTTTTTTCAGTGCCATTGTAACTTTGAATGGTCACTCCACACAAGCAAAATACCAGCAAAGGAGGGGAAAAAAACTCCAGAGACATTCCTGAGACAGGAAGTCTAGTCCTGCCAAGAATGTAATAAGCGTTAAAGGAGAGGCAATTTCTGTAAGCAACACCAGAATGTTTCCTTCCTGCCTTCCTTACAGGATGAGGTGAGTAATTTCTTCTAACAACTGGTTCCCTGAACTGCTTAGAATGTTAACAACCGATTCTAGCAAATAGGTACGAACTGGTAGAATCCCACTCCTGGATGAAACTCAAATATTTTGGCCAGCTAATGAGAAGGAAGGACTCACTGGAGAAGAGCCTAGTGCTGAGAAAGATTGAGGACAATAGAAGAAGCGGATGACAGAGAATGAGGTGGCTGGATGGAGTCACTGAAGCAGGAGGCATGAGCTTAAATGGACTCCAGAAGATGATAGAGGACAGGAAGGCCTGGAGGAACGTTGTCCATGGGGATGCAATGGGTACAACTTCGCAACTAACAACAGCGCAACTGGACTTTGTTTTTTCTTTTGATGATATTTCACTTCTCAGATAACAGATAATCAGAGTTGGGAGGGACCTTGTAGGTCACCTTGTCCAATCTGCTGCCCAAGCAGGAGACCCTATACCATTCCTGACAGATGAGAGTCAGAGGCTTGAATTTCTTAAAGGGGAAGGGTTGTTTTAAGATTTTTACACTGCTATTGGGAGGAAATACTTCCCTGGACAATCAGCACTTTGAAGAAATAATTGAATAATGAAGCAAAGCTTTTAGTGACAGGGAACCCAGATGAGTGACATCCAGCAAGGCCTCTTGGCTAGCTAGAAAGATTGACATTCAAATGTGAATTTACATACCCTTTCTGAGTTTTGATCTAAAACTGTTTTTTGGTGAAAGTTAATTCTGTGCTTGGTGACGTTTAATCCTGTGTTTATTGATGGAATAATTTTCCCTAACTAGCAGCAGCTGCTGTTGTGATTTAATTATTTGTAATGTGTTTGAATTTTTTCCTACCTTTCTTTTTCTATCTGGGGAGGGGGTCCTCCTTCACTGCTTTAGTACTATTTCGCACTGTCCTTTTGAGTTATACTTCCAAGAGGCAGGATGCAAGCTTGGCACTGATTTTTTTTTACTGCCTTTCTGGGAGGCATGTGACCTTTCCTTAAATCTGGATGATTTCCTTAGGAAATCTTGTGCGGTGAGTGAGATTAGCTGGTATCTTTAAGTGCAAATGTATCTAAGGATTGCTTTTCCTGGGTGTGCTTTTTCTGGAGAGCTTAAATTACCTCTCTGCTAAAGGGTTTCACTTTATGAGCAAGAGTTGGCTGCTTGACAGTTATCACTGCATTTTAACTATTTTCATTCCTCAAGGTGCTCTGGCACCCTGCCTGATTTATAACTCCGGCTTGCAGGTATTTTTAATCTAATGATTGGTATTTAGGGCAGCTTTTTGCAAACAAAGAAACTTTTTATATTTTTGTACAGGTAATACTTTACTTACAAAAGTTCATTTAGTGACCATTCAAAGTTACAATGGCACTGAGAAAAGTGACTTATGACCATTTTTCACACTTATGACTGTTGCAGCATCCCCACTGTCATGAGAGGCCAGGTGAGGAGAAGCGCCCCTTGACATAAGTGATTTTGAGTTGGCCATGCCCACCCAGTCACATGACCACCAAGCCACACCCACTAACTCAGCCACGCCCACAGAACCGGTTGTTAAAAAACCTGAATCCCGCCCCTGCTTCCCTACCATGGAGGAACCCAAAGGGCCTGACTTGCTCCCAGCCCTCCACTCACCTCCCAGAAGCCGATTCGACCCTCCAAACGGCCCAAGAGGATCCTCTCACACCATTATCCAATCATAGCTGAGCCAGAAGTGGAAGTTCCTCTGTCCTTCTCCTCTAGATCCTCTCTAGCAATCCACTACTTTATCGTTTCAACTCTTTCCAGCTCAAGCCTCTACCCCTCCCCAGTCCCGGAAGATAAGCAATGCCACTATTGTATTGTATTCACAATATAATAGTGAAGGAGCAAATGTTCCTTCTTTGTAGAGTGTCATTTGCAAGACGTTTTTACGGATTCAGTGCCATCAAGTTGTACTCAACTCCCGCCGAGCACATCGATAGCTTTTGTCCATGGCCATCTACCCCACCCCTTTTCTTTCAGATCCCCTCAAGATGGCACTCATTTCCCCCTGGAGCTGTGCCCGAAGCTTTGTTTGCAATAAGCAGCAACTAAACCAAAGGAACCTGCCCTGGGGGAATGACGCGCAAACAGGCAGCAAGAAAGGGAACCTCCTTTGGGGCCAGTGAAGATTGTTGTGTGCAGCCCTAAATAATTTCCAGCTTCATCCTATTAATAATGAAATATGAGACAAAACCTTGAAGTGCCCACCCATATTGCTTCTAAAAAAGATCTAGGTAGAATATATTACCTTACTATCTATATTATTGTGTTGTGTTGTATTGTATTGTATTGTCTAAATCTGTATTATTGCATTGCCTAGAATTCTAGATGATATAATTTTGTAATCTTTGAAAGTTTATGTAACACAGGAGAAATACCAGAGTGTTGGAAAAGAGCTGATGTGAGTCCAAACTACAAAAAGGAGGGGAAATGATCCAGGAAATTATAGGCTAATTAGCTTGCCATCAATACCTGATAAAAATATAATGAAGCAAATAATTTGTGAGCACCTATAAACAAGCAAGGTGATATAGGAAGGTAGTACCTACCCTTCTCTTAGGAAAATGAAATGTTTTAGGATAAACTAAAAAGGCAGAATATTTCCCCTAAAAAGAGAAGCAGAAACTCGGAAGCAGAAACTCGCCTCAGAAGCAGCTCACGCCCAGCTTTGTTAAAGCCTGGGCCAGATATTCTACATAACGAAGGCCTCTACTATCTGGCCTGGAAAGATTGCATCAGCCAGCACTCAGGTGAAGCCATATTGTCCAGATAAAGCCTACAAAGTTAGCTAAGACCCCCGCCCCTACGAGTCTGACAACCAACGGGATACATTTCTTACACAGGAACAGGAAACACTAAGGTGGGACCCAACAGAAGGTATATAACTAAGGGTGTCTCAGCATCTTGGCCTTTCTTTTCCTTCACCCAACACATTGAAGCATGTTATCGTCCTTTTCACTTTGCAGCTCCAAGCTTGTCCTGTCCACCATTAAATCATTTTTCCAAACAGCCTCCATGTTTCCAGTGTCTTTTTCCCCACTTGGAACTGAAACCAGAAGGATATTTCTTCTAACAGTGATTTATTAAAAGCCAACATGGGTTTGTTAGAGAGATCTTTTTTTAAAAAAACTTGTTCCCTTTTTTTAATTTTAGCAATTAAATTACCAGATCAGCAAAATGCTGTGCAGATAATATACTTGGATTTCAGCAAGTCATTGGACAAATCTTTATGGAAAATGAAAGGTGTAAAAATGAAGGCGGAGAGACTCAGAGCAATTCAGTGCTTGTAGTCAGACATGGAAATTGGAAAAAAAATCAAAAATTGAAAAGAATAGAATAATTCTTTATTGGCCAAGTGTGCTTTGGACACACAAGGAATTGGTCTCTAGTGCATACACTTTCAGTATACATAAAAAGTGATAGTCACAGATTATATCATAAGGCAATCATAAGTCATAAGATACAACAATAATTGATCAAATAATATACTGTAAGTCCCCAAAAGTTTCCCAGAGCCACTGAGATGCCAAAGAGAGAGACTCGAGACGAAGCTTGCAAAAATAACACCTATTTATTCTTTGGCCAAAGCAAAAAGTCTGGGTGAATACTATACCCAAAATATACAGACAAAATGAATGCAAGGAATAATCACACCCTTCGAGAGTGGCTCAGAGTGTTATATACGTTTTATGCCAACAGAAACAAAGTTTATCCAATCAGAGGCAAAGGTTCATTATTCCATGCCCTCCCCTTTCCTTTTCCATGCTTTGTTATCTTACAGAGTATCCCTTGTCCTTGTGTTCGCACTCCTAGGCAGCGCCCCCTCCTGGTTATCTATGGAGCAGGATGTTCCTGGGAATTGTCTCCAAGGATGTGCCTAGTTCTGAGGCAAATTGCAGAAGCGAGAAACCAGATAGAAAAGGATAAAATTCTTTTACAAAATGGATTCCTAACAAATGATTCCTAACCATAGCAAAATAGTACAAGCAACTTCTTTTAACAGAAGCAAAGAGCAAAGGTTAGATTGATTCATATCAATACGTCCTTTCAATACTGAAAGGAGAAGGTAGTAGGAAAGATGAGAAGGATAAGATGACGAGGATAATAGCAGTACAGTCTGCTGTATGGATAAATATCTTTGGGCAGAAGACAGTGGTGTGGGAGTTGGGTGTTTAGCAGAGTGATGGCACAGGGGAAGAAACTATCTTTGTGTTTCATTGTTTTGGCAGGCAATGCCCTGAGGGGAGATGTTGAAATGAAATAACCAGAAGAAAGATTGGCTAGATAGATTTCTAAACTGAAATACTACGCGACATTTTATTCCAACAGTTCAACTCTGTTTGGAGCCCAATTGTTCAGGTATTTAATTTAAAAGCTGGAACAGTAAAGTGCACAGTGGACCAGAACATTCAGTGGTTATTGGTTAGTTGGAGAATGCGGCTTCCTGCATGAGACAATCTAAATTATGATTGGTTGCTGAGTATACAGGGGGCGTTCCCCATTTTCCCTTTTTCTTCTGTGTGCTCCGCACGCTGTTCTGAGATTTACCTCAGAATGTAGTGATATGCCTAACTTATTTACTGTAAATATACTAAATAGATTTATATAAAACTACAGTCATTGTCTCTATCTTAATTTGGACACTAGCTGCATAATTCCTCACACCAACCAACCCGGCTATTGGGCAGATTCCAGTCTGTTCCCCAAAATGCAGGGTTTGCAGTTATTAGAGCTCCCAAATCTGTCAATTGACATGGAATTCTTTTATATTCTTCTTTGTTGTTTAATGATCCTGTAATGTATTCTTTGAGAGGTGGAGTCAGGGCAACTTAATGGAGCTGAGTGTTTACTGGCCAGATGCCCTTCCTGGCACCA
Source organism: Bungarus multicinctus (assembly GCA_023653725.1). Classification (NCBI taxonomy): domain Eukaryota; kingdom Metazoa; phylum Chordata; class Lepidosauria; order Squamata; family Elapidae; genus Bungarus; species Bungarus multicinctus. The sequence continues at coordinate 22,229,684 of CM042834.1, forward strand.
ACGCAGAGTTCAGCAGATATATTCTCATTGTGCCCAGAGAGAAATATTTGCCTCTACCTAGGATCGAACTCACAACCTCCTGATTGTGAGGTGAGAGCTCTTCCGCACCACTCACCTGGAATTCTTTTATCCTTTTTCATATTTCATAGGAAAACCCATTGTCACTTTGGAAAGCCGGATAGAGATCTTTTACTTCCATGACTTGAAGGAGGAACATTGTTTAAAACTGAGAACCGGGATGGTATGATTTGAGAAGCACATTATTTGACTTACACTAAGAAGATTCAATTCTGAACTACGGGTCTGTAATGAGCAAGTAGGATTTACCTTTCTCTCTTTTTTGCAAAAGGGTTAGCGAGGAATGAATAAAAGAAGTACGATATACGACTCAAATTGTTCTAGAAAATAAACTATACAAAGTTCAAGGAATCTGGAAGATGAACAAATGCAAAACAAATCAAACTGCAGGTGAGAAAACCCCGAAGAACAAAAATTATACTCTAGTGCAGCGGTAGGGAACCTTGGCTCTTTTATCACTGATGGACTTCAACTCCCAGAATTCCTGAGTGAGCCATAAAAGTTTCCCCATCCCTGGCCTAGTGGTTTTTCAGTTGTGAGGGAAATCAATTTTTGACTTGAATGGGACTGTTTAATATACAAATGTAGGACATATAAAGAATATTGATCATTCAAGTCAAAAATTAGTTCATTTGTATATTGAACAATCCCATTCAAATCAAAAATTGATTTCCCTCACAACTGAAAAACCAGTAGGCCAGGGATGGGGAACTTTTTATAGCTCATTCAGGAATTCTGGGAGTTGAAGTCCATAAGTGATAAAAGAGCCAAGGTTCCCTACCACTGCTCTAGTGGAACAGTCAAAAAACATTATTTAGACTTTTCTTTGAATAAGACATTTCTAGAAATATTTAAAACAACAGTCATTAAAAAGCATCCACATCGGTATATTATTTATATTTTACATAAAATGAAGGCATTAAAATTATTTATTTTCAAACAACCAAAGAATACTTAATGTGCATCTATCTATCTACATCCTAGTTATATTCACATTTATTTACTTATTAAATATGTATGTCACCCATCTCACTGTCCCAAGTCATTAAGTTTATGAATTAATTATAGCAAACAGTTCAGGCTGAGGGGCAATTAAAGCCTATCATGACAAAATTAATGGCTCTCATGCAATAATGTATCTTTAGAAACATTACTGAAGAATATTAGTATCCAGGCAGGGGAAAGGCAATTATTATTACAGATAGTCCCCAACTTACAACCACAATTGAGCTCAAAATTTGAGTTCATAAGTGAGATATTTGTTAAGTGAGTTTTGTCCCATTTTATGACCTTTCTTGCCACATTGTTAAATTAGTTGTTAAATTAGTAACACAGTTGTTAAGTGAATCTGGCTTCCCCATTGATTTCGCTTGTCAAAAGGTCACAAAAGGGGATCCCATGACCCCAGGACATTGAAACCATCAGTTGTCAAGCATCTGAATGTTGATGCTGCCGTGGTCCTAAGTATGAAAAAGGGTCATAAGTCACTTTTTTCAGTGACGTCTTAACTTTGAATGGTTACTAAATGAATGGTTGTAAGTCAAGGACTACCAGTATCTTCGAATGGTTACTGCCTTTGCAATACCACATTTTAACCATTGCCCCCCTGGACTCCCATCTTTCTGTACTATATCAAATTGGATACAATAAGAATGGTTCTGATGCCTTAGGAATATTCTTATTATACAATTATATTTAGTTTCTTATTATGCTTTCAGAAAACTCTTATTGAAATCCTAATTTTCATTTACTGATTCATTTATCTTTGCAAGCAAGTCCTCGTGTCTGAGCATTTCTTCTGGTTGCGTCTCTCTTGCCTAAATAAATTTGGCTCTTTGGAATAATCCAGCAAGCTGAAAAAAGTAATGTATATCCTTGTGAACTCTTGAAAATTTTCTAAGATCCCATCAGGCTTTCCTTCCAATCAGAAAACTGATGGCTTTTCTCCTGTATGAGTCTTCTTGTTTTTAATAATAGTAAAGTTGTGACTGAAACACTGACCACAGTTTGGGCATCTGAATGGCTTCTGATCTGGGTGTAAACTGACATGATTTATTAGATTAGACCTACTTGTGAAAGCTTTCTGACAATTAAAGGGCTCCTCTTCTATGTCAGTTCCCTATTATTCCACCAGGTGAGAATTCCAACTGAAACTTTCCCCACAATCCAAGCTCTCATCCTGGGTGAATCCTCTGGTGTCTCACCAGGTCAGAATTCCAACTGATAGCTTTCCCACAATTTGGGCACTCACAGGGTTTATTTCCCATGTGAGTCCTCTGGTGTATCACCAGGTTGCCATTCTGACTAAAATTTTTCCTACAATCGGAACACTTACATGATTTCTCTCTTGTATGGGTCCTCTGGTGTCTCTCCAGGTTGGAATTCTGACTGAAACATTTTCCACAAACTGAACACTCATACGGTTTCTCTCCTGTATGGGTCCTCTGCAGTATGGACAGATTGGAATTCTGCTGGAAACTTTTCCCACAATCCGGACACTTGTTATGGTTTGTTGCCCGTGTGAGTCCTCTTGTTGCACATGGTTGGAATTTCAACTGAAATGTTTCTCTCCTGTGTGAGTCCTCATATGCGTCACAAGGTTAGAATTATTATTGAAACTTTTCCCACAATCTGGACATTCATATGGTTTCTCCCCAGTGTGAGTCCTCTGGTGTTGCACAAGGTTAGAATTCTGACTGAAACCTTTCCCACAATCCGGACACTCATATGGTTTCTCGCCTGTGTGAGTCCTCTGGTGTTGCACAAGGCTGGATTTATTATTGAAACTTTTCCCACAATCCGAACACTCATATGGTTTCTCCCCAGTGTGAGTCCTCTGGTGTATCACCAGACAAGATTTCTGACGGAAACTTTCCCCACAATCCGAACACTCATACGGTTTCTCTCCTGTGTGAATCCTCTGGTGTATCACCAGATTAGACTTGTGGAGGAAACTTTTCCCACAGTATAGACATTCATATGGATTCTCTCCAGTGTGAGTCCTCTGGTGTATCACCAGGCGAAAGTTCTGACTGAAACATTTCCCACAATCCGAACACTCATATGGTTTCTCGCCCGTGTGAGTCCTCTGGTGTATCACCAGATTAGACTTCTGACTGAAACTTTTCCTACAGTATAGACACTCATATGGTTTCTCTCCTGTGTGAGTCCTCTGGTGTTGCACAAGTCTGGAATTTTTATTGAAACTTTTTCCACAATCCGAACACTCATATGGTTTCTTCCCAGAGTGAGTCCTCTGGTGTATCACCAGGTAAGAGTTCTGAATGAAACTTTCCCCACAATCTGGACACTCATACGGTTTCTCTCCTGTGTGAGTCCTCTGGTGTATGACCAGATTGTAATTTTGACGAAAACCTTTCCCACAATCCGGACACTCATATGGTTTCTCGCCCGTGTGAGTCCTCTGGTGTTGCACAAGGCTGGATTTATTAGTGAAACTTTTCCCACAATCTGGACACTCATACGGTTTCTCTCCTGTGTGAGTCCTCTGGTGTTTCACAAGGTTAGAATAATTATTGAAACTTTTCCCACAATCTGGACACTCATACGGTTTTTCTCCAGTGTGAATTCTTTGGTGTATCATCAGGGAAAAGTTCCGAGTGAAACTTTTCCCACACTCTGGACACTCAAATGGTTTCTCCCCTGTGTGAATTCTCTGGTGTAACACCAGGTAAGCATTCCGACTGAAACCTTTCCCACACTCTGGACACTCAAATGGTTTCTCTTCTGTGTGTGTCCTCTTGTGAATCACCAGTGTGGCGTGCTTACTAAACTTTTTGGCACACTGTGGGCACTGATAGGGCTCTTCTCCAGTATGGGTTCTTTTATGCTCAAGAAGTTGGGAAGTGTAGCGAAAAACTTCACCACATTCGGGGCATTTGTATGGTTTTCTACCAGTGTGGATCCTCTGATCCATAATCAGCTATGATTTATAATCTGTGTTTTTCTGACAATATGAATATTTGTGGAGCTTTTCCGCCACTGACAGTCTTAGATTCTTGAGGAGGTCAAAAATATTTGTGATCTCTTCTTGGATCTTTCAAGCTGTTTGTTTCCTCACAGGGTGAGGCCTGCATTATTATCTGGAATGAGCGCTTCCTCCCACAGACTTCAAGATATTTCCTCTTTTTCTGATTCTGGAAATATTCCACCTTTATTTTTTGATATAATGTTTCCTTGAGTTCGACACAAAATACTTGTTTATCAGCTCAAACTCTTCTCCTATTTTTTTTTTCTTGTCTCTTCCTGGCTGGGGAAGGGGAAGAGTTTTGTAATTATCTGGAAGAAAGGGAAAAGATGTTGTTTCCCAGATGTACCAGATTCGCTTTCCTTCTTAAAGCTGCTTCTGAGTCTCTGCTGTCCAGAACGGTTTTTGGCATTTCCTTTGTCTGTAAAATTTCCAAAAAAAGAGATACTTTAATTACTCTATAATATTGTTGTAAGATATGAAAATAAAAGAAAAAAAGCATAATTTCAAATATTCACACAATCATGGAATTCTATTGTTGACTCGTACAAATCACAAATTGCCTAGCACTGCAAATTTTTATAATCAAATGGATACCTAGAAATACTAAGCACAGGAACGTGGATACACATACTGTGTTTCCCCAACAATACACGCCCCCAATAGGAAGACCCAGCATGTTTTCTAGGCATAAAATGAAATTAAGCCCCTCCCCCCAAATTTAGGCCTAGTTTAAAACATGTGAAATTTTGGGGGAGGCGGGGGGAACTTGCCATTAGGAGTGCTCCGCGGACAGCTATGCCTCGCCATCAGCCACTCCTACAGCCAATCATAGCGGAGCGCGGAGGGCTCCCTACCCCCACCAAGCGCCTTTGCTGCAGACCCGGGTTAGCAGGTGGGCGGTGTCAGCATGGATGTCTGCTGGCAGCGTTTCAGCCACTTCTCGGGCCTCCGTAGTTTCCATGGTTCCTGCCAGTGCTGGCACCTCTCTCGCCAGTGCCATCTCCAAGAACAGCGTCTGAGTTGCTTCCGCTTTCCCCTCCTCCCCGTAACAACAGGAAAAAAAAGCATTATGAGGTACCTGGGAGCGCCGTGCACTGCATTTTGATTTAATCCCGAGGGGCTGGTTGGGCGTGAGAAGAGCCGAGTGAGTGTCTCTGCTGCTGCTACCCTTGGTGCTCCAACCTCAGGCTCTGCAAAATTTCCAAAAGTCCTGGTGTGCAGCCCGTTCCTGCATTGCAAGTGCGCCCAGGCCGAGCTGCAGCTGTCCCTCTCTTGCCAGCACCGTCTCCAACAATAACGGCAGCAGCAGCGGGAACCATAGAAGTTATACGGAGGCGGCTCTCCCACTCGAGAAGCATCTGAAATGCTTCCACAGTTCCATAGTTCCCGGCAATGCTGCCGCTGTTGTTGGAGACGGCACTGGCGAGAGAGGGATAGCTGCAGCTTGGCCTGGGCGCGCTTGGAATGTAGGAACGGGCTGCACACCGGGATTTTTGGAAACTTGTAGAGCCCAAGGCTGGAGCACCAAGGGTAGCAGCAGCAGAGACGCTCACTCGGCTCTTCTCACGCCCAACCAGCCCCTCGGGATTAAATCAAAATACACGGCGCTCCCAGGTACCTCATAATGCTTTTTTCCCCTGTTGTTACGGGGAGGAGGGGAAAGCGGAAGCAACTCAGACGCTGTTCTTGGAGATGGCACTGGCGAGAGAGGTGCCAGCACTGGCGGGAACCATGGAAATTACGGAGGCCCGAGAAGCGGCTGAAACGCTGCCAGCGGACATCCATGCTGCCGCCACCGCCGCCCACCCGCTGACCCGGGTCTGCAGCAAAGGCACTTGGCAGGAGTAGGGAGTCCTCCACGCTCTGCCATGATTGGCCATTAGGAGTGGCTGGTCGCAAGGCATGGCTTCCCACGGGGCGCCCTAGGCGAGGGTGCACAGAGGAGCAAAGAAATTAATTCACCCCCCAAAAGTTCCCAATTCACCCCCAAAAATTCACCCCTATCCGTTTTTTCTGGACTCAAAAAAAAATAAAACCCGGCCTTATTATATGAGAAACATGGTATATTCACAAAAAATATAGAAACAACACCCCTCTATCTGTGTGTACCACATGTATGTATCAGTGGTGAGATTCAAATAATTTAACAGGTTCTATGGGCATGGCTAGGTGGTCATGTGACTGGGTGGGCATGGCCAACTCAATGTCATCCACGTCAAGGAGTGCCTCGCCTGGCCCCTCCCCTTGCAGCCATTCCTTGTCACACCCAGCCTCAACGCGTCTATAGTTCTGTAAAAATGTTGTTCACCTTTTTTCAACTTTATTATCTACATACTATAGATGTACTTTCTTGGACCACTGAAAGGAGGAAATGGCTCACATGCTTTCCCCAAGAGTATGATAGGTAACAGGCTTTTAAGGGGTTGCTATAAAGAAGGAGGGGCGATGTATTTTCTAAAGAAACAGAAGGCAAAACAAGAAGCAATGGATGGAAACTGAACAAAGAGAGAAGCAACCTAAAACTAAGAAGGAACTTCCTGACATTAACTAGTAGAACTGCTTGTCTCCAGAAGTTCTGGGTGCTTGATCACTGGAAGTTTTTAAGAAAAGACTGGACAGCCATTTCCCTGAAACGGTATAGGGTTCCCCCTCCACCCCACGGTCCCTTCTAAATGTTATTCTGTTATTCTGACACCTTTCCTAGGCCCTCTACTCAGAATTTAGCACCCTTAGTTTTCCTGCCCGAGCAGGGGGTTGGACTAGAAGACCTCCAAAGTCCCTTTCAACTCTGTTATTCCTGAGCTAAATAGCTAAGACCCTCATTGGGACCCTACCTCTTTTGTTCCTTCTAGACTAATGAGTTTAAGAGCTGCCTCTAGACATTTGTTTTAATAAGTTTCAGAAACCTGCAGTTGAAAGTTCTTCATGTCTCCTTACCTTGAAGACCCAATTTCATTTGGAATTTAATCCCAAGCTGATTGCCCTTTTGGCAGTTCTCTTGATGCTTCTCCAAAATGCACCCCCAAGATGCCACATCTCTCCTCTCTCCCTCCCTCCCCCCCCACAAAATTCCCTTGTCCTGGAGACTTTAGAATCATAGGCTAGGTACCTTGGAGGTCTTATAGTTGAACCTTCTGCTCAAGGCAGAAGACCTCATATATACTTGTGGGTCCGCAGACATCCCAGCTTTGGCTGCAAAAACTTCTGGCCACCTTCCAGGCCACACACTTCCTTGTCCCGCTGCCCCATGTGAGGTGGGAAGCCTGAGAGAAAGCTCCTGGTCTGGGCACACAGCCCTTCATGACATAGCTAGCCCTTCCCGGGGAGCAAAGCATGGCTTGGACAAACTGATCTGTCCCAAAGGCGAGCTGCAGACCAGCAGTGGTGGCGGCAGAAGAAAGCAAGCTCCAGAACAGTGGCGGTGGCAGCGCTCCGGGAGGGCAGGCGGATGTGCCGGGGCTGCACATGCACACTGCAGCGGAGGAGCAGTCTCAGCCCAGCACAGCGTCTCCTCCAGGATTTGCCTGCCCACCTGCTGGCTGGGCTGGCCTGGAAGCGGCACATCCCATCACGGGCTGGATACGGGACTCAAGGCAGAGGGGGTGGCATCACATGGAGGCCCCGTGGAAGCCGAGTGTGTCATGCCCAAAAGGAAGTGTCCCACTGAGGTGGCTTTCTGGCCAAGCGCAGGGGCCAGCAGCCCTCCCCTGCTGCCAGCATCACCTTTACCTTCTAGATCAACAGTCGCCAACGGGTGGGCCATGGCCCACTGGTGGGCCGTGAGGAAATTTTGGTGGGCCACAGCATGCTGAGGCGGGGAGGTGGAGCAATCCTGCAGTCTCCCATGTCGTGGCTGCTGCTTCCTGCCTCAGTGCATCGAGGAGGCCGAGAAGCAGTGGAAAGAACATGGACCCACTGAGTTGCAGGAAGCAGCTGCCCTCAGGTGAAGATGTCGCGAAGGGGAGCCTTGACCCCCTCTTCGTCCTCGCCAGAAGCGCTCACACGCTCAGCGGGAAGGAGGCGGCTTCTCGGGGTCCAGAGCGGCAGTGAGTGCTTGGCGTCTGAGCACTTCTGTCAAGGAAGAGAAGCTTCTGCGGGGGGTCGAACCTCCCCCTTGCAACATCTTCCCTTGAGGGCATCGCCGGCAGCCACTCAACCTCCTTGATGTGCGGATCCTTTCCCCTCACCCCCACCCCTTCGCTAATGCCATGCAAATGCGAGTAGCATTTGGTCTCCAATCTCCAAGTTTGAGGAGCGACATTCAAACATGGCTGGCAGCAGCCCCCTGAGGCTTCTTTGCTGCCTTTGGAACCAATTTCAAAGGCTGGGGGAGGACCTCTCCAAGGCAAGAGGGAGGGGGGGCTCACTGGCCTCCAAATTAGTTCCCAGCCAGCCTGAGGCAGCATTCAAATGAAGGGAGTGGGAGGCTTATAATGAAAACCATGATTAAAGCTTCCCCTCCTTCACTCCCCTCCGAAGCAGTGGTGAAATTCGACTACCTCGCACCAGGTGGTAGGGACGGTTCAGTTTTGCGAACTGAACAATCACTCCTGATTAGCCCTGCCCACGCCCACACGGTCGCATCCATGTCGGCAACAGGGGTGGTACCGGCAGCGGGAGAGAGAGAAAGAGACAGAGCAAAGCAAAAATCCCTGCAAAGTTGACACCCCGATGTGCCAAAGGTTGCAATCCAGGAGAGAAAAGCCTCTTGTCGCCCTTTTCCCTGGCAGCCCTTCTCTAACCTGGTGATCTTCAGGATTTGGGGAGGGGGGGAGGGGTGCGTGTGAAGGACTGCAACTTTTGACAAACTTTCCTCCAAGAGTTTCTCCCTTCCGCAACTCTGCGGCACGAGTCAGCTGCTTCTGCAAGTGCTGGCAGAATCAATGAAGCTCGTCCCACGGGGCCAGTTCCTTAGGAATTTCCCCTATCCTCTTCTTCACTCCCCTGGAGCTTTTCCCGCCTTAGTTTGCTCTTTCGGTTTACCTTCCGTAGCAAAGTCAAGATGACCAACCATGTCAGATTCCCACCACCTTCCCCCCCCACTCCAGGGGACTGAGAAAGAGAAAGAGAGAAAGAGAAGAGAGAGAGAGAGAGAGAAATGAAAGAGAGAACAACAAGGGCAAAGAAGTGATGTCGGTTTGGCCATGCGGACCCACCCATATGACACCCAGGCCATTTTTATATTAAAATATATATAAATGCTGAATAATATATATATATATATATATATTTGCTTATATATATAAGCAAATATATATATATATTATATATAAGTAATTATCTTTTTTTTTAATTTATATTAGTGGTCCTCGGGATTTAAAATTATGAGTTTGGTGGACCTTGAGATCTAAAAGGTTGGCGACCCCTGTTCTAGATTTTCTAAACATCTCTACTGACCTGAATACATGCCCTTTATATCCCAACGGGGCCACTGCACGGCTGCCGGTGATGGGCAGCCCTCGGGGGAGACATACCCTGGGGTCAAGACTGCTGCTCTGATGCGGTGCACGTGTGCAGTCCTGGGACATCAGCTTGCCCTCCTGGGTGGCGCCAGCACCGGGTGCTGGCCCCATTGGGATCTGAAGGGCAGGGCACTTGGGCTGGCGGAGGCGCGTGGAAAGTCTGCAGCTCCTCGAAGCCTTCAGGACAGATCAGATTGTCCAAGGCTTTGCTCTCCAGGAAGGGCTCCATTGTGGAGGGCTGTTCTCGAGGCTTCTCAGACCCCAAGAAGCAGTAGGAGGCTGAGGGACAGAAACGGATTGAGGTGGAGAAACAGATTGAGGCTGAGAGAAGTGGCAGGAGGTGGAGGGCGAGAGAAATGGGAGGCTTTGGAGACAAATACCCTTACCAGTCCTGCTTCCCAGGGGGATTGCCCATTCACGCTTACCTCTGCCTCGAGGCCTCTGCTGTTGGAGTGGAGATCGGTGAAGGAAGGCAGAGGCAGAGAGCTGGGCCACGGCCGCCATGTGGGCCACGTGGGAGGCAGCTAGGCCGGGATTACTTGAAGGCTCACCCAGGCAGATCAGGGTACTCAGCTGGGCTGCAGGGAGAGTGCTGTGTGTGATATAGCCACAGTGGCAAAGGCAGGTGAGCTGGGTGGCCCGCAGGGACCATGTGGTGAGGCAAGCGAGGGAGCCAGACAGAAATCAGCAGCTATGCCAGGCAAGTGGGCAAGATGAGGAGTAATTTGATAGAGTGGGGCAGAATTTTAGCAACTGGTTTGCTTGAACTGGCCCAAACCAGCTGAATCCCACCACTGGTATGCATATAGAATATCCATGTGTATTTTCTGTCTACAAAATGAAATACGTACAGTATGTGAGCACTAACAGAAGAAATGCCCATACACTAATGGTGAAAGTTTAGGGAACAAATAGGGTGAATGTTGTATTGATACATGAAGGCAGATATGACATAATTACCATTTGTGGGAGGAATCTCATGACTGGAAAGTACTGATAGAGGGATACAAACTATTCAAAAGAAACAGACCTAACAAAAGAGGAGGTGGAGTTGCATTATATATGAACGATCAGTACATCTCTACAGAAATACGCAAAACCAAGGATGAAAACCTCCTAGAATCCATATGGGTCAATATAAAAGGAAAGAAAAATGATATTGCTATAGGAATATACTACTGGCCACCCAACCAAACAGAAGAAATAGATAAACTTTTTGCTAATCAATTAAAAATTATATGTAAGAAACATACCACCGTAGTAATGGGTGACTTTAACTATCCTGATATCAACTGGGAGACAAATTCAGCAGCTGGTGGGGGATCAAACAGATTCCTAACCAACCTAGCTGACAATTTTGTCATCCAAAAGGTAGAAGAGGGAACTAGAGGAAAAGCTATACTGGACCAAATTCATATTAATAAAGAAGAAGTGATAGAAGGAATTGAAGTTGCTGGAACCTTGGGTGAAAGTTATCATGCCATATAAACTAACCTGTGTCTTAAACTAGAAGAGTTGATTTTAACAAACTCAGAGAGACCTTAAGCTAAATTTCATGGATAAAAATCCTGAAGGGGAAAACAACTCACAAAAACTGGGAAACACTGAAAAATATGATCATAAAAGCCCAGTCCAAAACTATACCACTAAAAAAGAAAAACAAGAAATCCAAGACAAAATCAGAATGTCATAAAGACCTCTCTGATACATGGAAAGACAAAAAGGATAAGTACAAAAAATGGAAAGTGATACATATAACTAAGGCACAATATCAGCAGGTAGCCTGAATCTCAGGAAGGGAAAGGCGCAGAATGAACACAGACTTGCAACAAAAGACAATAAAAAAGTTTCTTTCAACATATAAAGAACAAAAAAAAAAGTCAAGGAAACAGTCAGTTCACTAAAGAGTGAAGATAGCAAGGAAATAACAGGCAGTAGAGAGATAGCCGAGCAGCATTCTTTTTCAGACTAGAAATAAAAATTAAAATAAGTAAGAAAATGATAGGAATACTGTCTGACCTTGATAAATATATATCACCTGATGGATTACATCCTAGAGTTCTGAAAAAGCTGGTAAATGTTATCTCAGAACCATTGTATCATATCTTTAAAAAATTTCAGAGCACTGGGGAACTATCAGGGGTTCAGAAGAGCTGATATGGTTCCCATCTTCAAAAAAGGAATAAAAACAGACCCACGAAGCTACACACCAATCAGTCTAAATCAATATCTGGAAAGATACTGGGAAAAAATAATTTTAAAAAAATCTGTGACAAAGTGATTAAATTAGCAGACCAGCAACAAAGTAGACCACCACCTACTTCTTGCTCAGCTAGAAAAATGTGGGAATTCAACCAGATGAATTTGCAGCTGGCTGACAAAACATACTGTGCAAGTAATTCTTAATGGTACCAGATCCACATGGAGGGTTGTAAGCAGTGGGATACCATAAGGTTCTGCTTTAGGCCCAGTACCCTTCAATACCTTCATAAATGAAAGAGAACTCATCAAAGTTGCAGATGACACTAAGCTGGCAGGAAGAGCCAACACCCCAGAAGACAAACTCAGGATCCAAAAAGATCGAGACAGACTTGAATAATGGGCTCCATCCAATAAAATGAAATTTAATGAAAATAAAAGTTTTACATCTGGGCAGAAAAAAACAAAGATACAAGTACAGATTAGGTGAAAAACAGTAATTGTGAGAGGGACCTTGGAGTCTCAGTGGACGATCATTTAAAAAGGAGTCAGCAACTACAAGGTGGAGCGAACCGAAGAGCCCGACTTACTCCCGGCCTCTCCTCCTACCTGCCCTTCGCTCACCTTCCAGTTACCACTTCTTCCACTCAGGAAAAAGTGCAACAGGCACCGCGATCCTCCATTGGGAAACCGGAACTCGATATTTTTCAGTGCTTCTCCTTTCCATAGTCCCTCTAGCAATCCGCGACTCTATCATCTCATTTCCTTTCACTTCAGCAACAGGCGCTGCCTACTGCTGTACTGGCGACTATGCAAGCGCGCTTATTGCCTAACCATAGAGCGCCATCTAGCCAACAATGATTAGGTCGTCCGAGCTCTAGCTTCATAAGATTAGCTGGGTGCTTGCTGGCTCCTAAAAGCTAATGAAGTTCATGTTTTTGGGCGCAGTCCCTAAGTGATTAACAGCCTGCCATCTTCATCTTATTAATAGACTAATACGGGACAAAACTAGAAAGTGTCTCCCACGTTGTTTCCAATGACATTTAAATAGGAGATACTATCGTCCTCTCTGTATTACTATTATGCTCTCTGCTCACTTGATCAGCCTTCCCAATTCCCAGAGTACTAAGATTTCAGCCTTCAGAATTCCCTGTCTGCTTAGGCAAAACACTTAGAGGTCACTAGTTTGCAGGCTGGAAGCTGATCTAAAGATTCCTGCATTTTAGCAGAGTTTGGTTGTCACTGGGAGATCAAAAACTCTCTGCATCCTAAAAAAATTATTATTGATTCACTTGAGAGCCAGTTTTGGCTGTTCCTGGATCTGCAGACCCTGGCTATGATCAATCATGCCCTAGTTACCTGCGTATTGGATGACTTCAATAAATTCTGCATGAGCCGCCATTTGAAGGGTATCCAAAAGTTACCGCTGGTAGAGAATGCAATGGCCGGATTGCTTATATGTGTTTCTGAAGCAGCACATGTCACACCTCTACTCCCTGAGCTGCCTTGGTTGCCAGTTTGTTTGTGGGTCCATTTCAAGGTTTTGCTGGTTTTGCCTTTGAAAGCCCTTCCTGGCATGGGACTGAGCCTTTCCCTGCTTATTTCAGCCTACTTGATGAGAAGACATCTGGCAAAGAAGACATAAGTCAAGCACCATCAGCTGCGGAGCTTCATTTGCTGGATGCAGGAGGAGCTATGGCTTCTCTGTTGTGGCCCCCACTCTATGGAATATCCTTTCCCCTGAAATGAGATTAGTTCCACCCTGTTTGATCTTCTGGGAGGCTCTCAAGACCTGCTAGGTCCTCAGGACTGGGGCTCTGAGGCAATCTGAGATATGCTCAGGTGATTCCATGGCTGAGGTGGCCATTTGCATCCATTTTATTGCCTGTGGGGGTTGTTTTATTTATAATTTATTTCATTTATAAATAATTTTAAAATGTAAGTTTTTGAGGTTGACTGCAGAGAGGCTAAACTGAAGGAGAAATAATAAAGGAAGTATACAAATAAATAAAGTAGGATTTAAACTAGGTGGTGGTGGAAGGGGAAGTCAGGGTCAGATAACAAATACTTTATCAGTTAACAATAATATGTAAAATCCCTATTGCAATTCTTTACCCCTACTTGTATCTCCAGCTTTTACTTTCCCCAATTTTAATTTTATTCTTTCCTCTCGACTTGCAGGGGAAAAGCTTTTCTTTTAATCACAAAGGGTCACAAAGAATGCAATCTGTAGCGGTTCTAGTATCTCTGGACACCTGCATAACTGGACAGAAGTATTCCTGTCAAACAGACAACAAATGGTCAAAATTGGGAGTGTCCTATCAAATTCTGAACCTGTCAACAGTGGTGTCCCCCAAGGCAGTGTTCTAGGACCAACTCTTTTCATACTCTACATAAATGACCTCTGTGATCATATTTAGAGCAACTGCGTTCTCTTCGCTGATGATGTAAAGCTGTTCAATACCACAGACCATACTGCTACCCTTCAAAAAGATCTTGACTGCGTGTCAGAATCGTTAAACAAATGGCAACTTCAGATCTCAACAAATAAATGCTCTGTCTTACATATTGGCAAAAAAAATCAGAAAATAAAATACAAGCTGAATAGTCAAGACCTTGTTGATGATCCAAGGTCTGTAAAGGACCTTGGAATACTCATTTCTAATGATCTAAGTGCTAGAGCCCACTGTAACTACATAGCCAAAAAGGTATTAAGAGTTGTTAACCTAATCCTAAGTAGCTTTTTCTCTGGTAATATCACGCTACTAACTAGAGCATACAAAACATTTGCTAGACCAATACTTGAATACAGCTCATCCGTTTGGAACCCACATTACATATCTGATATTAATGCAGTTGAGAAAGTCCAGAAATATTTCACAAGAAGAGTTCTTCACTCTTCTACTCGTTGTAGAATACCTTATGCCACCAGACTCGAAATTCTAGACCTAGAAAACCTAGAACTATGCCACCTTCAGTCCGATCTAAGTATATTATATAAAATCATACATTGCAATGTCCTACCTGTCAATGAATACCAACTTCAACCGTAACAACACAAGAGCACACAATAGATACAAACTCAAGGTTAACTGCACCAAACTTGATTACAGGAAATGACTTCAGCAACAGAGTGGTCAATGTCTGGAATACTCTACCTGACTCTGTGGTCTCTTCCCCAAACCCCAAAAACTTTAACCTTAGACTGTCTACTATTGACCTCACCCCTTTCCTAAGAGGTCTGTAAGAAGCATGCATAAGCACACCAACGTACCTACCGTCCCTGTCCTATTGTTTCTTTTATTTTTCTTATATGTACCCATTTCATGTATTCGTAAGTATCTATATACTTATACCTATTACCTTGTAAGCGATTGACAAATCAAATTAAATAAATAAATAAATAAATACTCAGTCATCCAGGTCATGGTTATCCCAAAGGTGCTTTTTTCAGGAGGCAACTGGATGAAACCAGGGCTGGGATTCAAATTTTTTAACAACTGGTTCTGTGGGCATGGATTAGTTGGTGGGCATAGTTTGGTGGTGATGTTATTGGCTGGGCGTGGCCAACTCAATATCACTCACATCAAGGTACGCATCTCCTCACCTGGCCTCTCATGACTGTGGGGATGCTGCAGCAGTTATGAGTGTGAAAAATGGTCGTAAGTCACTTTTTCAGTGCCATTGTAACTTTGAATGGTCACTCCACACAAGCAAAGTATCAGCAAAGGAAGGGAGAAAAAACTCCAGAGAAGTTCCTGAGACAGGAAGTCTAGTCCTGCCAAGAACGTAATAAGGGTTAACCGAGAGGCAGTTTCTGTATGCAACGCCAGAATGTTTCCTTCCTGCCTTCCTTACAGGATTAGGCCAGTAATTTCTTCTAACAACCGGTTCTCCAAACTGCTTGGAAGGTTAACAACAGGTTTTAGTGAATAGGGGAGAACTGGTAGAATCCCACCCCTGGTGATGGTTCTCCTACAACTTCCGAGGACAAGCTGTTCCATTGGTTGATTGTTCTGTCAGAAAGTTTCTCCTTATTTCTAGTTTGAATCTCTCCTTGTTCAGTTTCCATCCATTATTCCTTGTCTGGCCTTTGGGTGCTCTTGACGCCTTCCTGTCTGTGGCAGACCCTGAAATATTGGAAGACTGCTATCATGTCTCCCCTGGTCCTTCTCTTCACTAGACTAGCCATGCTCAGTTCCTGTAACCTTTCTTCATATGTTTTAGTCTCCAGTCCCCTAATTATCCTAGTTGCTCTTCTCTGCATTCTTTCTACTGTCTCAACATCTTTTTTATAGTTTGGTGCCAAAACTGGAGACAGTACTCTAGGTGTCGTCTTCCTAAGGCGAGTGTGATATTAGTACCTCACTTGTTCTCGATTGTATCCCTCTGTTAATGCAACTTCGGATTGCATTAGCTTTTTTGGCTGCTGTTGCACAGTGCTGGCTCATATTTAGCTGGTTGTCCACTAAGACTCCAAGATCCCTCTCACAGTTACTGCTATTGAGCCTGGTTTCACCCAGTCTACATGTGTACTTTTGGTTTTTTCTTCTCTAAGTGTAGGATTTTACTTTTCTCTACATTAAATTTTATTTTGTTAAATATGGCCTAGTGTTCTAGTCTGTCAAGATCCATCTGGATCCTGAGACTATCTGTTGTGTTGTCGCGGTTTGCTCGTTGTCCTTAGGTTCTCTGATCAGCCCATAGAGCCCCCGCAGGGGTGAAATTTAGAGGGACCCTCGCGAGGGTGAGTACTTAAGTACTAGAATCAATAATTGACACAGACACCATAGTTTCTCAAGGTGAGAGAGCACGTTGTGCCCGGGGTAGATGAAGAAGTCCCCCGATTGCAACGCACCACCCTCTTTTATTTTGCAGTTTTATCAGGGCGGGGGGAGCGAGACATATGTGAAGAGGAGCAAGGAAGTATAATTCTGATGGCGCCATGGCAGGATGCGACCACTGTTGTGTGCTAAGATAGCGTGATTATCTATTAACAAGATATTTGTGGTCAGCTAGTTCCTGTAACTATTTGCCTACGTGTCGTGCCAAGCTGAGCTTATCATGCAATTCCTAACTTGAGAAGGTCATTCTTACGGCCTTATGTCAAGAGGACTCTCGAGGTTTACTACAAGTCCTCTTTTCTTTGTTTTTAAGGTGCCGTGATATCCGATTCAAAATATAAGCCTTTCTCCTTTGGAGTATCATGGTGCTTGGATAAGGACATACCCTCCGGGACATCCCGATCCGATTGCACAACCTCGTTCAAGGGCAGGTTATCAGTGTCAGAGTCGTCATCGGAACATAAGTGCAAAAGCGGAGCCTTGCACTCCTCAGTTGGGATTGCCATATATAGATGATTTTGCATTAAGAGATTAAGTTGCGCAGCAGCTTTAGCTTCGGCAATAGCATTTAAACTACGTTTGATCATTGAAATAAAGATAGGTAATAAACAGGGTAGCAGAAAACATCCTATAGCAATTATAGCCACCAAAAGAAAAATAGCCTTTAAACCGGGAAACTTGGGGAGAAACTCGTCAAACATTCCCCCTATGTCCACTCCCTTCCATGTTTGCACAGGTACATGCGCCAGTTTTATCATTTTTATGGCAGCCTCATCTACAGCCTTCATGCTGTTATCAATTTCAATGCAACAATCGGTAAGGTTAAACTTTCCACACACACCCCCTTCTTTTGCTAACAGGTAATCTAGTGCCAGACGATTTTGCATTATGTAAGTACGAGATTTTACTGACTCTCTCGCAAGGGATCGCATGGTGGCCAATGTTTCATCAGTGATTAGCTCTACTACCGCTTGAAGACGGATGATGCGGTTAAGCATGTAGATGGGTGTTCTGTATCCCCACATGCCATCCTCTGCCCAGGTTGCCGGGTCATAATAATGAATTATGCGTTCTGGGGGCCACTCATCATCTTTCCAATTTACTTTATGAATTTGGGAGGTGTCTCTCTTCTTGCGTGTGGCCTCCCTGGCTTCCTCGTATACCGGGTGACCTAGGACCTGTCTTTGCGACAAAGGGAGCAGAAAAAAACCTGGTCGTATGGTGCCTAGTACACAAGATCCTTGCCAGGCGGCTGGGAGGATGGAGAAGGCATTGGTGCCACATATCCAGTAAAGCCCTGTTGGTGCTGGCCAGGTGGCGGAATCATTCTCGGGTTGCTGTAGGTAAGAAAGGTAAGAAGTGAGGTTATGGGTGGGCCTAGGAAGGTTTATTTATTTATTTATTTATTTATTTATTAAACTTTTATACCGCTCCCTCTCCCAAAAAGGGACTCGGGGCGGTGTACAGCCTACTAAAAACATACAATAAATACCCAATAAATACAATTAAAATAAATTAAACCAAATTGATCCGGCTGTCTATCCCAAAAATTCAGTTAAAAATTAAAAACTAATAAACCCCGATTAAAATTAAGTTAAAACTAAAATACAGTTACTGGGCCAGGCCAGCCTGTTTAAAAAATAGGGTTTTCACTGCGCGCCGGAAGGTCAGAATATCCGTCATAGCCCGTATCTCTGGGGGGAGATCATTCCAAAGGGAGGGGGCTCCCACAGAGAAAGCCCGAACCCTCGGGGCCGTCAACCGACAACGGCCGGGCGGCGGTACCCCGAGGAGGGCCACCCTGTGGGAGCGTACTGGGCGGCGGGAGGTTGATGATGGCAGCAGGCGGTCCCGTAAGTACCCAGGTCCCGAGCCATGGAGCACTTTAAATACTGTCAGTACCACCTTGAATCGAATCCGGAAGGCCACAGGAAGCCAGTGCAGCCTGCGGAGAAGCGGTGTAACGTGGGAGCTCCGAGGAGCACCCACGATCACCCGCGCGGCTGCATTCTGGACCAGCTGCAGCCTCCGGAGACTCTTCAAGGGGAGCCCCATGTAGAGAGCATTGCAATAATCCAGGCGGGAGATGACGAGGGCGGAAGTGACTGTGCGAAGTGCGCCCAGATCCAGAAAGGGCCGCAACTGGTAAATCAGACGAATCTGATAGAAAGCCCCCCTGGCGACGGCTGCAATATGTTCTTCTAAAGACAGCCGTACGTCCAGGAGGACACCCAAGTTGCGCGCCCTTTCCACGGGGGTCAAGACCTCTCCCCCCACGGCCAGCGAAGGAACCAGCTGGCTGTATCTGGGCGCAGGAAACCACAGCCACTCGGTTTTGGTCGGGCTGAGACGAAGCCTGTTACGACCCATCCAACTCCGCACGGCCTCCAGGCATCGGGACATCACTTCGACGGCTTCGTTGGGGTGGCCCGGGGTGGAGATGTACAGCTGAGTATCGTCAGCGTACTGATGGAACTCCACCCCGAAGCCACGGATGACCTCACCCAGCGGCTTTACATAAATGTTGAACAGCAGGGGCGAGAGCACCGACCCCTGAGGCACCCCACATCGTAGGGGCCTCGGGCCGATCTCTGCCCCCCCGTCAACACAAATTGCGAGCGGTCGGAGAGGAAGGAGGTGAACCACCGCAACACGGTGCCTCCCACCCCCAACCCCTCCAACCGCTGCAATAGGATACTGTGGTCGACAGTATCAAAAGCCGCTGAGAGATCTAACAGGACCAGGACAGAGGAACAACCCCTGTCCCGGGCCCTCCAGAGGTCATCCACCAACGCGACCAACGCCGTCTCCGTGCTGTGCCCGGGCCTGAAGCCCGATTGGAGGGGGTCAAGATAACTCGCTTCATCCAGGTACTGCGGGAACTGACGTGCCACCACACTCTCAACAACCTTCGCAACAAAGCGAAGGTTGGAGACAGGACGATAGTTAGATAACAATGCTGGGTCCAGGGACGGTTTCTTGAGGAGGGGCCGCACCACCGCCTCTTTCAAGGCGGCAGGTAACAGCCCCTCTCTCAAGGAAGCGTTTATAATACCCTGGAACCAGCCTCGTGTCACCTCCCGAGTGGCCAAGACCAGCCAGGAGGGGCACGGGTCCAGCAAACAGGTGGTGGCATTCAGTCCCCCCAGTATCCTGTCCACGTCCTCCACAGTAACAGGATCGAACTCAACCCAATTGACCGCACCGATATCCACCCCCGCCCCCCCGCCCGGAGATGCCCAGTCGGAGTCCAGCTCGTCCCGGATCTGAGCGATTTTGTCCTGCAGAAACCTAGAAAACTCCTCAGCCCGTCCCTGCAGGTTATTGGGAGAGTCCCACGAATCGTTGGTGAACGTACCTAAACATAAAAGAGAGCCTGCTACAAACGTACGTGCGGAGGTATTAACTCTTTGATAGCATTGTCTTCCTACCAAAGTAGTGGTCAGGGTCCAGTTTTCAGGAATTGTGTTCAGGGTATCAAAGTTGGACCAATTAGTTATGACATGGGTGATGTTAATTTCCTGGGCCTGCCACGGCCATTGTTCCCCCATCGTAGTTCCCCACACACAAAGCAATTTTTAACTTGCAATGATTTAGCAATAGTCTCTGCAAGGTGTACAAAGGTGTTGCGCACCTCATGTGGTACGGTCAGGTGAGTCAATTTTGCCAATTCCGAATAAACAGAATGAAATAAGGAGTGTCTGGTTGAGTCGATGGAAATTTTGCTTACTATTATTTTGATGGCTACTGAAGGGTTGGTTCCTGTCCCATCAAGCCATAGTCATTGTCAGTACCTTTCCATGTTTGGAAGGAAAGCCAATTTTCCGGTACTGGAAACGTGAGATTGATGGGATTGCACTGATGTTGCATACAGTTGGGATCGGGAACTCTAAGACGGGTGATATAGAGTTTTTTAAGGTTATCCCTCTTGGGTATGGTGTCGGGTCGCACTGTGAGCCCTCTGGATTGAAAGTCCACACATTTCCATTCATTGCAGTAGGTGCCTTTGCCACAGGGGTCGTGTTGATTTGAAGTTCTGGCACAGATGTACTTTTCGTTGCTGGAATACGTCCGTCGCCAGACAAGTGAGCTGCATTCGTTTGTGCCATAGTCCATGGCTTCGCAGGCATCAAAAGTGACCAATTGGGATACCTTCGGATTATAAAAGTCATGATTGACCAGTGTCTTTTTCGATGAGCCGGCTCAGACAGTGATGAGGATGTTGTAGCGATGAGTGGGGCCTGTGGGGTCATAACAGGTTTGTTTGTTGTTATCTTCACAAATACTATACGTCGTGCTATTCCACACACAGGTGTGCGTGGATGGTTTGGTGCAAATAAAATGGGTGTGATATATTAATGTAGTTCTGATGGTCTACCCCTGTTGAGTTTTTTGCAAGCAGGGGGTGCAATGTTTGGCATCTTGGGAGGTGAGTGCACTTCGTGTCCTCCGTTGGGGGGGGATAAACTTCTGTCGTAGGGATAATGTCAGCCGAGAAGAAGTGGCAAAGCCTCGTACCATTTTTGTAATTTCACATTGGTATAGACCAAAGTCTGAGAGGGTCAGATCAGTTATTGAAAGATGAGTTGCTCTAAAATGATAATTGATGGTATATTTGGGTGAGTCTTGTAGATATATGGTATTGTTGAAAAACCAGCGCCAGATGATTCCCTTTTTCTTGATTGGAGACCTCTGGTAACAGGAGAGGGCCTGAGAGCGAAGATGCAGTGCTCCCTGATTGTTGTAACGGTGCGTGTGAATCAAGGAGTTGAATTTAGGATGTGGAGAGGACTCGAGAAGCTGTCTACGAATTCGTTGTCCGCGGAGCGGTGACCAGGAACCAGGATAGCGGTCAGGGAGATGGGAGCCAGGTGCATCCCATAGGCAGCTGGTGGTATCACAGGGAGGTTGGCAGCAGGAGAAGTGGCGCACCAGGGTATGGGAAAAAGATTGAGGAGAAGATTGAGACAAAAGGAGCCAAGAAAGAAACATAGAGGGTAGTGGGGGGTGAGTTACAGAGAAAATGGAAAAGAGATAAACTGTATGATTGAAGGATTGACGGGAAGCAAGAAAGCCTAAGCAGGAATAAGGTCCCACCGTATTCGCGGTGACATAGACATGTAGGTAGACCCGACAGGGTTGGTAGCCATACAGAAGAGAGACATGAGGTGAGGGACGCAAGGCACGGCCTTGATGTTGAAAGGCATAATTACAGGCGGAAAGAGAGATGTCTTCAAAGGCAAAGGTAACGCGTGTGAGCGGAGGGGCGAAGATAACAGCAGGATCAGCCCGAAACTGAGAAAAGACAGGAGATATCAGAATCAGAAGGGCTAGGAGAGGAACACTCGTCCTTAGCCTCCCCATGATAAGGTCGAACACAGCGCGCAGGCACCCAAAGAACACGATCAGGAAGTTGAACAGCAGCGTATCCTTTGCCCCAAGTGATCAGTTGCACAGGTCCCTTCCACTTCGGATCTGGAAGTTGCCTGAAATAAACAAGAGGTCTGGAGGTAGGGACAGGAGGTGTGGTAAAGTGACGAGAAGCAGCCGTAGAAGAAGGAGAGCCAGTAAGATTCAGAAAGTTCAAGGTATATAAACATACATTTAACACATTCTGTAACGCTGGGAGGTTCGGGGGGCGTACGCCTTTTTTCCCCATGTATCGATCAAGGGCCGTTTTGAGTGTTAAATTTGCTCTTTCCACAATAGCTTGGCCTTGGCTATTGAATGGAATTCCAAATTTGTGTACAATGGACCAATGATGACAGAACTCCGAGAAGGAGGAGCTTGTGTATGCAGGACCATTGTCTGTTTCTAAAATTTTTGGACATCCCAGTGTTACAAAGGTCCGAATGCAATGATTGATAGTGTTTTTAGTAGTCTCCCCCCTTTGCAGTGTGGCCATGATGAACCCAGAGTAAGTGTCTACAGACACGTGAATATACTTCCAGGGCGCAAAGGATGGATACTGAGTAACGTCCATTTGCCATGTGTCACAGGCCTCGGTGCCTCTAGGATTTACTCCTTCTGGGACACTTCGTGCCTGCAGACTACATGTAGGACATTGTTGAACAATTGCCGCGGCTTCTTGATGAGTAATTCCAAATTGTCTCACCAGAGCCTTTCTATTTTGATGAAAATAATCATGACTTTCTCCTGCTGTTAAGGTGTTATTCTGCAGGATTGGTAACAAATGCAACTTGCAGGCCTCATCTGCCATGTGATTGCCTTCTGAAAGAAATCCGGGCAGATGCTGATGGCTTCTGATGTGGGCCACAAACAGAGATTCCTTCCTTTCCTTCAATAGGTCTTGTAACTGTAAAAAAAGCGTCATTAAAGGAGAAGGGGTTGCAGGAGAAATGTAGGCATCAAATATATTCAAGGCCAATTGTGCCACATACAGACTATCAGCTATTACATTAATTGGCTGGTTGGGAAAAAGTGTGAGTGCCATATTGAAGGCAGACAGTTCAGCCTGTTGAGCAGAAGGTTGTGGTGTGGTAAGTTTTTTATGCCATTGATTGTCAGTTTGCCACACACAAGCCCCGACGGTTTTAGAACCATCAGTGAATACAGTAAGACAATCTTTCACTGGTTGTTGTACTAAAGGAGTCTCTAGAGTGAGCGGAATTGTTTTCAGCACTTGTATGCGTGGGTCTGGTGGTAGATGGCAGGAGACATTCCCTTGCCACCCTTCCAATGCATCTTGTAACGCATCAGAATTTTGGAAGAGTGGTTCCCATTGTGTTAGTCTGCAGGGAGTGTAAAGTGTGCAGATATCCACACCCATCAAGGCTCTAGCTCTTTTCTTCCCCCGTTCTATAAGAAGGGCCATTTGTGCAGCTCTTGTGGTGATTGATGCTTTTGGGGTATGAGGAAGGTGAATCCACTCTAAAATGTGTAGCCTCTTTGAAGTCCCACAAATTGCAATGTAATGGAAGGACAAAGGGTTTAAGATAAGCAGTCACAGAGGAATGAGGCGTAGAGGCAGTAAGCCAAAGTGAGCTAATCTTTGCTGCCTGCGCTCCACCGATGCCTTGTACTGAAGTTGTTTCAGCAAGGGGCCAAGAGGATGGCCACTCAGAGGATCGAATGATAGAGACGTCAGCTCCGGTGTCAATCAGGCCAGCAAAAGATTGGCCATTCAGCAATATGGTTAACATAGGTTTGGAAGCTCGAACAGATTGCTGTAGAGCAAACAAAGAAGGGGGTTCAGGAGAGGGAAGAAGAATGAGAGTAGCCACAATCGTTCCCGCTTTCAGGGAAAAGCACCGGTCGCCAATGGCAGCGAGAGAGAGATTTTTCAGAGAAGAGGAGTCGTACAAAAAGGGTGCAGCGACTACGCCTTCAATGGTAAGGGAGGAGTTAGGTATGAGCAAAACAGGCAAGGAAGGCGGAAGTGGCTTCAGAACAGTGATAGAAAGAGGGAGAGTGAAGACCGAACCAGGATCATCATAAACGATGTCCTCTGTCAGCTGTACAGGGAAAGAAGTAGGTTGTAAAAAGGAAAGAGAAGAGGAAAGAGAAGTTTCAGCCTTTGTAGCGGGGTTAGCTGAAGACCCCATGCCTAGTTTTCCGATTGCTGAGCAGGAGGAGGGTTAGAGCGACATTGGGAAGCCCAATGAAAACCTTTTCTGCAACGAGGGCAAACAGTTTTTGGCTTGGCAGCATAGGGTGCAGTACCCCGAGACTGGCCACGAGGCTTTCCCCACCCACCCGGCATTCTACACTGATTTTTAAAATGGCCAGGCTTCCCACAATTAAAACAATTGCCAGAGCGAGACACGGCAAGGGCGTCGGACGACGGAGGGGAGGTGGGGAGGGATGCAGAAATGGAGGTAGAGATGGCAGCGGCAAGGGCGCTCATTTTGTGAGAAGTAGTTCCCACAATCCTACAAAGCTGCAGGAACTCAGCCAAGGTTACACCAGGTTTATTAGCAACAGGTTGAAGTATTTTTTGACAATCTTCATTCGCATTGGTGTAAGCCAGTTTAATAAGAAGTTCTTGTCTGGCCGCCTCATTGTCAATTTGGCGTTCCAGAGCGGTTTGCAAATGGTTAACGAATGAAGAGTAAGACTTGTCAACCTCCTGCACTACCTTCAAAAAGGTGTGTGTGGATTTAGAGTCTGAATCATCCACACGTTTCAGGGCATTCATCGCACAAAGATGAATGATTGCAAAGGCACGGCGAGGGCAAGTTTGTTGCTGAATCAGGGTGGAGAATAATCCGGTTCCCTTTAAGTGATCAGCAATGACCAGATTAGGGAGGCCTCGTCTTATTTCAGCATCATATTCAGACTGCCAAACAACATACTGGGCAGGAGTCATAAGCATGGAAAACAACATCTTCCAATCATATAACAGCATTACAGTGTTAGCAGACACGAGAGAATCAAGCATGCCACGAGTGTAAGTGGATTGCAGTCCATACATATTTACAGCCTCTTTTAAATTTTTCAACACACTTAACTCTATGTTGTTATGAACAGGAGCGCCAGGGGCTCCCGGAACAAGAGTCATAGGGTAAGCAGAAGGTATATCACAAGATTCTAAGGTGAAGGAAGGAGAAGCCAGGATAGCAGTAATATTTCCCCCCGAGGGATGTGGGGACGGAGGATCAGTAGGAATGGGAGAGACAGAAGGAGAGGAGGGCTGCAGACGATTGTGTGGAGTGTCAGAGAGAAAAGGAGGGGCATAGGCAAGCTGAGGAATATCATCCGAAGAGTCGGCAGATTGGTAAGGTGGGGGAGAAGAATCAAAGTGAACAGCAGGAGGCTTAGCAGTTTTAGAGGCAAGAGATAAAGACTCGGGGAGAGTGGTGGAGGGGTAGATAGTATTGAGCGCAGCCATTATCGCACGCCAGGACATAAGAATGTCCGGTGGAGCTCTGGGGACATCATACAGATATTTTCCCAAGCGTTCCCACGAAGTGCGACGCAGCGTGCCCTCAGCCGGATAAGCAGGACAGTGCTGCTCCACATAAAGCAAGAAGGAGGTGATAGATTTTCTAGACAAGGTATATACAGTGGTGCCGTTAATTTTCTGCAAACAATTAGCCTTCTTCACTAATTGGTAAAGTTCGTCCCTATGAACTGACGAAACTTTGGAGAGTGAGGAGCCCATTACTTACGATTGTACAGAGCCTTTGCCAGGTGCGTAGCAACGGGAGTGAAGGCAGCGCATCTCTAGACAGAAGTCACGCCGTGGAGCTGAAGAAGTGAGAGATCCCGGACGAGCCCCCAGTTGTCGCGTTGTCGCGGTTTGCTCGTTGTCCTTAGGTTCTCTGATCAGCCCGTAGAGCCCCCGCAGGGGTGAAATTTAGAGGGACCCTCGCGAGGGTGAGTACTTAAGTACTAGAATCAATAATTGACACAGACACCATAGTTTCTCAAGGTGAGAGAGCACGTTGTGCCTGGGGTAGATGAAGAAGTCCCCCGATTGCAACGCACCACCCTCTTTTATTTTGCAGTTTTATCAGGGCGGGGGGAGCGAGACATATGTGAAGAGGAGCAAGGAAGTATAATTCTGATGGCGCCATGGCAGGATGCGACCACTGTTGTGTGCTAAGATAGCGTGATTATCTATTAACAAGATATTTGTGGTCAGCTAGTTCCTGTAACTATTTGCCTACGTGTCGTGCCAAGCTGAGCTTATCATGCAATTCCTAACTTGAGAAGGTCATTCTTACGGCCTTATGTCAAGAGGACTCTCGAGGTTTACTACAACTATCTTCTTGAGTATTAGCTATTCCTGCCAGCTTAGTATCATCAACAAATATTCCCTCATCTAAGTTGTTAATGAAGATATTGAAGAGTACTGGACCTAAGACAGAACCTTGTGGCATCCCACTGCTTACTTCCCTCCATGTAGACTTAGACCCATTAAGGACTATTCGTTGAGTAGAGTTTGTCAGCCAGTTGCGAATCCATCTGGTGGTGGTGCTATCTACCCCACTTTTTTCTAGCTTACCAAAAAGTAGATTGTGGTCTACTTTATTGAATGTCTTGCAGAAATCTAAGTATATTATGACCATAGTATTTCGCTGGTCAACTAATTTAGTCACTGTTGAAGAATGAAGTAAGATTGATTTGGCATGATCTGTTTTTAACAAATCCATGCTGACTGCAAGTTATTACTTTACTTGCTTCTAGATGTTAGCAGATCTTTTTTTCTTTGTTTTGTTTGTTTCTCATCCAAGAAACTTCTTCACCTTTGGGACATAGAATGCAGTGTATTCTGAATTGAACTGATGTATTTTAACCATACAAATATGGGGAGATGTTCAACAACGTGATGAGATCAAGAAACTCGTGGTGCCGAGTAGGGCTTATGTATCTCTATCACCTAACAGAAAAGTCGTGACTGCAGTCTTGATGTTTAAGTTAATGAAATGACACCATTCATATCCAAAAGGATGAGACACGAGAGCAAGCAATATCAAGAAATAAGAAACTGATAAATATTGAGGGAAAGAACTAAGGGAGGAATGACTCTGCACGGCAACTTAGTATGTCCAGGAAGGAATGTCGAGCGGAAATGTACATCAAGTGAAATCAAAAGGCAAAAATAGAATATCTCACCAAAGTACATGGACCGCTAATCACCAGGCTGACCTTTTTAGAGGGATACTCTAAACTGCTTTTTTCAATGGAGATCCAATAACGTATGGATGGTGATAAGTGTCCATTTCAACTATTGGCTCTGAGCTCTGCTGCATGGAGGAATTTGAAATAAAATAACCCCAATATATGCGCCCAGTGTTTTGATCTTTTTAACCTTATAATTTTATACTACTATTTATGACATTGTAATAATCAGATAGGAGGCATATACATTTAATAAATTAAAATGAATAAGTTTGATTTTCTTTTGGCATATAAAGCAGTTCCTGGTTGGCATCCTGAATCAAGAGGCTCTTTCCTCATTTTAAACTCCCCCTGCCAACCAACCAATCTGCATAGGCATATTTTCGGCCTCTCAATTGACAACTTAAATTGGGATTTCATAGCACCTGGCAAGCCATCTTCCTGTTTAACCTAACACTGGAACTTGTGGTTTCCATCCAGAGTCTTTGACTCTTATACCGGATTTTTCCATATAATTTATATTAATAATTTTAAACAGAAGATTTAAACACTAACACGGAACTAATACACCCAATAGAAGAAAAAAGAAATTAAAAGTGTAAAAAGAAACGGATAGAAACAGACAAGAGGTTACTTCCAATATCCTTTACAATAATTACATTTAGAAATACAAAATTGTTACTCTATGGTTATAAAAATTCTATTTTCCATTACCTAGTTTGTTTTTTATAATCACAACTGTAAATTATAACTTCATTTTTTGTTGTTTCACGCACATCTCTAACAAACTTCCAATCAGTAATTAATGTAGGGAATGTCTTCTCTCCAACTGAGGAAATCAATATAGTTGTCTTTGAAAATTCCATCATCTTCACCAACCTTTCCTCTATTATGGTTAAAGTTGAATCTTTGATGTACGTAATACAGTTAATCTTTGACAATAGGAGTTGAAATTTTGATCCTAGGACAGGGGTCCCTGACCACGGGGCTGCACAAGTGTCAGGCAAGCATGCACATATGCATGTGTCTCCACTTGCACGAGAGGCAAGGAATCTCAGAAAGAGCTTGCCAACTCAGATCCCCTCCCTCATGTCCAATATTAAGTAAAACATCTTTGATTAAAAAGGATGAGGCAAGTAAAGTAGTTAATTCCTCCGCTGAGCTTGCAATCAGAAACAAGAAATGAAATTCAAGAATCCTCTACATATGTCAAATTATGTCTCACATGGAATTTCTTATGTGTGATAAAGGAGGAATGTTATATGAAACTCTGTCCACAATCTGGGCATTTGAATAGTTTCTCCCCCATGTGTAACCTTACATAATTTATGTGGCTAGTCTGAGCACTGAAATCTTTCCCACAATCCAGACACTCATACGGTTTCTCTCCGGTGTGAGTCCTCCAGTGTATCACCAAGTCGAAATTCCGAATAAAACTTTACCCATACTTCAGACACTCATACGGTTTTTCTCCTGTGTGAGTTCTCTGGTGTATCACTAGAGCGGAATTCCAATGGAAACTCTCACCACACCCTAGACACTGATAGAGCATCTGAATGTTGATGCTGCCATGGCCCTAAGTTTGAAAAAGGGTCATAAGTCCCATTTTTCAGTGACATTGTAACTTTGAATGGTCTCTAAATGAATGTAAGTCAAAGACTACCAGTATATTGAAATGGTTACTGCCTTTGCAATACTACATTCTAACCACTGCGCCTCCAGGACTCCTGTCTTTCTGTAATATATCAAATTGGATACAATAAGAATGGTTTTGATACCTTAGGAATATTCTTATTATGCATAGTTATATTTAGTTCCTTACTATGCTTTCAGAAAACTCTTGTTGAAATCCTAATTCTCATTTATTGATTTTTGCAAGCGAATTATATGTGAGCATTTCTTCTGGTTGAGTCTCATGTGTCTAAATAAACTTGGCTTTTTGGCTGAAATTAATCCAGCAAGCTGAAAAAAAGCAATGTATATCCTTGTGAATTATTGAAAGTTTTCTTTGACCCCATCAAGCTTTCCTTCCAATCAGAAAGTTGATGGCTTTTCTCCTGTATGAATCCTCTTGTCTTTAATAGTAAAGAGTTGTGACTGACCAGTTTGGCATCTGAATGGCTTCTGATCTGTGTGTAAACTGACATGAATTATTAGACCTACAGTACTTGTGAAAGCTTTCTGACAATTGGGACATTCAAAGGGCTCCTCTTCTATGACAGTTCTCTTATTATTCCACCAGATGGGAATTCCAACTGAAACTTTCCCCACAATCCAAGCACTCATCCTGTGTGAATCCTCTGATGTCTCACCAGGTCAGAATTCCAACTGAAAGTTTTTCACAATTGGGCACTCATAGGGTTTCTCTCCCGTGAGTCCTCATGTGCATCACTAGGGCAGAATTACGACTGAAAGTTTTCCAACAATCTGGACATTCATATGGTTTCTCTCCTGTGTGAGTCCTCTGGTGTATCACCAGGTTGGAGTTTCGACTAAAACTTTTCCCACAATCTGGACACTCATATGGTTTCTGTCCTGTGTGAATCCTTTGGTGTATGACCAGATTGCAATTCTGCTGGAAATTTTTCCCACAATCTGGACACTCATATGGTTTCTCACCCGTGTGAGTCCTCTGGTGTATCACCAGGCAAGAGTTCTGACTGAAACTTTTCCCACAGTATAGACACTCATATGGTTTCTCTCCTGTGTGAGTCCTCTGGTGTTTGATAAGGTTAGAATTATTACTGAAACTTTTCCCACAATCTGGACACTCATACGGTTTCTCCCCAGTGTGAGTTCTCTGGTGTATAACCAAGTAGGAATGATGACTAAAGCTTTTCCCACAATCTGGGCACTCATATGGTTTCTCTCCTGTGTGAGTCCTCTGGTGTTTCACCAGGTCAGAATTCCAACTGAAAGCTTTCCCACAATCTGGACACCTATATGGTTTCTCTCCTGTGTGGGTACTTTGGTGTTGCACAAGGTTACAATTATGATTGAAACTTTTCCCACAAACTGGACATTCATATGGTTTCTCTCCTGTGTGAGTTCTCTGATGTCTCACCAGGTCAAAATTCCAACTGAAACTTTTCCCACAAACCGGACACTCATAGGGTTTCTCTCCTGTGTGTGTCCTCTGGTGTCTCACCAAGTCAGAATTCCAACTAAAAGCTTTCCCACACTCTGGACATTCATATGGTTTCTCTCCTGTGTGAGTCCTCTGGTGTATCACCAGGTAAGAGTTCTGACTGAAACTTTTCCCACAATCCAGACACTCGTATGGCTTTTCACCCGTGTGAGTTCTCTGGTGTATGACTAGATTGGAATTCTTACTGAAACATTTCCCACAATCCGGACACTCATATGGTTTCTCTCCTGTGTGAGTCCTCTGGTGTTGCACAAGGCTGGAATTATTAATGAAACCTTTCCCACAATCTGGACAGTCACACAGTTTCTCACCAGTGTGAGTCCTCTGGTGTATCACCAGGTAAGAGTTCTGACTGAAACTTTTTCCACAGTATAGACACTCATATGGCTTCTCTCCTGTGTGAGTCCTCTGGTGTTTCACAAGGTTAGAATTATTATTGAAAGCTTTCCCACAATCTGGACACTCATACGGTTTCTCCCCAGTGTGAGTCCTTTGGTGTATCACTAGGTCAGAATTCTGAGTGAAACTTTTCCCACAATCAGGACAATCAAAGGGTTTTTCCCTAGTGTGTGTCTTCTTATGTCTGACCACATTGGCGCGTGTGCTAAACCTTTTGCCACATTGGGAGCACTGGTAGAATTTATCTCCAGTGTGGGTGCTTCCATGAGGAAGTTGTTCTGAGTAAAGCGTTTGGCACATTCCAAGCATTTTGTGTATTTTTTGTGGTGTAGATTCCCTCATCCATAATCAGGTGTGATTGGCAATCTGTGTTTTTCCCCCACAATAGACAGACTGTGGGTTTTTTTCAACACTTATGAAATTGGGATTCTTCAGGAGATCAAAAATATTTCTAATCTCTAACTGGTGAGGCTTTGATTCAAGCCCCTCTTGAATCCAGAGTGCTCTTCTTGACATCCTCTGTCTACAAGATTCATATTAATGAATTAGTTTCATTGTGGTTTAAAAAAATGGCTGCAGAACCTGTGAAAACAGCAAAAAGAAAAAAACACCTGCATATATTACCATGAAAAAGCAAACATATCAAAATGCTAGTTGAACCTCTAACATTAATTACAATTTATTTGGCATATAGAGAACGAGGAAGATCCAAGTACACATATACATTCATATATCCAATCATGAAATGGAATTCTTTATTGTCATTGTACGTGTATACACAGTATACATACAATGAAATTCACATAACACCCAGAGACCAGACTCAACATGCACACACACGACAATCCCCAAACACCTCCACACCCGCCAAAGTTCCCCGCCTCCTAAAAACACACAAGCACCCACACAATAGACCAAGTAATACTATCCAACAGCTCACTGATGGTGGTATTTAAGTTCATTGTTAAGTGCAATTATAACTCTGGGATAAAAATATTCAGAAAACGTGTGGTCCAAGTTTTAATTGTTCTGTATCTTCTGCCAGAAGGCAACAGTTCCTAAAGATTGTGAGCAGGATGGGAAGTCTCTGAGAATGTTGCACAACTTCCTCAAACAGCGAGATGCAAAGATATCATTCAGGGCTGGTAGCTGGAGACCAATTATATTCTAGGCAGTTTTAATGATTTTCTATAGAGCTTTTTTGTCTGCTACAGAGCTGCTCCCATACCATACAAGAATGCAGTATGTCAGGACACTCTCAATGATGCTGCGGTAGTAGGACAAAAGTAGATACTGAGATAGATTTATCTTCCTGAGCATTCTCAGGAAATACAGCCTCTTCTGTGCCTTCTTTATAAGCATGTTAGCATTCATAGTCTATGAGAGGTCCTCCGGGATATAAGCGTCCAGAAATGTAAAACTACCAACCCTCTCCACCTCCTTGCCATTTATGTACAATGGTAAATGTACATCTCTCTTCCTCCTGAAGTCAATTATAAGATCTTTAGGTTTTTTTGGTGTTGTGTAAGATTATTTTCTTTACACCACAGTGTCAGCCCTTGTACTTCCTTTCTATAAGCAGACACATTGTTCTTATTAATGAGCCCTACCATTGTCATGTCATCCACAAATTTAATAATTGCGTTGGTGTTATACAATGGGGTGCAGTCATGTGTGTACAAAGAATAAAGGAAGGGGCTTAGCACACAACCCTGGGGAGCTCCTGTGCTTAGTATCAGAGTAGAAGAATGGTGAGGTCCCATCCTTACTAACTGTGGCCTATCTGTCAGAAAATCCTTTATCCACAAACAAATCTTCTGATTTATACCCAAATTGGACATTTTAAGAAACAACCTGTTGGGCAGAATGGTGTTAAATTCTCTTTTTGGCTTAGGTAAATCATAACATTATTAGCATTGCAAATTGATATTATAAAATTTACCTGAAAACACTGAAGATTGTACCATACACACATATACACAAAGAAATACACACCTATGAATTTTTGGTTGAAGAAAAAATATATGTATTTCCCTGTGCAGAAGTGGATTCGCTTAGACTTTTTGATCTCATTTTGAAAAGGTGGGTTCCTTAACAGATGAAATAGTGCCCAAAGCCTCTGCAGATTTAAACCATCCGTTTTGCTTATGAAACTCACTTGCCAGGAAAGCAACATGTCAGTAAAACGAATCAACGTGTCATAAAAGGAATCAAGGGTTACGTGAAGGTGAGGGAGATGGGTGGTTAAGAAACATGAAAGATATATAAAGATTTCTTCTATCAAATTCCCCAAATCTTCCATTAGTAAAATCACAGGCGGCAGTTTTAAGTCGTGCAGCCCCAGAGGAATAAAACTCGGGGAGGGGAAGAATATACAGCACCAGCCCCACATGTTTCACTCTCGTTGCTTCCTCTTCCTCTGCTTCCCCGCCGTGGAGGAACCCAAAAAGCCTGACTTGCTCCCGGCTTCTCCTCCGACCTGCCTTCCACTCACCTCCCAGGAGCCGCTTTGACCATCCAAACAGCCCAAGAAGCTCCGCCGACGCCACTATTCTCCCGTGGCTGAGCCAGAAGAGGAAGTTCCTCTGTCCTCCTCTTCTCCTCTACATCCTCTCTAGCAGTCCACTACTTTATCGTTTCAACTCCTTCCAGCTCAAGCCTCTCCCCACCTCCACCCCGTAGATTAGCAATGCCACTGTTGTACTGTATTCACTGCTTTTTTTCTTCTTTGTAGAGCGCCATTTGGTGACATAAGGCCCGTTCGTTCGGCTTCTACCCTAAGGCGTTTGCAAGACGTTTTCATTGATTCCGTGCCGTCAAGTCGTATTCGACTCCTACCGACTACGTCGATAGCTTTTGTCCATGGCCATCAACCCCACACCTTTTCTTTCAGGTCCCCCCAAGAGGGCACTCATCCCCCCTTGGCGCTGAGCCCGAAGCTTCGTTTGCAATAAGCAGCAACTAAACCAAAGGAACCTGCCCTTGTGGGGGAATGACAGGCAGCGAGAAAGGGGACCTCCTTTAGGGACGACGAAGATTTACAGCCCTAAATCATTTCCAGCTTCATCCTATTAATTGAATAATGAAATATGAGACAAAAACTTGAAGTGCCCACACACATTATTTCCAAATCAGATCTAGGAAGAAGATACTATCTCCTGTTTATATTATTGTACTGTATTGCACTAATTCTGTATTACTGCATTGCCTAGAAGTCTAGATAATATAATTTTGTAATCTTTGAAAGTTATGTAACACAGGAGAAATACCAGAGTGTTGAAAAGAGCTGATGTGACTCCAAACTACAAAAGGGAGGGGGGGGAATGATTCAGGAAATTATAGGCTAAATAGCTTGACATCAATACATGATAAAATAATGAAGAAAGAATTTGTGACACCTATAGACAAGCAAGGTGATTAGGAAGGTAGCACACACCCCTCCCCTAGAAAATGAAATGTTTTAGGATATATTAAAAGCAGAATATTTCCCTTAAAAAGAAAAGTAGAAACTCAGAAACAGAAACCACCTCAGAAGCAAAAACTCACCCCCACCTTTGTTATGGGTGGGCCATTAAAGCCTGGTCCCGAGTATTCTACATAACAAAGCCCTCTACCCATCTCACTATCTGGCTGGAGATTGCTCAGCTAGCACTCAGGTGAAGCCATGGGTTCAGACAAAGCCTACAAAGTTAGCTAAGACCCCCGCCAATACAAGTCTACTATGGGATAAATTTCTTACACAGGAACAGGAAACACTAATGTGGGGCCCAACAGAGGGTATATAACTAAGGGTCTCTCAGCATCTTGGCCCTTCTTTTCCTTCACCCAACATCTTGAAGCATGTGATCGTCCTTTTCACTTGGAGCTCCAAGCCATGAGGTCCTGTCCACCATTAAATCATTTTTTTCCAAACAGCCATCCATGTTTCCAGTGTCCTTTTTTTCACCACTTGGAACTGAAACCAGAAGATATTTTCTTTCCAACAGTGATTTATTAAACCAGCATGGGTTTGTTAGAAAGAGACCTTTAAAAACAAAACTTGCTGCCTTTTGTTATTTAAGCAATTAAATTATCAGATCAGCAAAATGCTGTGCGATAGTATACTTGGATTCAGCAAACCATTGGACACATCTTTATGGAAAAATGAAAGGTGTAAAAATGGATGTATAGAGACTCAGACCCAATTCAGTGCTGTGTCAGACATGGAAGTTGAAAAAAAAAATCAAAATTGAAAAGAATAGAATAATTCTTTATTAGCCAAGTGTGCTTTAGACACACAAGGAAATGTCTCTGGTGCATACACTTTCAATATACATAAAACATGATAGTCACAGATTATATCATAAGGCAATCATAATTTCATAAGATACAATAATTGATCACATAATATACTGTAAGTTTTTTTCCCATATGCCACTGAGATGCCAAAAAGAGTACTGACTTGAGACGAAGCTTGCAAAAATAACACCCTATTTATTCTTTGGCCAAGAGCAAAAAGTCTGGGTGAATACTATATCCAAAACATACAGACAAATGAATGCAAGGAATAATCACAGGAAGCCCTTCGAGAGTGGCTCAGAGTGTTATATACGTTTTATGCCAACGAACAAAGTTTATCCAATCAGAGGCAAGGTTATTATTCCATGCCCTCCCCTTCCTTTTCCATGCTTTGTAATCTTACAGAGTATCCCTTGTCCTTGTGTTCGCACTCCTAGGCAGCCCCCCCTCCTGGTTATCTATGGAGCAGGATGTTCCTGGAATTGTCTCCAAGGATGTGCCTATTCTGAAGCAAATTGCAGAAGCGCGAAAATCAGATAGAAAACTGATTGCTGCAATCTTTACAAAATGATTCCAACAAATGATTCCTAACCATAGCAAAATAGTACAAGCACTTCTTTTAACAGAAGCAAAGAGCAAAGGTTAGATTGATTCATATCAATCCGCCTTTCAATACTGAAAGGAGAAGGTAGTAGGAAAGATGATAAGGATAAGATGACGAGGATAATAGCAGTACAGTCTGCTGTATGGATAACTATATCTTTGGACAGAAGACAGTGGTGTCTGTGAGTTGGGTTGCTTAGCAGGATAGTGATGGCCAGGGGAAGAAACATCTTTTGTGTTTCTTTTTTGGCAGGCAATGCCCATGAGGGAGATGTTGAATGGATTCACCAAAGAAAGATGCTAGATAGATTTCTAACCCTGGAAACACTCTACGCGACATTTTATCCAACAGTTCAAC